>OZ017741.1:111688561-112166061 GCA_963969285.1 Odontomyia ornata | reverse complement strand
AGAAATTATTGCTACTGAAATTTCTACGAAAATTGAAGAAATGACAAAGGAATCCAATGAAGATGATCAAAAGCCACCAACAACAGAACAAATTCTGATGGAAGATGTCAACCAAAGTGATGCAGCTGATGGTCAATATGTAAACGCTTCAAATGCTGAAACAGAGTCAATCCCGCCTGGATTAAATAATTCTCAAGAAGAAAAGGAAATGGAAAAATCGTGTGAGGATTTCCAAGCCGAAAGTCAAGTTTACAAGCAAACACTATCCCAAACCGAAACAACTGAACAAGGCAACACTGAGGTTTGAACTAATGCGTTATTTTCACTTATTTGATTACAGCTTACTCATTTGGCTAATCGCTTAAAATATACTTAGCAGATTTGAATGTTTTGTCCAAATTTTGACTGATGGATAATTAGTATTAGGCGCTGTTTACATTTGACTGATTCGTTATTTTACATAGCGGGGCCTAATTCTCTTGCAAATTATCAACAGATCTTACTCTTGGGCAACGTTCGTGAATTATGTAACTGAATTTACTGCCATGATTAGTCGTCAATGCGCGCGAATTCAAATTGAAAAACTGTTTAATATTTAGGATAATTTTTGGTTTTCCGAGTACCGCACAATAACCAATGATTTTCTGGTCAATTTTATGGAAGCGGTAGTCCGGACAAGATGTAAAATTACATCTTGTCCGGATGGTGCTAAATGTCACAATGTGAAAGCAACCGCCTAATTTTAATGTAAATTTATCTTGGGAAATGGAAATCCGCGTGTTTTCACACCTCTCGATTATTTCTTGTGGGCTATGAGAAGTCACTGGTTTGTTCTAATAAACCAGGAAAATTTAACAGTATTGAGCAAACTATGTAGTCGCGGCACCCAAAATTCGATTCATCAAGACAGTCCCGATAGTTATACAAGGTCATTCCGAAAAGTACCCGTCCTTTGTCATATATCTGCGTTGATGTTATTTTTTGTCATCTGGCTCCGGCTATCTGTAATGATTTTCTACCTTTTTAGGTCCGAACGCGGAACCGACCTCTCATCGGTTCTAGACGTTAAGGCTGAGTAGTGCCAACGGATGGTACCAACCGTTCAACCAATCCGTGCATCGATAGTGGCGAGCTATTTATAGAAAATAGGCAAAAAAAAATTATTTGATACACACTTTCCTTTCCAGTAGTCGACTCCTCCAACGGGAAATGAGAGTGCGTGGTAATCTGCCGAAGAAAGGGTGCTTTTGGTCGATTTACGAAATTTATCCCATACCCACATACATCACAAAAACCGTCTCTAAACTACGTTAAATGACTCGACGAGACAAGTGGTATAGCTACCGTAACAGCTTAGTATGCGGTCAAAATTCCCGACGCGTGGAAGCATTCCGGGCTCCGTAATACCAGCATACGCCACCGAACATTGAACCGATACCACTCGTCTATCACGCATACGAAATAAATAGAATCCTTCCGCGACATAAAGGCAAGGTAGCCTTCTATTTTCTTGAGAGTCCATGCTGATAGGTAAACCCATCAGGCTGGCAGTTCCATCAAGAAAATAGAAGGTCCTTACAGGGGTTAGCCTGGGACAACACATCGGAAGGATTCTGTCGCGAAAACAAAATCAAACAAAGGAGAGCGGAAGCTACAACTCACGTGAAGCGATTGCTAGAGTGTATCACACAACTCCACTGCTCCTGATAGTGGGACTCGAGTACCAAAGTACCTTACATCCTTCGTAAAGGACCAACTCGTCAGAAGACGCGAATTTCTGTCCCCCTTAGGATGTTTTAGGCCCCACGTTGGGCGCCATTTGTAATGATTTTCTACCTTTTTAGGTCCGAACGCGGAACCGACCTCTCATCGGTTCTAGACGTTAAGTCTGAGTAGTGCCAACGGATGGTACCAACCGGTCAACCAATCCGTGCACCGTAACCCATTCACGCGGTGGCTGCTTGTCGGCCAGCTAGTTCGGAGAGGATTTCAGTCGCGGGTCTCCGAATGGGTTACGCTCATTTACATATTTTCAGCCACCTGTACACGCCCGTTTTCAAAACGCGTTACAAAAACAAAACCATACGGAGAGGAAACCTATTCTACGTTACTCCGTATTTCTTCATTAACCAGTCAAAAGTACAAAATCTCCTTTTTACTTCGCGTTCCCGAATTTCCGACGCGGTACCGAAAAGTATGCTACTCTAACTCAACCCGACGAAAACTACTCTAATAAAGCGACAAAACAACAAAGGTGCCGCGTACCGCGCACGACGCGAAACCGACCTCAGCGGATTTTTCGAAACCCTACCCTCGCGACAGCATACCTACCCTGCACTTCCTTTCCCGCTGAAAAAGAAGAACCACTGAAAAGGAAAGTTCGTTTTTTTGCTAGCAATTCATTGTAATCAAAAACATTCCTTTAATTCATATAAAAATATAAACTAATTATCCGTGAATATAGTCAAAATAATTGACATGAAAATTTCATAAACGAAAAATAAAATGTATAACATTTAACAACTTAACTAAAATGGAAAAGAAAGTAAACATAGGTACCTTAATTAGTATCAAAGCTACTTCGCCCCATCAATCGAGAATTCTGAACTTACAATAAATTCTTACAAGTTGGTGATGGATGGTTGCAACAATTCAGCACATTTGTAAGAGCATCAAATTTTAAATTTTACAATTTTTCTAGTATTAACGTGCTATGTCTTTCGCTATTCGCAGAGATGCTTGTAATTGCTTTGCCTTATTTTTTTTTTTTTTTTATATTTCATGCCTTGGTTTTTCTATTTTTGCGCAGTATTCTTTTAGTAACACTCCGTTATTTAAAAATTTATATCGATATTGTGTTACTTTTTTTTTTCTTGGCTTTAAAATACTCCTGTACATTATTTTTCTATTTCCAATCGGGTTACACAAATATATATACTAGTGTATAAAGCAACTTTCGTTTAAAATATACGAGTACCTCTATTTTCGAATTAATTTGCAGGTGACTTCTCCTTAACGCTCCGGTAGTGAACTATCGTTTTGTAACTAATAATTTATGTATAATTAATTTACTAAAATCTATTGTATATGTAACTTATGTGTACGACTTAGTTGCCAGTATTTAAGAAGCGATTCTTCCCTAATCATTGTATTAGTTTCAATATGCCTCTCTGCACGAAGTATTGTTATCATCAATTCTAAATCAAAAATTTAACAAGTACACTAAAAGGAGGGCATTGATCATGTTAATCCGCTGGATCAGCTAAACTAGAAGGACTCAGGAGGGATATTATTTTAGGAATTTCTATATAAGAGGCCTTTTATCATTTCATGTCTTTTGTTTCAAGCATTGAAATCAATGCTATATTTATAAATACCATCAATGTTTTTTTTTCAAATTTTCAACGCGAGTGTTGCATACCTAACTTATTTAATTGCTCTTTCTTGCCTTTTAAGTAAATCTCAATTCATTGTCCCAAAGTATTTCTCATGTTTAATTGTTTTATAAGGATATGAAGAAAAAATGATCACAATTGTCTCTTTGCAAAATGTTTTGATTGGTGTTAAGTTATGTTAAGTTTGAACGATATTTATCGGTGAAAAAATTTTATACTCTCGATAGGTTGGTAGGATGCACAAATTTAGACGAGGACTTGCTTTCTCCGTGCGATCGGAAAGAATGGAAGGGGAATTAGCTCTCCTTTGGATTCAACATAGGGCTTGTCAATTGTCCTTTTACTTATTCTGAATGTTCTGAATGACTTGAATGTTTTATTTCGAGTTGAACACGCATTTCTATGAGTTGTGTTTTTTTTTCTCTACTAGATATGTCACAACACGTTTTCCAACAGAACCATAAACCCCGACGTCTATCGCTACGTTTCGAATGACTAAAATAATTTTGAAAATCTCTGCGCGGACAGACTTGAAACGTTTGTACAAATAACCGAAGAAATGCTCTTATCATCAACGATACTGGCTCGCAATCTTTTAGTTGTTCTTCGAGTTTAAATTACACGTTTCCCGTTCTCGAATTATAATCAAATAAACTTTATACTATTTTAATTCATTATCACGAACAAAAACTAAGTATTAATATTCACGGTTAATCTGTAGCTAAATGGTAAATCATTCATTGCCTATGATATTATTGAATTTTTTGAATCTTACGCGGTTCTATTTTGTGTGTTTGATTTGTTTTGTTTTTATTTGCCGCTGATTTTTATCGGTTGTTACTTTTATCTACCATGTATTCATAATGTTATGTATATACGACTCTAGTTTTATTAAGCGTTGTTGCACTGCCACACAAAAACGACGGCATGAACGTGCATGAGAATCACATTTCTCTCCTTAGGATGCACTATAAAAGTCGCTATTACAGTGTCGTGTTAACATATAGACCACAGCCTCGTATGTTGCCATCATGATAACAGTGTTTGGTATTTGACGGACTAGTTGTGTTGCTAATCCCCTATAGATTCCAGCCTTGCCCTCTTCTTTCCAGACTGTATATAACATTTGCCAAAACGTTCGATATTTGCTTCCTTCTACACGTAATCGCGTTCGTGCAACTTCGTGCGGGTACGCAATACATGAAGCAACAGTCTTCGATATAGCGCCGGCCAGCATAAACTCAAGAAAATCTCTCGACGTCTTACCATCCAAAGGATGACTATGTCGTAGCTCGATAAGTTTCGCTTTAAGAGCTTCATAAATCACAAAATGTATAACAGTTTCAGATATACCAAAATAGCCGGCCGTTATTCCTTTATAAAAACCACGAAAGCCCGACGTTGCATAAATTCGTTTTCTACATTCACGCACGGTCATTTGATTCTTTTGATTTATAATCCAATTGCAGGCGCGTTTTCACGAACCATATTGGATTTGTTGCTGTCGATGCTGCGAAACCGGCACATGTTGCACTTATTATATGAACAATTGGTGAGTCTGGGGGGAGATTACCTAGCTTATTTAATGTTGTCTTAGCTTGTATGTAGAGGTTGCACAATATTTATAACCTCAAATGGAACCGACGACAAAGTTTCCCTATTGCTTGGAACTAAATTTTGTCTTAGGACTCAAACTAATACGGTAAAATGTAGTTACCGATAAAACGTTGAATAACTGCACCACTTGAAGAAAACCTGCACGCCAAACAACTGTTGCGTTTGCACTTCCGACTGTGGGTAGGCACGATAGTGCTAGTAAGTGCTCTGTTGACTAACTTCCGTCGAATTTCCAGCAGTGAGCGACTGACTCCACAAAAAATTCCGTCGGCCCACGAAGGAAGGTCGCTCCCGCCCTTAAAGCAAAAAATAATTAATTCAGATTCCAACTGCTTACATAAAATTTACCGGCTCCCGTCTTCGTGTTAGCCTGACACCTTGAAGGTTAAGTGACGAATGACACTTCCACCCAGTTTCCACGTTTCTATCTATTCGATGTTTTGATGGCAACTGTGGGGGGGCATTGCCAGATAGATATGCTTCGAAATGTATCGGATGGTTAATTAATATTATTTTTCAAATATTTATATCCACAGATATAAATATTTGAAAAAAAATATTTTCTGCGCAATGATATCCGCACGAAAGATGAAGTTTGCTTGCACTTCGAAGTCATATATATCTGGCCGGTTGCCAGGGTTCGGGATCGGAATCACTTCGATTCCCGGGCGTAGGCGTCACATTACACATTCTCCCCCCCCAAAATCGAAGTAACTCCGATCCCGCCTCCTATGTAAAAGGTCTTGGTTAGGGCCGTGGCGGGTCGAAGGTCGATTTCGAGGAATAGGCTACAGCAATTTCAATGAAGACTCGATAGTGGCTATACAGTAGGGAGTCAGGTGTTACTCGGAGGTCTTCGTCCAGGCAGAGATTTAAGTAAGCCATGGTTTTTTCTTTCGCGTGAAATAGTTGCACTTCATCGTCGAAGGTCTTTTGCATGGTAAATTCCCAGGGTTTTACCAGCCATGTCCGCGATGAGGTATCGTGTGGGGCTTATTACTTGTAGGACTCGACACTTCACGAATTTCTTGTCTAGTTTGGCATTGTAATGTCGGGTGGCATCGCTCTGCCGGGAGTTTCGACGATATATTTCGTCGCCTGCCTTAAAGCCAGAGGGATGGGATCGCAAGTTGTACCGCTCCTCCCCCATCCATCTACTTTCTTCTATCTTCTCCCGCAGATGAGCTCGCAGAAGTTGGAGCTTTTCGTGCGGTTCCAAAACCACGATTGGGTCCTCTAGCGATTTCAGCTGCCACAATAGCCGGTAAGCGCTTCCATGACGGATCATGTACTGGCCGAACAATGCGAAATACGGCGAAATGCCGGTAGTGGCGTGGTACGACGAGCGCAGAGCACTAGTGATGGCGGACAACTTGCGATCCCAGTCCTTCTGATTCGGGTGGACATAGGCGCGAATGGCCGCTATGAGCGTACGGTTCAGTCGTTCGGATGCGTTGGCTTGTGGTGAATAGACGGCGGTTCGTTGGTGAATGATGCCGTATTTGGACATTAGGTCTCGGAACTTGCTTGAGGTGAACTGGACCCGTTGTCGGAGACAAGTTTCTCTGGAACTCCAAACATGTGAAAGACTCGGTTCTCCAAGAAGCTGAGTATAGGTCCAGTGTGCATGTTACGTAGTGTTCTATGATAGGGAATTTAGAGAGCTGGTCCAGGACCACGACAGCTCCCGTGTGACCCGAAGCAGATCGAGGGTAAGGACCGATAAGATCAATATACAAGCGCTGGAACACGCGTTCGGGGACCTCAACCTTACCCATGGGAGGCCGAAGAATGGTGTTGGGCGCTTTAGTGCACTTGCATAGCTCACAGGAGGCTACATACGCTTTTATCTGTTGTGCCATCTTAGGCCAAAAGAAACAGGTTTTCAACCGCCTAAGTGTACGACCGTATCCGCCGTGCGCACTTGATGGGTGGTCATGAGCCCGTCTGATAAGGTCAGTGGTTAAGTCTTCGGGCACCCACAACTTCCACTGTTCTTCTTCTTGTATGGGGTCTCCGGATGCGTGTCCCATCCGCTTATAAATAAATCCATCCGTCAACCGCAGTTCAGGAAGCTGGGACAGTTGATTCTGGATAGTGTGAATCAGTTGGGTGTAGCTGGCTGACTTGAAGGCAGGATGGTCCAGATCGATCAATTGGGGACTGTCGTCCTCCTGGACCAACTCGGCTCCTTCAGGAGCGAACATTCTGGATAGGGTGTCGGGGACTACATGCTGGCTTCCTTTTCGGTGGCGAATTGTGAAGTCAAATGCCTGTAATTTCAGTGCCCACCTGGCCAATCTGCCGTTGAGATCAGTCTGGCTCATTAGCCATTTCAGAGAAGCGTGATCCGTAACGATTTCAAAGGTGTGTCCCTCCACATAGGCTCGGAAGCGTTTCACTGCCAACACCGCAGCTAGACATTCCTGCTCGGAGACCGTGTAATTTCGCTGGGCTGGGTTCAACTTGTGAGACATGAAGGCTATAGGTCTCTCCTCGCCGTCTTGTGCAACCTGGACTAAGACTGCTCCCACCCCATGTTGACTCGCGTCACAATGGATTGAGAACGGTTTGTCAAAGTCCGGGCTGTGCAGTACGGGGGCTGTAGTCAGACTCTTCTTTAGCTCTTCAAAGGCTCGCAAGCTGGGCACTTCCCAGACGAATTTACATCCCTTACGCAGCATGTCGGTCAAAGGAGTGGTAATGGTGGCATAGTCACGTACAAAACGCTGGTACCAACCGCATAAGCCTAAGAATCGGCGTAATTGCTTGGTGGTCTTGGGTAATGGAAAAACGTCAATCGCTTGAGTCTTGTCCGGATCGGTCTTGATATGGCCATGCCCAATGATGTGACCTAAATACTTCACCTCCGTCATCACGAACTGGCTCTTCCTTATGTTGATGGTTAATCTTGCCCTCCGGATGTGTAGAGCCACCTCCTGAAGCAGGTCGATGTGTTCGTTAAAGGTCTCGGTTATAAGCAGCAGATCATCCAAGTAAACGAAAACTTGGTGCCGCAAATGAGGTGGTATCACCTTATCCATAAGGCGCGTCATTGTTTGGGGGGCATTGCACAATCCGAATGGCATGGTCACGAATTGATATAGGGGCCGGCCTGGGACTGTGAAGGCTGTTTTCTCCTTTGAACCGGGGTCTAAAGGAATTTGCCAGAAGGCGTCCTTGAGGTCTAAGCTCGTGATGAAATGGGCTTTAGGCAACCGACTCAAAATGCCTTCGATCAACGGTAGAGGGTATGCGTCCTTGACTGTGACGGCGTTCAAGCGTCTGGCATCTAAGCATAGCCGGACCTTGTTCGGCTTGACAACTAAGGTGACTAGGGAAGCCCACGCGCTCTGTGATTCTTCGATTACGCCTAATGCTAGCATTCGATCCACTTCGGCATATAACGACTTTTCCTTCGCCGGAGATATGGCAAAATGTCTCTGTTTTATGGGTTTAGCATCCCCCACATCTATAGTGTGGAACATCAGTGCAGTCCGCCCGAGACCTTCCTTCTCATGCGATGGAAAAGCCGATATAGCCGAGTCAAGTCGCAGTTGCTGATTTACATCCAGTGTATGTCGTAATAAGTGAGTGGGTTGAGATTGGTCAGGAACTGTGGTGACGGACTCCAGGGTCGTACCGGAAAACAGTGCCGGGGCCAAGTTAAATTTTCGAACGAAATCCACTCCTAGGTAAAGATTCTGGGTTAATTGAGGTATGATGTAAAATTCCAGAGGTTTGGTTACTCCTTTAAAGGTGACATCCGTCGTAATTTTTCCCACTACAGAGTGACGAGTTCCGTCCGCCGTGCTTAACCAGGAGGTGAAATGACGGATTTGGTCCGCGTGCATTGCCAGTACCTCCCCTGCAAAATCGGCAGATATGCAATTCACGCTGGTTCCCGTATCGACTAAGCCTGACACTCGTTTTTGCAGGAGGTGTACTGACGCATATGGCCGAACATCATCCCTCAATAATTCGTCTAAGTGTATGTCCTTCAACACTTTCCTCGACTGCCTGACTTTTCTCCAGAAGCTCCGCATCCGACGCGTGGCTCGCTTTCTTCGCGGTGGGACATTTGTTGCCAACTCCTCATGGAAGATGCGCTGTCGAGTAGCCAAATAATTCCGCAGCCTGACGTGGAAAGGTTTGACATGCCAAGGAACTTTCGCCTCGCTACCATTTCCCTGCGCGTTGGCCTCGGCGAAGGATGGCGTCGGTTGTGGAACTTCGGGAGAACTGTGTTTAGCGGTGCGAGTCAGCAGAATTGGAGTCATGTCGGGAGCTTGGTCATAGCTAGTGATGGGGTCAGGATTGGTTCGTCCGGGGTCTAGGAGTGCCGACGGGTGGTCGCGGCACTCGGTGGCAAGTTTTTTCGCATTTTGCAATTTGCGCAGTCAGGTGCGTATGTGTCGGCCTTCCCGCAACGGTAACAGAAAAGCGTCGGCTCCGCTGGACATGCATAGAACCGATGCCCCGTTTGTCGGCAGTTCCAACAGACCGTCGGGCTGGTAATTGCTTCAAGAGAGGGTCGATCAATCAATGCTGGGTCCTCAAGCTCCTGTGGTGCTCCGCTCCTCGGTACTGGTACTGGGTCAGCAAGCAGGTGGTCCGCTGCCATCAACTCCGCGGTATGATGATTTCGGGGATTTGGTCCCGTTATGCGAGGTTGTGGACGGAAGGTGCCTCGCCGCTCATCCAATTGTTCTTGCCTACGGGCATGGAGGCGCAATCATTGTATGGTGTTGATGGGAAAATGCAGAAGGCTGTTCTGAAGATCCCAGCGCATATTCTCTCTGATAATTTCTACCAGTTCGTCCTCGGGCATGGTTGTTCGCAAGCGAGTGCTCAATCTCACTATACTTGTGTAGTACTGGTCGAACGGCTCGTGAGCGCCTTGTTTCCGTTTCTTTAATTGTTCTCTTAGTTCTCTCTCAGTGAAGCCATCCTCAAATCGATTGCGGAAGGCTGCACTGAAAGAGTTCCAAGTGGGACGTGGCGTTGATTCCTTAAAACTCCAGTACCAGTCGGCAGCGTCACCGCTGAACAAAAGATGTGCATGCCGGAGGAAGGCCGAGGAATCACCTCCCAGGGTGCTGGATACCAACGCCTGAATCCGGAAAAGGAACCGGTCCGCCGATATCATATCGTTGAACCCGGTAAAGTTCAGGCGCCAACTCTCCATGATACGAGGCGTCGGGTCTCGAAAAGGTGTCAATGCGTTCCCGGGGGGGATCGCATCCTCGATTGACCTGTTGTACGGAACTGCCTCGGGGACTAGAGGTACCAACGGAGGTGCGGTGCTGTGTCGTGGTCTATATTCGGGAGCTCTGGGATCCATTCCCGAGTTCCTTGGAGGTAGGGCCCATTGCTCGGATGGTCGGGAGTGGGGCATAGCCACACTGGGATTGGGCTCCCAGCCAAGTGGAGTTCTCACGCGGCTGGGTGGTTGGCTCATAGGGAGATTCTGGAGCTTTCCCTCCAAGTTGCCAATCCTCTCCGACATATCTCGCATCAACGCCACGAGGGTGTCAATGGAGTGGGCGGAAGGCATGGGGTCACCTCGGACACGACAACTGCGGCCGGAACTTCACCACCCACGGCTCCTTGAAGGTCTAACAGTGGTTGGGGCGGTTCGGCCTCTGGAACTCCTTTCGCCACTGCCCCACGCGTTGGGACGGGCGTTCCGAGGGGGACGTCTAGGGCGGTCCGCTCGATGGGTCGCCGGCATAACGGGCAAAGATCGGACGTGAGGAGGAGCTGTTGGACACAGGCACGATGGAATAGATGTCCACAATCCAATCGCACGCTGTGTACCCCTTCCACTACGTCCTCGAAGCAGATCCCGCAGTTAGCCGGTTGGACCGTTTTGGATCTGGTCCAACGCTTATCTGGGGTCCGCATCGTTGCCATTTTTTTGTTTAATCTGGGTGGTGCTAATAGTACTGGAAAAATTAAAATATATGAAATATGATGATTATTACTATAACTGTAATGTGACGCCTACGCCCGGGAATCGAAGTGATTCCGATCCCGAACCCTTGCAACCGGCCAGATGGATATGTACTCGAAGTGCCAGCGGACTTCATCTGTCGTGCGGATATCGTTGCGCAGAAAATATTTTTTTTTTTCTGTCCAAATATTTAGATCTGTGGATATAAATATTCGAAATATAGAATTAATCCCAAACCCCGGCACATTTCGAGACATAGCCATCTGGAAATGCCCCTCCACCGTGGCCATCGAGAAAACTATGCCACTGGCGACAACTGGAGAGGCACATTGCCGCCATACGGCGTGCCATTCCACACACAGCTGTTTTGTCCGATGTGACAACCGGTGGATTTGACAGCCACATGGAGGTGATGGCAGTCAGTATACTTTGATTTGGACAGATGTCAGTGAATTTGGCGCCTCTTGTTGGACGTAAAAGTCGAGAAGTGTGTATGAAAATAACGGGTCATGGTAATTGCAGCTATTGTACGGACATTGGTTAATCGTTTGGCTAAGTAACAGCAATAAGAAAGTGAGTGATGAAAAACTATTAAGAGTCATCTTACCATGTGTTGTTTGTAGTTACTCGCCCCATGAATTGGATTCGCCGAAAACACCGAAGGAAATAGGAGCCTTGGACAAACTTGAAGCTTTGCACTCTGATAACTATTCTTCAAAATGCTTGTTGTAGTTCTTGGGGACTTGCACATTCCACATCGATGTAGTAGCCTGCCGTCAAAATTTTAAAAGCTATTGGTTCCTGGGCGCATGCATCATATCTTATGTACCGGCAATTTATGCACGAAAGAAAGCAATTGCTAGAGGCTGAATCAAGTGCCGCACAAAATCAGTTGCTGTACGAGTTTCTGACCCATTTACTGCGACAGAAAGAAGATCAACAGGCTCAAATTATGAAAGAGGTTAGTTTAGATAAGAAAGACTTAGAAAGTGTTAGCAATATTTTGTCTAGTGTGAGCGGAAGGGCACAAGAAGATAATAGTCAGGCGAAAGGTGACCATGTGGGTGAAAGCAGCAGTGCTGAAAAACCATCAGCAGTGGCAGAAGTTGAAGGCTTTAATAGTAGCATAACTGGTCTGGTTGATACTAGTTCTAGGAGTAATTTTCTTTCTCGCAAACGTCGAATGTACTCGCATTTCGACGACTTCGTTTCATCCTATTTTTCAGCTCGAAGTCAGGAACTATATCTAGGCACTGATTCCAGCCAACTGAACGTGCTGAAAATTTATCGAGTTTTAAGTGTTGATAAATTATTTCTTTTATCCATCTACAAAAATTCTGAAGAATTAACCTGCTAATCATATGATTATCTGAAAACGCTGGCAAATGATGTGCACATAGTTCGTGGTGATTTGGATGAGAATCTCAACTATCCTGAGCTAAAGCTCATACTGAAAAGTAAGACAAGTACCCCATTGCACATACACTTCTTTGCTTTAAGGGGACCGTTCTCGGAAATGAAAGTAAACACTCAGATCTGCAAACACATATTCACAGATGAGAACAATGAAAGTGAATATTATCTCCTACCCTTGCCAGATAGTTCAGAGTGCAATCGGTTATTGGCAGCTAAGGCAATTAACTTTAGATTACTAATGCTTCTTCTAGCTAAGTAATAAGCTAAGTAGAGAATTAAAAATGAGAATAATAATTGGATGATCTATAAATATATTTTTAGGGATTTTATTTAAACAAAAGAAGAAAAAGATTGACAAAATTCTATTTACATTTATTATTAGATTTATAAAATTTTAATATATTTGCTAGATATTTGTTTCGTACCATTGGAGGATAATTAATAGCTTGTCAAACTCAAGTTAATGATTTGTTGCACTATCTATGTGATACGTAGATGAACCAAAATAAATATTAATAATAACGATGAGATGTGCTACTGTCCGGAAAAAATTTATTTGATGCAATATTTATTTTCTGCCACGAGAAAGAAGTTTAAATAATGTTGATGATTACTTTTTACTAAATGATTGATGGCCTTTTTTTTCGAAAATTAAACTTTCTCGCTGTTTCTTTTCTCATTAAAGCTTCCTTAACATCCTTCAAAATCATCCACGATAAATGCTCCTTCCAAATGTAACTTGAACGATTATTCTAAAAAAAATCCTAAATAATTGGTAGTTCCTTCCAAAAATAGTTCCCATAATAATTAATCTTGTATTTTTAATACAAGTCCACTAAACCATTCTAAGTTTTACTTAAACCAAGATCAAATTGACTTGTAGATTTTCAAAATAATTAAGGTGCGATACAACAAATATATATCAAACAGATAGAACATCCATGAATCAAGAAATAACTATAAATAAATGAGTATTGTTAAGCTATATAGCTACTTAATTATAATATTTTATTCTAATTTCACTTATACTTAAGAGTGATTTATGCTGTCGTATTTTTCTGAGGATGAAGGTTGAACGAAAGATGTAAATTACATAACGAATTTAATCCGGGTATTACAATATGTAACTTTTCAAACCTCCATTCATTTTTTTTTGATTTTATGATCTGTTAGATTTAAATAGTTTCATGTAAAGTTCCTTGCATATACTGAGTGCAAAACGAGGTTCTAATTTTTCGACGGAACAATTATTTCCATGAGTCACATAGCATAGGAGTTTCAGTAGACTAACATTTGATAAATACGTATAATAATTAATATGAGAGCTAACTAGGATTAAACTTAACATTACTATGAATCAGATAATTTCAGATTACTTAAACTAAGTTGCATGAACCTAATACTCGTACTTCGACAATAATTTTATATTGCTTTGATTGCAAGCGATGTTCTAGTTTTCCTAAATTCACTAAATCCTCAGTTTATAAAACATAAATGCTTAAACTAATTCGCGTGTATGTTTCCTCCTAATGATTTACGGGTACAATGACTGCAAAAGTTAAGTTTTCCCATTATATAAGTATTAAGGAATTTTTGGATAATTTAAGTGCATGTATAGATAATCGTAGATAAACATAAACTTGCATGAGTTCTTTAGTTTTTTTAATGGGAATAAATTTATCTTTCTCAGCGGATGGAGTGTAGTGAGTTAAGTTTAATATATTGAGCTTTATTTGGAAATTGTATTCTATCCCAAATTGGTCGGTTAAGACTATACCTTCAGAATTATTACTCTAAACTTTAAAATAGTTAAGCACAAGTGCTCATAGGGAAATACCTTAGTGTAGGCATTTCTCTTGGATTTATACTCACCATAATTAGTAGAATTACAAGAACGAAAACGCTAAATAACTAGAAGTTACTGAAATTGTTTGATTTTATACTTACATCGATGTTTTGTTCAAGATCTTTATAATTATTAAAAATGAATTGCTAAGATAACCCACGACTTTCCTTTTCAGTGACTCGTTCTTTTTCAGTGGGAACAGAGAGTGTAGGGTAGGTATGCCGTCGCGAGGGTAGGGTTTCGACAAATCCGCTGAGGTCGGTTTCGCGTCGCGCGCGGTACGCGGTACCTTTGATTGTTTCGTCATTTCCTTAGAGTAGCTTTAGTCGGTTTAATTTCGAGTAGCATATTTTTCGGTACCGCGTCGGTGATTCGGTAACGCGCCTATAGGATTTTGTAGAGTTTTGATTTGAGATCTGTGGAGAGATCACATCCAGAACTAAAGTAACGTAGGTTTCCCATTCTGGATGAGTAGTTATTGACGCGTTTGGAAAACGGGCATGTCCAGGTGACTGAAATATTGTAATTGAGCGTAACCCATTCGGAGACCCGCGACCGAAATCCTCTCCGAACTAGCTGGCCGACAAGCAGTCACCGCGTGAATGGGTTACGGTGCACGGATTGGTTGACCTGTTGGTACCATCCGTTGGCACTACTCAGACTTAACGTCTAGAACCGATGAGAGGTCGGTTCCGCGTTCGAACTTGAAAAGAGAAAATCATTACAAATGGCGCCCAACGTGGGGCCTAAAACATCCTAAGGGGGAAAGAACTTCGCGTCTTCTGACGAGTTGGTCCTTTACGGAGGATGTAAGGTACTTTGGTACTCGAGTCCCACTATCAGGAGCAGTGGAGTTGTGTGATACACATTAGGAGTCGCTTCACGTGAGTTGTAGCTTCCGCTCTCCTTTGATTGATTTTTTTTTCGCGACAGATTCCTTCCGATGTGTTGTCCCAGGTTAACCCCTGTAAGGACCTTCTATTTTCTTGATGGAACTGCCAGTCTGATGGGTTTACCTATCAGCATGGACTCTCAAGAAAATAGAAGGCTACCTTGCCTTTATGTCGCGGAAGGATTCTAACTATTTCTTATGCGTGTTAGACGAGTGGTATCGGTTCAACGTTCGGTGGCGTACGCTGGAGTTGCGAAGCCCGGAATGCTTCCACGCGTCGGGAGTTTTGACCGCGTACTTAAATCGTTACGGTAGCTATACCACTTGTCTCGTCGAGTCACTTTAACGTAGTTTAGGGACGGTTTTTTTTTGTAATGTATGTGGGTTATGGGGTAAATTTCGTAAATCGACCAAAAGCACCCTTTCTTCGGCAGATTACCACGCACTCTCTTTTCCCATTGAAGGAGTCGACTACTGGAAAGGAAAGTGACTGTCAAATATTTTTTTTTCCCACTATTATTAGCTCGCCACTATCGGCCACTAATTTAGTTTTAAGTTTTAGTCATACTTAATGAGTAAAAAAATTTAATTTAAGATCGATTTCTATTGCTTTAGCGTTAATGTAATTAAATAGGAATGATAAATTGGAATCAAGAATACGATGATTAAAATGGAAGAGAACCTTAATTGTGTGAAGATGATTGGTATGCAAGGAACCGTAGGCGGTGAAGTTCCGGCCGCAAGTGTCGTGTCCGAGGTGACCCCCATGCCTTCCGCCCACTCCATTGACACCCTCGTGGTGTTGATGAGAGATATGTCGGAGAGGATTGGCAACCTGGAGGGAAAGCTCCAGAATCTCCCAATGAGCCAACCACCCAGTCGCGTGAGAACTCCGCTTGGCTGGGAGCCAAATCCCAGTGTGGCGATGCCCCACTCCCGACAATCCGAGCAATGGGTCCCACCTCCAAGGAACTCAGGAATGGATCCCAGAGCTCCCGAATACAGACCACGACACAGTACCGGACCTCCGTTGGTACCTCCAGCCCCCGAGGCAGTTCAGTACAACAGGTCAAACGAGGATGTGGTTCCCCCCGGGAACGCACTGACACTTTTTCGAGACCCGACGCCTCGTATCATGGAGAGTTGGCGCCTGAACTTTACCGGGTTCAACGATATGATATCGGCGGACCGGTTCCTTTTCCGGATTCAGGCGTTGGTATCCAGCACCCTGGGAGGTGATTCCTCGGCCTTCCTCCGGCATGCACATCTTTTGTTCAGCGGCGACGCTGCCGACTGGTACTGGAGCTTTAAAGAATCAACGCCACGTCCCACTTGGCACTCTTTCAGTGCAGCCTTCCGCAATCGATTTGAGGATGGCTTCACTGAGAGAGAGCTAAGGGAGCAAATAAAGAAACGGAAACAAGGCGCTCACGAACCGTTCGACCAGTACTACACCAGTATAGTGAGATTGAGCACTCGCTTGCGAAATACCATGCCCGAGGACGAACTGGTAGAAATTATCAGAGAGAACATGCGCTGGGATCTCCAGAACAGCCTTCTACATTTTCCCATCAACACCATACAGGGATTGCGCCTCCGTGCCCGTAGACAAGAACACTTGGATGAGCGACGAGGTACCTTCCGTCCACAACCTCGCATGACGGGACCAAATCCCCGAAATCATCACACCGCGGAGTTGATGGCAGCTGACCACCTGCTTGCTGATCCAGTACCAGTACCGAGGAGCGGAGCACCACCGGAGCTTGAGGACCCAGCCTTGATTGATCGACCCTCCCTTGAAGCAATTACAAGCCCGACGGTCTGTTGGAACTGCCGACAACCGGGACATCGGTTCTATGCATGTCCAGCGGAGCCGACGCTTTTCTGCTACCGCTGCGGGAAGGCCGACACATACGCCCCTGACTGTGCAAATTGCAAAGGGCGAAAAAACTTGCCACCGAGTGCCGCGACCACCCGTCGGCACTCCTAAACCCCGGACGAACCAATCCAGACCCCATCACTAGTTATGACCCAGCTCCCAACAGGACTCCAACTCTGCTGACTCGCACCGCTAAACACAATTCTCCCGAAGTTCCACAACCGACGCCGTCCTCCGCCGAGGCCAACGCGCAGGGAAATGATAGCGAGACGAAAGTTCCTTGGCATGTAAAACCTTTTCATGTCAGGCTGCGGAATTACTTGGCTACTCGACAGCGCATCTTCCATGAGGAGTTGGCCACAAATGTCCCACCGCGAAGCAAGCGAGCCACGCGTCGGATGCGGAGCTTCTGGAGAAAAGTCAGGCAGTCGAGGAAAGTGTTGAAGGACATATACTTAGACGAATTATTGAGGGATGATGTTCGGCCATATGCGTCAGTACACCTCCTGCAAAAACGAGTGTCAGGCTTAGTCGATACGGGAGCCAGTGTGAATTGCATATCAGCCGAGTTTGCAGGGGAGGTACTGGCAAAGCACGCGGACCAAATCCGTCATTTCACCTCCTGGTTAAGCACGGCGGACGGAACTCGTCACTCTGTAGTGGGAAAAATTATGACGGAGGTCACCTTTAAAGGAGTAACTAAACCTATGGAATTTTTCATCATACCTCAGTTAACCCAGAATCTTTATTTAGGAGTGGATTTCGTTCGAAAATTTAACTTGGCCCCGGCACTATTTTCCGGTTCGACCCTGGAGTCCGTCACCACAGTTCCTGACCAATCTCAACCCACTAACTTACTACGACATACTCTGGATGTAAATCAGCAACTGCGTCTAGACTCGGCTATATCGGCTTTTCCATCGCATGAGAAAGAAGGTCTCGGGAGGACTGCCCTGGTGTTCCACACGATAGACGTGGGGGATGCTAAACCCATAAAACAGAGACATTTCGCCATATCTCCGGCGAAGGAAAAATCGTTATATGCCGAAGTGGATCGAATGCTAGCATTAGGCGTAATCGAAGAATCACAGAGCGCGTGGGCTTCCCCAGTCACCTTATTTGTCAAGCCGAACAAGGTCCGGTTATGCTTAGATGCCAGACGCTTGAACGCCGTCACAGTCAAGGACGCATACCCTCTACCGTTGATCGAAGGCATTTTGAGTCGGTTGCCTAAAGCCCATTTCATCACGAGCTTAGACCTCAAGGACGCCTTCTGGCAAATTCCTTTAGACCCCGGTTCAAAGGAGAAAACAGCCTTCACAGTCCCAGGCCGGCCCCTATATCAATTCGTGACCATGCCATTCGGATTGTGCAATGCCCCCCAAACAATGACGCGCCTTATGGATAAGGTAATACCACCTCACTTGCGGCACCAAGTTTTCGTTTACTTGGACGATCTGTTGCTTATAACCGAGACCTTTGACGAACACATCGACCTGCTTCAGGAGGTGGCTCTACACATCCGGAGGGCAAGATTAACCATCAACATAAGGAAGAGCCAGTTCGTGATGACGGAGGTGAAGTATTTAGGTCACATCATTGGGCATGGCCATATCAAGACCGATCCGGAAAAGACTCAAGCGATTGACGTTTTTCCATTACCCAAGACCACCAAACAATTACGCCGATTCTTAGGTTTATGCGGATGGTGCCAGCGTTTTGTACGTGACTATGCCACCATTACCACTCCTTTGACCGACATGCTGCGTAAGGGACGTAAATTCGTCTGGGAAGAGCCCAGCTTGCGAGCCTTTGAAGAGCTAAAGAAGAGTCTGACTACAGCCCCCGTACTGCACAGCCCGGACTTTGACAAACCGTTCTCAATCCATTGTGACGCGAGTCAACATGGGGTGGGAGCAGTCTTAGTCCAGGTTGCACAAGACGGCGAGGAGAGACCTATAGCCTTCATGTCTCACAAGTTGAACCCAGCCCAGCGAAATTACACGGTCTCCGAGCAGGAATGTCTAGCTGCGGTGTTGGCAGTGAAACGCTTCCGAGCCTATGTGGAGGGACACACCTTTGAAATCGTTACGGATCACGCTTCTCTGTCGTTACGGATCACGCTTCTCTGAAATGGCTAATGAGCCAGACTGATCTCAATGGCAGATTGGCCAGGTGGGCACTGAAATTACAGGCATTTGACTTCACAATCCGCCACCGAAAAGGTAGCCAGCATGTAGTCCCCGACACCCTATCCAGAATGTTCGCCCCTGAAGGAGCCGAATTGGTCCAAGAGGACGACAGCCCCCAATTGATCGATCTGGACCATCCTGCCTTCAAGTCAGCAACCTACACACAACTGATTTACACTATCCAGAATCAACTGCCCCAGCTTCCTGAACTGCGGTTGATGGATGGATTTATTTATAAGCGGATGGGACACGCATCCGGAGACCCCATACAAGAGGAAGAACAGTGGAAGTTGTGGGTGCCCGAAGAATTAACCACTGACCTTATCAGACGGGCTCATGACCACCCAACAAGTGCGCACGGCGGATACGGTCGTACACTTAGGCGGTTGAAAACCTGTTTCTTTTGGCCTAAGATGGCACAACAGATAAAAGCGTATGTAGCCTCTTGTGAGCTATGCAAGTGCACTAAAGCGCCCAACACCATTCTTCGGCCACCCATGGGTAAGGTTGAGGTCCCCGAACGCGTGTTCCAGCGCTTGTACATTGATCTTATCGGTCCTTACCCTCGATCTGCTTCTGGTCACACGGGAGCTGTCGTGGTCCTGGACCAGCTCTCTAAATTCCCTATCATAGAACCACTACGTAACATGCACACTGGACCTATAATCAGCTTCTTGGAGAACCGAGTCTTTCACATGTTTGGAGTTCCGGAGAAACTTGTCTCCGACAATGGGGTCCAGTTCACCTCCAGCAAGTTCCGCGCCTATGTCCACCCGAATCAGAAGGACTGGGATCGCAAATTGTCCGCCATCACTAGTGCGCTGCGCTCGTCGTACCACGCCACTACCGGCATTTCGCCGTATTTCGCATTGTTCGGGCAGTACATGATCTGTCATGGGAGCGCTTACCGGCTATTGCGGCAACTGAAATCGCTAGAGGACCCAATCGTGGTTCTGGAACCGCACGAAAAGCTCCAACTTCTGCGAGAGCAACTGCGGGAGAAGATTGAAGAAAGTCGACGGATGGGAGAGGAGCGGTACAACTTGCGATCTCATCCTTCTGGCTTTAAGGTAGGCGACGAAATATATCGTCGAAACTTCCGGCAGAGCGATGCCACCCGACATTACAATGCCAAACTAGACAAGAAATTCGTGAAGTGTCGAGTCCTACAAGTACTAAGCCCCACCCGATACCTCATCGCGGACATGACTGGTAAAACCCTGGGAATTTACCACGCAAAAGACCTTAGACGATGAAGTGCAACTATTTCCCACGAAAAACCGTGGCGTACCCCAATCTTTGCCTAGACAAAGACCTCCGAATAACACCTGACTCCCTACTATATAGTCACTGTCGAGTCTTCACGAACATGGTTGTAGCCTATCCTTCGAAACCGACCTTCGACCCGCCACGGCCCTAACCAAGACCTTTTATATAGGAGACGGGATCGTAATTACTTCGATTTTGGGGGGGGGAATGTGTAATGTGACGCCTACGCCCGGGAATCGAAGTGATTCCGATCCCGAACCCTTGCAACCGGCCAGATGGATATGTACTCGAAGTGCCAGCGGACTTCATCTGTCGTGCGGATATCGTTGCGCAGAAAATATTTTTTTTTTTTCTGTCCAAATATTTAGATCTGTGGATATAAATATTCGAAATATAGAATTAATCCCAAACCCCGGCACATTTCGAGACATAGCAATCTGGAAATGCCCCTCCACCGTGGCCATCGAGAAAACTATGCCACTGGCGACAACTGGAGAGGCACATTGCCGCCATACGGCGTGCCATTCCACACACAGCTGTTTTGTCCGATGTGACAACCGGTGGATTTGACAGCCACATGGAGGTGATGGCAGTCAGTATACTTTGATTTGGACAGATGTCAGTGAATTTGGCGCCTCTTGTTGGACGTAAAAGTCGAGAAGTGTGTATGAAAATAACGGGTCATGGTAATTGCAGCTATTGTACGGACATTGGTTAATCGTTTGGCTAAGTAACAGCAATAAGAAAGTGAGTGATGAAAAACTATTAAGAGTCATCTTACCATGTGTTGTTTGTAGTTACTCGCCCCATGAATTGGATTCGCCGAAAACACCGAAGGAAATAGGAGCCTTGGACAAACTTGAAGCTTTGCACTCTGATAACTATTCTTCAAAATGCTTGTTGTAGTTCTTGGGGACTTGCACATTCCACATCGATGTAGTAGCCTGCCGTCAAAATTTTAAAAGCTATTGGTTCCTGGGCGCATGCATCATATCTTATGTACCGGCAATTTATGCACGAAAGAAAGCAATTGCTAGAGGCTGAATCAAGTGCCGCACAAAATCAGTTGCTGTACGAGTTTCTGACCCATTTACTGCGACAGAAAGAAGATCAACAGGCTCAAATTATGAAAGAGGTTAGTTTAGATAAGGAAGACTTAGAAAGTGTTAGCAATATTTTGTCTAGTGTGAGCGGAAGGGCACAAGAAGATAATAGTCAGGCGAAAGGTGACCATGTGGGTGAAAGCAGCAGTGCTGAAAAACCATCAGCAGTGGCAGAAGTTGAAGGCTTTAATAGTAGCATAACTGGTCTGGTTGATACTAGTTCTAGGAGTAATTTTCTTTCTCGCAAACGTCGAATGTACTCGCATTTCGACGACTTCGTTTCATCCTATTTTTCAGCTCGAAGTCAGGAACTATATCTAGGCACTGATTCCAGCCAACTGAACGTGCTGAAAATTTATCGAGTTTTAAGTGTTGATAAATTATTTCTTTTATCCATCTACAAAAATTCTGAAGAATTAACCTGCTAATCATATGATTATCTGAAAACGCTGGCAAATGATGTGCACATAGTTCGTGGTGATTTGGATGAGAATCTCAACTATCCTGAGCTAAAGCTCATACTGAAAAGTAAGACAAGTACCCCATTGCACATACACTTCTTTGCTTTAAGGGGACCGTTCTCGGAAATGAAAGTAAACACTCAGATCTGCAAACACATATTCACAGATGAGAACAATGAAAGTGAATATTATCTCCTACCCTTGCCAGATAGTTCAGAGTGCAATCGGTTATTGGCAGCTAAGGCAATTAACTTTAGATTACTAATGCTTCTTCTAGCTAAGTAATAAGCTAAGTAGAGAATTAAAAATGAGAATAATAATTGGATGATCTATAAATATATTTTTAGGGATTTTATTTAAACAAAAGAAGAAAAAGATTGACAAAATTCTATTTACATTTATTATTAGATTTATAAAATTTTAATATATTTGCTAGATATTTGTTTCGTACCATTGGAGGATAATTAATAGCTTGTCAAACTCAAGTTAATGATTTGTTGCACTATCTATGTGATACGTAGATGAACCAAAATAAATATTAATAATAACGATGAGATGTGCTACTGTCCGGAAAAAATTTATTTGATGCAATATTTATTTTCTGCCACGAGAAAGAAGTTTAAATAATGTTGATGATTACTTTTTACTAAATGATTGATGGCCTTTTTTTTCGAAAATTAAACTTTCTCGCTGTTTCTTTTCTCATTAAAGCTTCCTTAACATCCTTCAAAATCATCCACGATAAATGCTCCTTCCAAATGTAACTTGAACGATTATTCTAAAAAAAAATCCTAAATAATTGGTAGTTCCTTCCAAAAATAGTTCCCATAATAATTAATCTTGTATTTTTAATACAAGTCCACTAAACCATTCTAAGTTTTACTTAAACCAAGATCAAATTGACTTGTAGATTTTCAAAATAATTAAGGTGCGATACAACAAATATATATCAAACAGATAGAACATCCATGAATCAAGAAATAACTATAAATAAATGAGTATTGTTAAGCTACATAGCTACTTAATTATAATATTTTATTCTAATTTCACTTATACTTAAGAGTGATTTATGCTGTCGTATTTTTCTGAGGATGAAGGTTGAACGAAAGATGTAAATCACATAACGAATTTAATCCGGGTATTACAATATGTAACTTTTCAAACCTCCATTCATTTTTTTTTGATTTTATGATCTGTTAGATTTAAATAGTTTCATGTAAAGTTCCTTGCATATACTGAGTGCAAAACGAGGTTCTAATTTTTCGACGGAACAATTATTTCCATGAGTCACATAGCATAGGAGTTTCAGTAGACTAACATTTGATAAATACGTATAATAATTAATATGAGAGCTAACTAGGATTAAACTTAACATTACTATGAATCAGATAATTTCAGATTACTTAAACTAAGTTGCATGAACCTAATACTCGTACTTCGACAATAATTTTATATTGCTTTGATTGCAAGCGATGTTCTAGTTTTCCTAAATTCACTAAATCCTCAGTTTATAAAACATAAATGCTTAAACTAATTCGCGTGTATGTTTCCTCCTAATGATTTACGGGTACAATGACTGCAAAAGTTAAGTTTTCCCATTATATAAGTATTAAGGAATTTTTGGATAATTTAAGTGCATGTATAGATAATCGTAGATAAACATAAACTTGCATGAGTTCTTTAGTTTTTTTAATGGGAATAAATTTATCTTTCTCAGCGGATGGAGTGTAGTGAGTTAAGTTTAATATATTGAGCTTTATTTGGAAATTGTATTCTATCCCAAATTGGTCGGTTAAGACTATACCTTCAGAATTACTACTCTAAACTTTAAAATAGTTAAGCACAAGTGCTCATAGGGAAATACCTTAGTGTAGGCATTTCTCTTGGATTTATACTCACCATAATTAGTAGAATTACAAGAACGAAAACGCTAAATAACTAGAAGTTACTGAAATTGTTTGATTTTATACTTACATCGATGTTTTGTTCAAGATCTTTATAATTATTAAAAATGAATTGCTAAGATAACCCACGACTTTCCTTTTCAGTGACTCGTTCTTTTTCAGTGGGAACAGAGAGTGTAGGGTAGGTATGCCGTCGCGAGGGTAGGGTTTCGACAAATCCGCTGAGGTCGGTTTCGCGTCGCGCGCGGTACGCGGTACCTTTGATTGTTTCGTCATTTCCTTAGAGTAGCTTTAGTCGGTTTAATTTCGAGTAGCATATTTTTCGGTACCGCGTCGGTGATTCGGTAACGCGCCTATAGGATTTTGTAGAGTTTTGATTTGAGATCTGTGGAGAGATCACATCCAGAACTAAAGTAACGTAGGTTTCCCATTCTGGATGAGTAGTTATTGACGCGTTTGGAAAACGGGCATGTCCAGGTGACTGAAATATTGTAATTGAGCGTAACCCATTCGGAGACCCGCGACCGAAATCCTCTCCGAACTAGCTGGCCGACAAGCAGTCACCGCGTGAATGGGTTACGGTGCACGGATTGGTTGACCTGTTGGTACCATCCGTTGGCACTACTCAGACTTAACGTCTAGAACCGATGAGAGGTCGGTTCCGCGTTCGAACTTGAAAAGAGAAAATCATTACAAATGGCGCCCAACGTGGGGCCTAAAACATCCTAAGGGGGAAAGAACTTCGCGTCTTCTGACGAGTTGGTCCTTTACGGAGGATGTAAGGTACTTTGGTACTCGAGTCCCACTATCAGGAGCAGTGGAGTTGTGTGATACACATTAGGAGTCGCTTCACGTGAGTTGTAGCTTCCGCTCTCCTTTGATTGATTTTTTTTTCGCGACAGATTCCTTCCGATGTGTTGTCCCAGGTTAACCCCTGTAAGGACCTTCTATTTTCTTGATGGAACTGCCAGTCTGATGGGTTTACCTATCAGCATGGACTCTCAAGAAAATAGAAGGCTACCTTGCCTTTATGTCGCGGAAGGATTCTAACTATTTCTTATGCGTGTTAGACGAGTGGTATCGGTTCAACGTTCGGTGGCGTACGCTGGAGTTGCGAAGCCCGGAATGCTTCCACGCGTCGGGAGTTTTGACCGCGTACTTAAATCGTTACGGTAGCTATACCACTTGTCTCGTCGAGTCACTTTAACGTAGTTTAGGGACGGTTTTTTTTGTAATGTATGTGGGTTATGGGGTAAATTTCGTAAATCGACCAAAAGCACCCTTTCTTCGGCAGATTACCACGCACTCTCTTTTCCCATTGAAGGAGTCGACTACTGGAAAGGAAAGTGACTGTCAAATATTTTTTTTCCCCACTATTATTAGCTCGCCACTATCGGCCACTAATTTAGTTTTAAGTTTTAGTCATACTTAATGAGTAAAAAAATTTAATTTAAGATCGATTTCTATTGCTTTAGCGTTAATGTAATTAAATAGGAATGATAAATTGGAATCAAGAATACGATGATTAAAATGGAAGAGAACCTTAATTGTGTGAAGATGATTGGTATGCAAGGAACCGTAGGCGGTGAAGTTCCGGCCGCAAGTGTCGTGTCCGAGGTGACCCCCATGCCTTCCGCCCACTCCATTGACACCCTCGTGGTGTTGATGAGAGATATGTCGGAGAGGATTGGCAACCTGGAGGGAAAGCTCCAGAATCTCCCAATGAGCCAACCACCCAGTCGCGTGAGAACTCCGCTTGGCTGGGAGCCAAATCCCAGTGTGGCGATGCCCCCCTCCCGACAATCCGAGCAATGGGTCCCACCTCCAAGGAACTCAGGAATGGATCCCAGAGCTCCCGAATACAGACCACGACACAGTACCGGACCTCCGTTGGTACCTCCAGCCCCCGAGGCAGTTCAGTACAACAGGTCAAACGAGGATGTGGTTCCCCCCGGGAACGCACTGACACTTTTTCGAGACCCGACGCCTCGTATCATGGAGAGTTGGCGCCTGAACTTTACCGGGTTCAACGATATGATATCGGCGGACCGGTTCCTTTTCCGGATTCAGGCGTTGGTATCCAGCACCCTGGGAGGTGATTCCTCGGCCTTCCTCCGGCATGCACATCTTTTGTTCAGCGGCGACGCTGCCGACTGGTACTGGAGCTTTAAAGAATCAACGCCACGTCCCACTTGGCACTCTTTCAGTGCAGCCTTCCGCAATCGATTTGAGGATGGCTTCACTGAGAGAGAGCTAAGGGAGCAAATAAAGAAACGGAAACAAGGCGCTCACGAACCGTTCGACCAGTACTACACCAGTATAGTGAGATTGAGCACTCGCTTGCGAAATACCATGCCCGAGGACGAACTGGTAGAAATTATCAGAGAGAACATGCGCTGGGATCTCCAGAACAGCCTTCTACATTTTCCCATCAACACCATACAGGGATTGCGCCTCCGTGCCCGTAGACAAGAACACTTGGATGAGCGACGAGGTACCTTCCGTCCACAACCTCGCATGACGGGACCAAATCCCCGAAATCATCACACCGCGGAGTTGATGGCAGCTGACCACCTGCTTGCTGATCCAGTACCAGTACCGAGGAGCGGAGCACCACCGGAGCTTGAGGACCCAGCCTTGATTGATCGACCCTCCCTTGAAGCAATTACAAGCCCGACGGTCTGTTGGAACTGCCGACAACCGGGACATCGGTTCTATGCATGTCCAGCGGAGCCGACGCTTTTCTGCTACCGCTGCGGGAAGGCCGACACATACGCCCCTGACTGTGCAAATTGCAAAGGGCGAAAAAACTTGCCACCGAGTGCCGCGACCACCCGTCGGCACTCCTAAACCCCGGACGAACCAATCCAGACCCCATCACTAGTTATGACCCAGCTCCCAACAGGACTCCAACTCTGCTGACTCGCACCGCTAAACACAGTTCTCCCGAAGTTCCACAACCGACGCCGTCCTCCGCCGAGGCCAACGCGCAGGGAAATGATAGCGAGACGAAAGTTCCTTGGCATGTAAAACCTTTTCATGTCAGGCTGCGGAATTACTTGGCTACTCGACAGCGCATCTTCCATGAGGAGTTGGCCACAAATGTCCCACCGCGAAGCAAGCGAGCCACGCGTCGGATGCGGAGCTTCTGGAGAAAAGTCAGGCAGTCGAGGAAAGTGTTGAAGGACATATACTTAGACGAATTATTGAGGGATGATGTTCGGCCATATGCGTCAGTACACCTCCTGCAAAAACGAGTGTCAGGCTTAGTCGATACGGGAGCCAGTGTGAATTGCATATCAGCCGAGTTTGCAGGGGAGGTACTGGCAAAGCACGCGGACCAAATCCGTCATTTCACCTCCTGGTTAAGCACAGCGGACGGAACTCGTCACTCTGTAGTGGGAAAAATTATGACGGAGGTCACCTTTAAAGGAGTAACTAAACCTATGGAATTTTTCATCATACCTCAGTTAACCCAGAATCTTTATTTAGGAGTGGATTTCGTTCGAAAATTTAACTTGGCCCCGGCACTATTTTCCGGTTCGACCCTGGAGTCCGTCACCACAGTTCCTGACCAATCTCAACCCACTAACTTACTACGACATACTCTGGATGTAAATCAGCAACTGCGTCTAGACTCGGCTATATCGGCTTTTCCATCGCATGAGAAAGAAGGTCTCGGGAGGACTGCCCTGGTGTTCCACACGATAGACGTGGGGGATGCTAAACCCATAAAACAGAGACATTTCGCCATATCTCCGGCGAAGGAAAAATCGTTATATGCCGAAGTGGATCGAATGCTAGCATTAGGCGTAATCGAAGAATCACAGAGCGCGTGGGCTTCCCCAGTCACCTTAGTTGTCAAGCCGAACAAGGTCCGGTTATGCTTAGATGCCAGACGCTTGAACGCCGTCACAGTCAAGGACGCATACCCTCTACCGTTGATCGAAGGCATTTTGAGTCGGTTGCCTAAAGCCCATTTCATCACGAGCTTAGACCTCAAGGACGCCTTCTGGCAAATTCCTTTAGACCCCGGTTCAAAGGAGAAAACAGCCTTCACAGCCCCAGGCCGGCCCCTATATCAATTCGTGACCATGCCATTCGGATTGTGTAATGCCCCCCAAACAATGACGCGCCTTATGGATAAGGTAATACCACCTCACTTGCGGCACCAAGTTTTCGTTTACTTGGACGATCTGTTGCTTATAACCGAGACCTTTGACGAACACATCGACCTGCTTCAGGAGGTGGCTCTACACATCCGGAGGGCAAGATTAACCATCAACATAAGGAAGAGCCAGTTCGTGATGACGGAGGTGAAGTATTTAGGTCACATCATTGGGCATGGCCATATCAAGACCGATCCGGAAAAGACTCAAGCGATTGACATTTTTCCATTACCCAAGACCACCAAACAATTACGCCGATTCTTAGGTTTATGCGGATGGTACCAGCGTTTTGTACGTGACTATGCCACCATTACCACTCCTTTGACCGACATGCTGCGTAAGGGACGTAAATTCGTCTGGGAAGAGCCCAGCTTGCGAGCCTTTGAAGAGCTAAAGAAGAGTCTGACTACAGCCCCCGTACTGCACAGCCCGGACTTTGACAAACCGTTCTCAATCCATTGTGACGCGAGTCAACATGGGGTGGGAGCAGTCTTAGTCCAGGTTGCACGAGACGGCGAGGAGAGACCTATAGCCTTCATGTCTCACAAGTTGAACCCAGCCCAGCGAAATTACACGGTCTCCGAGCAGGAATGTCTAGCTGCGGTGTTGGCAGTGAAACGCTTCCGAGCCTATGTGGAGGGACACACCTTTGAAATCGTTACGGATCACGCTTCTCTGAAATGGCTAATGAGCCAG
The DNA here is from genome assembly GCA_963969285.1 of Odontomyia ornata. Classification (NCBI taxonomy): domain Eukaryota; kingdom Metazoa; phylum Arthropoda; class Insecta; order Diptera; family Stratiomyidae; genus Odontomyia; species Odontomyia ornata. Next base: position 112,137,266 of record OZ017741.1, on the reverse strand, counting down.
ACTGATCTCAACGGCAGATTGGCCAGGTGGGCACTGAAATTACAGGCATTTGACTTCACAATCCGCCACCGAAAAGGTAGCCAGCATGTAGTCCCCGACACCCTATCCAGAATGTTCGCCCCTGAAGGAGCCGAATTGGTCCAAGAGGACGACAGCCCCCAATTGATCGATCTGGACCATCCTGCCTTCAAGTCAGCAACCTACACACAACTGATTTACACTATCCAGAATCAACTGCCCCAGCTTCCTGAACTGCGGTTGACGGATGGATTTATTTATAAGCGGATGGGACACGCATCCGGAGACCCCATACAAGAGGAAGAACAGTGGAAGTTGTGGGTGCCCGAAGAATTAACCACTGACCTTATCAGACGGGCTCATGACCACCCAACAAGTGCGCACGGCGGATACGGTCGTACACTTAGGCGGTTGAAAACCTGTTTCTTTTGGCCTAAGATGGCACAACAGACAAAAGCGTACGTAGCCTCTTGTGAGCTATGCAAGTGCACTAAAGCGCCCAACACCATTCTTCGGCCACCCATGGGTAAGGTTGAGGTCCCCGAACGCGTGTTCCAGCGCTTGTACATTGATCTTATCGGTCCTTACCCTCGATCTGCTTCTGGTCACACGGGAGCTGTCGTGGTCCTGGACCAGCTCTCTAAATTCCCTATCATAGAACCACTACGTAACATGCACACTGAACCTATAATCAGCTTCTTGGAGAACCGAGTCTTTCACATGTTTGGAGTTCCGGAGAAACTTGTCTCCGACAATGGGGTCCAGTTCACCTCCAGCAAGTTCCGAGACCTAATGTCCAAATACGGCATCATCCACCAACGAACTGCCGTCTATTCACCACAAGCCAACGCATCCGAACGACTGAATCGTACGCTCATAGCGGCCATCCGCGCCTATGTCCACCCGAATCAGAAGGACTGGGATCGCAAATTGTCCGCCATCACTAGTGCGCTGCGCTCGTCGTACCACGCCACTACCGGCATTTCGCCGTATTTCGCATTGTTCGGGCAGTACATGATCTGTCATGGGAGCGCTTACCGGCTATTGCGGCAACTGAAATCGCTAGAGGACCCAATCGTGGTTCTGGAACCGCACGAAAAGCTCCAACTTCTGCGAGAGCAACTGCGGGAGAAGATTGAAGAAAGTCGACGGATGGGAGAGGAGCGGTACAACTTGCGATCTCATCCTTCTGGCTTTAAGGTAGGCGACGAAATATATCGTCGAAACTTCTGTCCAAATATTTAGATCTGTGGATATAAATATTCGAAATATAGAATTAATCCCAAACCCCGGCACATTTCGAGACATAGCCATCTGGAAATGCCCCTCCACCGTGGCCATCGAGAAAACTATGCCACTGGCGACAACTGGAGAGGCACATTGCCGCCATACGGCGTGCCATTCCACACACAGCTGTTTTGTCCGATGTGACAACCGGTGGATTTGACAGCCACATGGAGGTGATGGCAGTCAGTATACTTTGATTTGGACAGATGTCAGTGAATTTGGCGCCTCTTGTTGGACGTAAAAGTCGAGAAGTGTGTATGAAAATAACGGGTCATGGTAATTGCAGCTATTGTACGGACATTGGTTAATCGTTTGGCTAAGTAACAGCAATAAGAAAGTGAGTGATGAAAAACTATTAAGAGTCATCTTACCATGTGTTGTTTGTAGTTACTCGCCCCATGAATTGGATTCGCCGAAAACACCGAAGGAAATAGGAGCCTTGGACAAACTTGAAGCTTTGCACTCTGATAACTATTCTTCAAAATGCTTGTTGTAGTTCTTGGGGACTTGCACATTCCACATCGATGTACTAGCCTGCCGTCAAAATTTTAAAAGCTATTGGTTCCTGGGCGCATGCATCATATCTTATGTACCGGCAATTTATGCACGAAAGAAAGCAATTGCTAGAGGCTGAATCAAGTGCCGCACAAAATCAGTTGCTGTACGAGTTTCTGACCCATTTACTGCGACAGAAAGAAGATCAACAGGCTCAAATTATGAAAGAGGTTAGTTTAGATAAGGAAGACTTAGAAAGTGTTAGCAATATTTTGTCTAGTGTGAGCGGAAGGGCACAAGAAGATAATAGTCAGGCAAAAGGTGACCATGCGGGTGAAAGCAGCAGTGCTGAAAAACCATCAGCAGTGGCAGAAGTTGAAGGCTTTAATAGTAGCATAACTGGTCTGGTTGATACTAGTTCTAGGAGTAATTTTCTTTCTCGCAAACGTCGAATGTACTCGCATTTCGACGACTTCGTTTCATCCTATTTTTCAGCTCGAAGTCAGGAACTATATCTAGGCACTGATTCCAGCCAACTGAACGTGCTGAAAATTTATCGAGTTTTAAGTGTTGATAAATTATTTCTTTTATCCATCTACAAAAATTCTGAAGAATTAACCTGCTAATCATATGATTATCTGAAAACGCTGGCAAATGATGTGCACATAGTTCGTGGTGATTTGGATGAGAATCTCAACTATCCTGAGCTAAAGCTCATACTGAAAAGTAAGACAAGTACCCCATTGCACATACACTTCTTTGCTTTAAGGGGACCGTTCTCGGAAATGAAAGTAAACACTCAGATCTGCAAACACATATTCACAGATGAGAACAATGAAAGTGAATATTATCTCCTACCCTTGCCAGATAGTTCAGAGTGCAATCGGTTATTGGCAGCTAAGGCAATTAACTTTAGATTACTAATGCTTCTTCTAGCTAAGTAATAAGCTAAGTAGAGAATTAAAAATGAGAATAATAATTGGATGATCTATAAATATATTTTTAGGGATTTTATTTAAACAAAAGAAGAAAAAGATTGACAAAATTCTATTTACATTTATTATTAGATTTATAAAATTTTAATATATTTGCTAGATATTTGTTTCGTACCATTGGAGGATAATTAATAGCTTGTCAAACTCAAGTTAATGATTTGTTGCACTATCTATGTGATACGTAGATGAACCAAAATAAATATTAATAATAACGATGAGATGTGCTACTGTCCGGAAAAAATTTATTTGATGCAATATTTATTTTCTGCCACGAGAAAGAAGTTTAAATAATGTTGATGATTACTTTTTACTAAATGATTGATGGCCTTTTTTTTCGAAAATTAAACTTTCTCGCTGTTTCTTTTCTCATTAAAGCTTCCTTAACATCCTTCAAAATCATCCACGATAAATGCTCCTTCCAAATGTAACTTGAACGATTATTCTAAAAAAAATCCTAAATAATTGGTAGTTCCTTCCAAAAATAGTTCCCATAATAATTAATCTTGTATTTTTAATACAAGTCCACTAAACCATTCTAAGTTTTACTTAAACCAAGATCAAATTGACTTGTAGATTTTCAAAATAACTAAGGTGCGATACAACAAATATATATCAAACAGATAGAACATCCATGAATCAAGAAATAACTATAAATAAATGAGTATTGTTAAGCTACATAGCTACTTAATTATAATATTTTATTCTAATTTCACTTATACTTAAGAGTGATTTATGCTGTCGTATTTTTCTGAGGATGAAGGTTGAACGAAAGATGTAAATCACATAACGAATTTAATCCGGGTATTACAATATGTAACTTTTCAAACCTCCATTCATTTTTTTTTGATTTTATGATCTGTTAGATTTAAATAGTTTCATGTAAAGTTCCTTGCATATACTGAGTGCAAAACGAGGTTCTAATTTTTCGACGGAACAATTATTTCCATGAGTCACATAGCATAGGAGTTTCAGTAGACTAACATTTGATAAATACGTATAATAATTAATATGAGAGCTAACTAGGATTAAACTTAACATTACTATGAATCAGATAATTTCAGATTACTTAAACTAAGTTGCATGAACCTAATACTCGTACTTCGACAATAATTTTATATTGCTTTGATTGCAAGCGATGTTCTAGTTTTCCTAAATTCACTAAATCCTCAGTTTATAAAACATAAATGCTTAAACTAATTCGCGTGTATGTTTCCTCCTAATGATTTACGGGTACAATGACTGCAAAAGTTAAGTTTTCCCATTATATAAGTATTAAGGAATTTTTGGATAATTTAAGTGCATGTATAGATAATCGTAGATAAACATAAACTTGCATGAGTTCTTTAGTTTTTTTAATGGGAATAAATTTATCTTTCTCAGCGGATGGAGTGTAGTGAGTTAAGTTTAATATATTGAGCTTTATTTGGAAATTGTATTCTATCCCAAATTGGTCGGTTAAGACTATACCTTCAGAATTACTACTCTAAACTTTAAAATAGTTAAGCACAAGTGCTCATAGGGAAATACCTTAGTGTAGGCATTTCTCTTGGATTTATACTCACCATAATTAGTAGAATTACAAGAACGAAAACGCTAAATAACTAGAAGTTACTGAAATTGTTTGATTTTATACTTACATCGATGTTTTGTTCAAGATCTTTATAATTATTAAAAATGAATTGCTAAGATAACCCACGACTTTCCTTTTCAGTGACTCGTTCTTTTTCAGTGGGAACAGAGAGTGTAGGGTAGGTATGCCGTCGCGAGGGTAGGGTTTCGACAAATCCGCTGAGGTCGGTTTCGCGTCGCGCGCGGTACGCGGTACCTTTGATTGTTTCGTCATTTCCTTAGAGTAGCTTTAGTCGGTTTAATTTCGAGTAGCATATTTTTCGGTACCGCGTCGGTGATTCGGTAACGCGCCTATAGGATTTTGTAGAGTTTTGATTTGAGATCTGTGGAGAGATCACATCCAGAACTAAAGTAACGTAGGTTTCCCATTCTGGATGAGTAGTTATTGACGCGTTTGGAAAACGGGCATGTCCAGGTGACTGAAATATTGTAATTGAGCGTAACCCATTCGGAGACCCGCGACCGAAATCCTCTCCGAACTAGCTGGCCGACAAGCAGTCACCGCGTGAATGGGTTACGGTGCACGGATTGGTTGACCTGTTGGTACCATCCGTTGGCACTACTCAGACTTAACGTCTAGAACCGATGAGAGGTCGGTTCCGCGTTCGAACTTGAAAAGAGAAAATCATTACAAATGGCGCCCAACGTGGGGCCTAAAACATCCTAAGGGGGAAAGAACTTCGCGTCTTCTGACGAGTTGGTCCTTTACGGAGGATGTAAGGTACTTTGGTACTCGAGTCCCACTATCAGGAGCAGTGGAGTTGTGTGATACACATTAGGAGTCGCTTCACGTGAGTTGTAGCTTCCGCTCTCCTTTGATTGATTTTTTTTTCGCGACAGATTCCTTCCGATGTGTTGTCCCAGGTTAACCCCTGTAAGGACCTTCTATTTTCTTGATGGAACTGCCAGTCTGATGGGTTTACCTATCAGCATGGACTCTCAAGAAAATAGAAGGCTACCTTGCCTTTATGTCGCGGAAGGATTCTAACTATTTCTTATGCGTGTTAGACGAGTGGTATCGGTTCAACGTTCGGTGGCGTACGCTGGAGTTGCGAAGCCCGGAATGCTTCCACGCGTCGGGAGTTTTGACCGCGTACTTAAATCGTTACGGTAGCTATACCACTTGTCTCGTCGAGTCACTTTAACGTAGTTTAGGGACGGTTTTTTTTGTAATGTATGTGGGTTATGGGGTAAATTTCGTAAATCGACCAAAAGCACCCTTTCTTCGGCAGATTACCACGCACTCTCTTTTCCCATTGAAGGAGTCGACTACTGGAAAGGAAAGTGACTGTCAAATATTTTTTTTCCCCACTATTATTAGCTCGCCACTATCGGCCACTAATTTAGTTTTAAGTTTTAGTCATACTTAATGAGTAAAAAAATTTAATTTAAGATCGATTTCTATTGCTTTAGCGTTAATGTAATTAAATAGGAATGATAAATTGGAATCAAGAATACGATGATTAAAATGGAAGAGAACCTTAATTGTGTGAAGATGATTGGTATGCAAGGAACCGTAGGCGGTGAAGTTCCGGCCGCAAGTGTCGTGTCCGAGGTGACCCCCATGCCTTCCGCCCACTCCATTGACACCCTCGTGGTGTTGATGAGAGATATGTCGGAGAGGATTGGCAACCTGGAGGGAAAGCTCCAGAATCTCCCAATGAGCCAACCACCCAGTCGCGTGAGAACTCCGCTTGGCTGGGAGCCAAATCCCAGTGTGGCGATGCCCCCCTCCCGACAATCCGAGCAATGGGTCCCACCTCCAAGGAACTCAGGAATGGATCCCAGAGCTCCCGAATACAGACCACGACACAGTACCGGACCTCCGTTGGTACCTCCAGCCCCCGAGGCAGTTCAGTACAACAGGTCAAACGAGGATGTGGTTCCCCCCGGGAACGCACTGACACTTTTTCGAGACCCGACGCCTCGTATCATGGAGAGTTGGCGCCTGAACTTTACCGGGTTCAACGATATGATATCGGCGGACCGGTTCCTTTTCCGGATTCAGGCGTTGGTATCCAGCACCCTGGGAGGTGATTCCTCGGCCTTCCTCCGGCATGCACATCTTTTGTTCAGCGGCGACGCTGCCGACTGGTACTGGAGCTTTAAAGAATCAACGCCACGTCCCACTTGGCACTCTTTCAGTGCAGCCTTCCGCAATCGATTTGAGGATGGCTTCACTGAGAGAGAGCTAAGGGAGCAAATAAAGAAACGGAAACAAGGCGCTCACGAACCGTTCGACCAGTACTACACCAGTATAGTGAGATTGAGCACTCGCTTGCGAAATACCATGCCCGAGGACGAACTGGTAGAAATTATCAGAGAGAACATGCGCTGGGATCTCCAGAACAGCCTTCTACATTTTCCCATCAACACCATACAGGGATTGCGCCTCCGTGCCCGTAGACAAGAACACTTGGATGAGCGACGAGGTACCTTCCGTCCACAACCTCGCATGACGGGACCAAATCCCCGAAATCATCACACCGCGGAGTTGATGGCAGCTGACCACCTGCTTGCTGATCCAGTACCAGTACCGAGGAGCGGAGCACCACCGGAGCTTGAGGACCCAGCCTTGATTGATCGACCCTCCCTTGAAGCAATTACAAGCCCGACGGTCTGTTGGAACTGCCGACAACCGGGACATCGGTTCTATGCATGTCCAGCGGAGCCGACGCTTTTCTGCTACCGCTGCGGGAAGGCCGACACATACGCCCCTGACTGTGCAAATTGCAAAGGGCGAAAAAACTTGCCACCGAGTGCCGCGACCACCCGTCGGCACTCCTAAACCCCGGACGAACCAATCCAGACCCCATCACTAGTTATGACCCAGCTCCCAACAGGACTCCAACTCTGCTGACTCGCACCGCTAAACACAGTTCTCCCGAAGTTCCACAACCGACGCCGTCCTCCGCCGAGGCCAACGCGCAGGGAAATGATAGCGAGACGAAAGTTCCTTGGCATGTAAAACCTTTTCATGTCAGGCTGCGGAATTACTTGGCTACTCGACAGCGCATCTTCCATGAGGAGTTGGCCACAAATGTCCCACCGCGAAGCAAGCGAGCCACGCGTCGGATGCGGAGCTTCTGGAGAAAAGTCAGGCAGTCGAGGAAAGTGTTGAAGGACATATACTTAGACGAATTATTGAGGGATGATGTTCGGCCATATGCGTCAGTACACCTCCTGCAAAAACGAGTGTCAGGCTTAGTCGATACGGGAGCCAGTGTGAATTGCATATCAGCCGAGTTTGCAGGGGAGGTACTGGCAAAGCACGCGGACCAAATCCGTCATTTCACCTCCTGGTTAAGCACAGCGGACGGAACTCGTCACTCTGTAGTGGGAAAAATTATGACGGAGGTCACCTTTAAAGGAGTAACTAAACCTATGGAATTTTTCATCATACCTCAGTTAACCCAGAATCTTTATTTAGGAGTGGATTTCGTTCGAAAATTTAACTTGGCCCCGGCACTATTTTCCGGTTCGACCCTGGAGTCCGTCACCACAGTTCCTGACCAATCTCAACCCACTAACTTACTACGACATACTCTGGATGTAAATCAGCAACTGCGTCTAGACTCGGCTATATCGGCTTTTCCATCGCATGAGAAAGAAGGTCTCGGGAGGACTGCCCTGGTGTTCCACACGATAGACGTGGGGGATGCTAAACCCATAAAACAGAGACATTTCGCCATATCTCCGGCGAAGGAAAAATCGTTATATGCCGAAGTGGATCGAATGCTAGCATTAGGCGTAATCGAAGAATCACAGAGCGCGTGGGCTTCCCCAGTCACCTTAGTTGTCAAGCCGAACAAGGTCCGGTTATGCTTAGATGCCAGACGCTTGAACGCCGTCACAGTCAAGGACGCATACCCTCTACCGTTGATCGAAGGCATTTTGAGTCGGTTGCCTAAAGCCCATTTCATCACGAGCTTAGACCTCAAGGACGCCTTCTGGCAAATTCCTTTAGACCCCGGTTCAAAGGAGAAAACAGCCTTCACAGCCCCAGGCCGGCCCCTATATCAATTCGTGACCATGCCATTCGGATTGTGTAATGCCCCCCAAACAATGACGCGCCTTATGGATAAGGTAATACCACCTCACTTGCGGCACCAAGTTTTCGTTTACTTGGACGATCTGTTGCTTATAACCGAGACCTTTGACGAACACATCGACCTGCTTCAGGAGGTGGCTCTACACATCCGGAGGGCAAGATTAACCATCAACATAAGGAAGAGCCAGTTCGTGATGACGGAGGTGAAGTATTTAGGTCACATCATTGGGCATGGCCATATCAAGACCGATCCGGAAAAGACTCAAGCGATTGACATTTTTCCATTACCCAAGACCACCAAACAATTACGCCGATTCTTAGGTTTATGCGGATGGTACCAGCGTTTTGTACGTGACTATGCCACCATTACCACTCCTTTGACCGACATGCTGCGTAAGGGACGTAAATTCGTCTGGGAAGAGCCCAGCTTGCGAGCCTTTGAAGAGCTAAAGAAGAGTCTGACTACAGCCCCCGTACTGCACAGCCCGGACTTTGACAAACCGTTCTCAATCCATTGTGACGCGAGTCAACATGGGGTGGGAGCAGTCTTAGTCCAGGTTGCACGAGACGGCGAGGAGAGACCTATAGCCTTCATGTCTCACAAGTTGAACCCAGCCCAGCGAAATTACACGGTCTCCGAGCAGGAATGTCTAGCTGCGGTGTTGGCAGTGAAACGCTTCCGAGCCTATGTGGAGGGACACACCTTTGAAATCGTTACGGATCACGCTTCTCTGAAATGGCTAATGAGCCAGACTGATCTCAACGGCAGATTGGCCAGGTGGGCACTGAAATTACAGGCATTTGACTTCACAATCCGCCACCGAAAAGGTAGCCAGCATGTAGTCCCCGACACCCTATCCAGAATGTTCGCCCCTGAAGGAGCCGAATTGGTCCAAGAGGACGACAGCCCCCAATTGATCGATCTGGACCATCCTGCCTTCAAGTCAGCAACCTACACACAACTGATTTACACTATCCAGAATCAACTGCCCCAGCTTCCTGAACTGCGGTTGACGGATGGATTTATTTATAAGCGGATGGGACACGCATCCGGAGACCCCATACAAGAGGAAGAACAGTGGAAGTTGTGGGTGCCCGAAGAATTAACCACTGACCTTATCAGACGGGCTCATGACCACCCAACAAGTGCGCACGGCGGATACGGTCGTACACTTAGGCGGTTGAAAACCTGTTTCTTTTGGCCTAAGATGGCACAACAGACAAAAGCGTACGTAGCCTCTTGTGAGCTATGCAAGTGCACTAAAGCGCCCAACACCATTCTTCGGCCACCCATGGGTAAGGTTGAGGTCCCCGAACGCGTGTTCCAGCGCTTGTACATTGATCTTATCGGTCCTTACCCTCGATCTGCTTCTGGTCACACGGGAGCTGTCGTGGTCCTGGACCAGCTCTCTAAATTCCCTATCATAGAACCACTACGTAACATGCACACTGAACCTATAATCAGCTTCTTGGAGAACCGAGTCTTTCACATGTTTGGAGTTCCGGAGAAACTTGTCTCCGACAATGGGGTCCAGTTCACCTCCAGCAAGTTCCGAGACCTAATGTCCAAATACGGCATCATCCACCAACGAACTGCCGTCTATTCACCACAAGCCAACGCATCCGAACGACTGAATCGTACGCTCATAGCGGCCATCCGCGCCTATGTCCACCCGAATCAGAAGGACTGGGATCGCAAATTGTCCGCCATCACTAGTGCGCTGCGCTCGTCGTACCACGCCACTACCGGCATTTCGCCGTATTTCGCATTGTTCGGGCAGTACATGATCTGTCATGGGAGCGCTTACCGGCTATTGCGGCAACTGAAATCGCTAGAGGACCCAATCGTGGTTCTGGAACCGCACGAAAAGCTCCAACTTCTGCGAGAGCAACTGCGGGAGAAGATTGAAGAAAGTCGACGGATGGGAGAGGAGCGGTACAACTTGCGATCTCATCCTTCTGGCTTTAAGGTAGGCGACGAAATATATCGTCGAAACTTCTGTCCAAATATTTAGATCTGTGGATATAAATATTCGAAATATAGAATTAATCCCAAACCCCGGCACATTTCGAGACATAGCCATCTGGAAATGCCCCTCCACCGTGGCCATCGAGAAAACTATGCCACTGGCGACAACTGGAGAGGCACATTGCCGCCATACGGCGTGCCATTCCACACACAGCTGTTTTGTCCGATGTGACAACCGGTGGATTTGACAGCCACATGGAGGTGATGGCAGTCAGTATACTTTGATTTGGACAGATGTCAGTGAATTTGGCGCCTCTTGTTGGACGTAAAAGTCGAGAAGTGTGTATGAAAATAACGGGTCATGGTAATTGCAGCTATTGTACGGACATTGGTTAATCGTTTGGCTAAGTAACAGCAATAAGAAAGTGAGTGATGAAAAACTATTAAGAGTCATCTTACCATGTGTTGTTTGTAGTTACTCGCCCCATGAATTGGATTCGCCGAAAACACCGAAGGAAATAGGAGCCTTGGACAAACTTGAAGCTTTGCACTCTGATAACTATTCTTCAAAATGCTTGTTGTAGTTCTTGGGGACTTGCACATTCCACATCGATGTACTAGCCTGCCGTCAAAATTTTAAAAGCTATTGGTTCCTGGGCGCATGCATCATATCTTATGTACCGGCAATTTATGCACGAAAGAAAGCAATTGCTAGAGGCTGAATCAAGTGCCGCACAAAATCAGTTGCTGTACGAGTTTCTGACCCATTTACTGCGACAGAAAGAAGATCAACAGGCTCAAATTATGAAAGAGGTTAGTTTAGATAAGGAAGACTTAGAAAGTGTTAGCAATATTTTGTCTAGTGTGAGCGGAAGGGCACAAGAAGATAATAGTCAGGCAAAAGGTGACCATGCGGGTGAAAGCAGCAGTGCTGAAAAACCATCAGCAGTGGCAGAAGTTGAAGGCTTTAATAGTAGCATAACTGGTCTGGTTGATACTAGTTCTAGGAGTAATTTTCTTTCTCGCAAACGTCGAATGTACTCGCATTTCGACGACTTCGTTTCATCCTATTTTTCAGCTCGAAGTCAGGAACTATATCTAGGCACTGATTCCAGCCAACTGAACGTGCTGAAAATTTATCGAGTTTTAAGTGTTGATAAATTATTTCTTTTATCCATCTACAAAAATTCTGAAGAATTAACCTGCTAATCATATGATTATCTGAAAACGCTGGCAAATGATGTGCACATAGTTCGTGGTGATTTGGATGAGAATCTCAACTATCCTGAGCTAAAGCTCATACTGAAAAGTAAGACAAGTACCCCATTGCACATACACTTCTTTGCTTTAAGGGGACCGTTCTCGGAAATGAAAGTAAACACTCAGATCTGCAAACACATATTCACAGATGAGAACAATGAAAGTGAATATTATCTCCTACCCTTGCCAGATAGTTCAGAGTGCAATCGGTTATTGGCAGCTAAGGCAATTAACTTTAGATTACTAATGCTTCTTCTAGCTAAGTAATAAGCTAAGTAGAGAATTAAAAATGAGAATAATAATTGGATGATCTATAAATATATTTTTAGGGATTTTATTTAAACAAAAGAAGAAAAAGATTGACAAAATTCTATTTACATTTATTATTAGATTTATAAAATTTTAATATATTTGCTAGATATTTGTTTCGTACCATTGGAGGATAATTAATAGCTTGTCAAACTCAAGTTAATGATTTGTTGCACTATCTATGTGATACGTAGATGAACCAAAATAAATATTAATAATAACGATGAGATGTGCTACTGTCCGGAAAAAATTTATTTGATGCAATATTTATTTTCTGCCACGAGAAAGAAGTTTAAATAATGTTGATGATTACTTTTTACTAAATGATTGATGGCCTTTTTTTTCGAAAATTAAACTTTCTCGCTGTTTCTTTTCTCATTAAAGCTTCCTTAACATCCTTCAAAATCATCCACGATAAATGCTCCTTCCAAATGTAACTTGAACGATTATTCTAAAAAAAATCCTAAATAATTGGTAGTTCCTTCCAAAAATAGTTCCCATAATAATTAATCTTGTATTTTTAATACAAGTCCACTAAACCATTCTAAGTTTTACTTAAACCAAGATCAAATTGACTTGTAGATTTTCAAAATAACTAAGGTGCGATACAACAAATATATATCAAACAGATAGAACATCCATGAATCAAGAAATAACTATAAATAAATGAGTATTGTTAAGCTACATAGCTACTTAATTATAATATTTTATTCTAATTTCACTTATACTTAAGAGTGATTTATGCTGTCGTATTTTTCTGAGGATGAAGGTTGAACGAAAGATGTAAATCACATAACGAATTTAATCCGGGTATTACAATATGTAACTTTTCAAACCTCCATTCATTTTTTTTTGATTTTATGATCTGTTAGATTTAAATAGTTTCATGTAAAGTTCCTTGCATATACTGAGTGCAAAACGAGGTTCTAATTTTTCGACGGAACAATTATTTCCATGAGTCACATAGCATAGGAGTTTCAGTAGACTAACATTTGATAAATACGTATAATAATTAATATGAGAGCTAACTAGGATTAAACTTAACATTACTATGAATCAGATAATTTCAGATTACTTAAACTAAGTTGCATGAACCTAATACTCGTACTTCGACAATAATTTTATATTGCTTTGATTGCAAGCGATGTTCTAGTTTTCCTAAATTCACTAAATCCTCAGTTTATAAAACATAAATGCTTAAACTAATTCGCGTGTATGTTTCCTCCTAATGATTTACGGGTACAATGACTGCAAAAGTTAAGTTTTCCCATTATATAAGTATTAAGGAATTTTTGGATAATTTAAGTGCATGTATAGATAATCGTAGATAAACATAAACTTGCATGAGTTCTTTAGTTTTTTTAATGGGAATAAATTTATCTTTCTCAGCGGATGGAGTGTAGTGAGTTAAGTTTAATATATTGAGCTTTATTTGGAAATTGTATTCTATCCCAAATTGGTCGGTTAAGACTATACCTTCAGAATTACTACTCTAAACTTTAAAATAGTTAAGCACAAGTGCTCATAGGGAAATACCTTAGTGTAGGCATTTCTCTTGGATTTATACTCACCATAATTAGTAGAATTACAAGAACGAAAACGCTAAATAACTAGAAGTTACTGAAATTGTTTGATTTTATACTTACATCGATGTTTTGTTCAAGATCTTTATAATTATTAAAAATGAATTGCTAAGATAACCCACGACTTTCCTTTTCAGTGACTCGTTCTTTTTCAGTGGGAACAGAGAGTGTAGGGTAGGTATGCCGTCGCGAGGGTAGGGTTTCGACAAATCCGCTGAGGTCGGTTTCGCGTCGCGCGCGGTACGCGGTACCTTTGATTGTTTCGTCATTTCCTTAGAGTAGCTTTAGTCGGTTTAATTTCGAGTAGCATATTTTTCGGTACCGCGTCGGTGATTCGGTAACGCGCCTATAGGATTTTGTAGAGTTTTGATTTGAGATCTGTGGAGAGATCACATCCAGAACTAAAGTAACGTAGGTTTCCCATTCTGGATGAGTAGTTATTGACGCGTTTGGAAAACGGGCATGTCCAGGTGACTGAAATATTGTAATTGAGCGTAACCCATTCGGAGACCCGCGACCGAAATCCTCTCCGAACTAGCTGGCCGACAAGCAGTCACCGCGTGAATGGGTTACGGTGCACGGATTGGTTGACCTGTTGGTACCATCCGTTGGCACTACTCAGACTTAACGTCTAGAACCGATGAGAGGTCGGTTCCGCGTTCGAACTTGAAAAGAGAAAATCATTACAAATGGCGCCCAACGTGGGGCCTAAAACATCCTAAGGGGGAAAGAACTTCGCGTCTTCTGACGAGTTGGTCCTTTACGGAGGATGTAAGGTACTTTGGTACTCGAGTCCCACTATCAGGAGCAGTGGAGTTGTGTGATACACATTAGGAGTCGCTTCACGTGAGTTGTAGCTTCCGCTCTCCTTTGATTGATTTTTTTTTCGCGACAGATTCCTTCCGATGTGTTGTCCCAGGTTAACCCCTGTAAGGACCTTCTATTTTCTTGATGGAACTGCCAGTCTGATGGGTTTACCTATCAGCATGGACTCTCAAGAAAATAGAAGGCTACCTTGCCTTTATGTCGCGGAAGGATTCTAACTATTTCTTATGCGTGTTAGACGAGTGGTATCGGTTCAACGTTCGGTGGCGTACGCTGGAGTTGCGAAGCCCGGAATGCTTCCACGCGTCGGGAGTTTTGACCGCGTACTTAAATCGTTACGGTAGCTATACCACTTGTCTCGTCGAGTCACTTTAACGTAGTTTAGGGACGGTTTTTTTGTAATGTATGTGGGTTATGGGGTAAATTTCGTAAATCGACCAAAAGCACCCTTTCTTCGGCAGATTACCACGCACTCTCTTTTCCCATTGAAGGAGTCGACTACTGGAAAGGAAAGTGACTGTCAAATATTTTTTTTCCCCACTATTATTAGCTCGCCACTATCGGCCACTAATTTAGTTTTAAGTTTTAGTCATACTTAATGAGTAAAAAAATTTAATTTAAGATCGATTTCTATTGCTTTAGCGTTAATGTAATTAAATAGGAATGATAAATTGGAATCAAGAATACGACGATTAAAATGGAAGAGAACCTTAATTGTGTGAAGATGATTGGTATGCAAGGAACCGTAGGCGGTGAAGTTCCGGCCGCAAGTGTCGTGTCCGAGGTGACCCCCATGCCTTCCGCCCACTCCATTGACACCCTCGTGGTGTTGATGAGAGATATGTCGGAGAGGATTGGCAACCTGGAGGGAAAGCTCCAGAATCTCCCAATGAGCCAACCACCCAGTCGCGTGAGAACTCCGCTTGGCTGGGAGCCAAATCCCAGTGTGGCGATGCCCCCCTCCCGACAATCCGAGCAATGGGTCCCACCTCCAAGGAACTCGGGAATGGATCCCAGAGCTCCCGAATACAGACCACGACACAGTACCGGACCTCCGTTGGTACCTCCAGCCCCCGAGGCAGTTCAGTACAACAGGTCAAACGAGGATGTGGTTCCCCCCGGGAACGCACTGACACTTTTTCGAGACCCGACGCCTCGTATCATGGAGAGTTGGCACCTGAACTTTACCGGGTTCAACGATATGATATCGGCGGACCGGTTCCTTTTCCGGATTCAGGCGTTGGTATCCAGCACCCTGGGAGGTGATTCCTCGGCCTTCCTCCGGCATGCACATCTTTTGTTCAGCGACGACGCTGCCGACTGGTACTGGAGCTTTAAAGAATCAACGCCACGTCCCACTTGGCACTCTTTCAGTGCAGCCTTCCGCAATCGATTTGAAGATGGCTTCACTGAGAGAGAGCTAAGGGAGCAAATAAAGAAACGGAAACAAGGCGCTCACGAACCGTTCGACCAGTACTACACCAGTATAGTGAGATTGAGCACTCGCTTGCGAAATACCATGCCCGAGGACGAACTGGTAGAAATTATCAGAGAGAACATGCGCTGGGATCTCCAGAACAGCCTTCTACATTTTCCCATCAACACCATACAGGGATTGCGCCTCCATGCCCGTAGACAAGAACACTTGGATGAGCGACGAGGTACCTTCCGTCCACAACCTCGCATGACGGGACCAAATCCCCGAAATCATCACACCGCGGAGTTGATGGCAGCTGACCACCTGCTTGCTGATCCAGTACCAGTACCGAGGAGCGGAGCACCACCGGAGCTTGAGGACCCAGCCTTGATTGATCGACCCTCCCTTGAAGCAATTACAAGCCCGACGGTCTGTTGGAACTGCCGACAACCGGGACATCGGTTCTATGCATGTCCAGCGGAGCCGACGCTTTTCTGCTACCGCTGCGGGAAGGCCGACACATACGCCCCTGACTGTGCAAATTGCAAAGGGCGAAAAAACTTGCCACCGAGTGCCGCGACCACCCGTCGGCACTCCTAAACCCCGGACAAACCAATCCAGACCCCATCACTAGTTATGACCCAGCTCCCAACAGGACTCCAACTCTGCTGACTCGCACCGCTAAACACAGTTCTCCCGAAGTTCCACAACCGACGCCGTCCTCCGCCGAGGCCAACGCGCAGGGAAATGATAGCGAGACGAAAGTTCCTTGGCATGTAAAACCTTTTCATGTCAGGCTGCGGAATTACTTGGCTACTCGACAGCGCATCTTCCATGAGGAGTTGGCCACAAATGTCCCACCGCGAAGCAAGCGAGCCACGCGTCGGATGCGGAGCTTCTGGAGAAAAGTCAGGCAGTCGAGGAAAGTGTTGAAGGACATATACTTAGACGAATTATTGAGGGATGATGTTCGGCCATATGCGTCAGTACACCTCCTGCAAAAACGAGTGTCAGGCTTAGTCGATACGGGAGCCAGTGTGAATTGCATATCAGCCGAGTTTGCAGGGGAGGTACTGGCAAAGCACGCGGACCAAATCCGTCATTTCACCTCCTGGTTAAGCACAGCGGACGGAACTCGTCACTCTGTAGTGGGAAAAATTATGACGGAGGTCACCTTTAAAGGAGTAACTAAACCTATGGAATTTTTCATCATACCTCAGTTAACCCAGAATCTTTATTTAGGAGTGGATTTCGTTCGAAAATTTAACTTGGCCCCGGCACTATTTTCCGGTTCGACCCTGGAGTCCGTCACCACAGTTCCTGACCAATCTCAACCCACTAACTTACTACGACATACTCTGGATGTAAATCAGCAACTGCGTCTAGACTCGGCTATATCGGCTTTTCCATCGCATGAGAAAGAAGGTCTCGGGAGGACTGCCCTGGTGTTCCACACGATAGACGTGGGGGATGCTAAACCCATAAAACAGAGACATTTCGCCATATCTCCGGCGAAGGAAAAATCGTTATATGCCGAAGTGGATCGAATGCTAGCATTAGGCGTAATCGAAGAATCACAGAGCGCGTGGGCTTCCCCAGTCACCTTAGTTGTCAAGCCGAACAAGGTCCGGTTATGCTTAGATGCCAGACGCTTGAACGCCGTCACAGTCAAGGACGCATACCCTCTACCGTTGATCGAAGGCATTTTGAGTCGGTTGCCTAAAGCCCATTTCATCACGAGCTCCGACCTCAAGGACGCCTTTTGGCAAATTCCTTTAGACCCCGGTTCAAAGGAGAAAACAGCCTTCACAGTCCCAGGCCGGCCCCTATATCAATTCATGACCATGCCATTCGGATTGTGTAATGCCCCCCAAACAATGACGCGCCTTATGGATAAGGTAATACCACCTCACTTGCGGCACCAAGTTTTCGTTTACTTGGACGATCTGTTGCTTATAACCGAGACCTTTGACGAACACATCGACCTGCTTCAGGAGGTGGCTCTACACATCCGGAGGGCAAGATTAACCATCAACATAAGGAAGAGCCAGTTCGTGATGACGGAGGTGAAGTATTTAGGTCACATCATTGGGCATGGCCATATCAAGACCGATCCGGAAAAGACTCAAGCGATTGACGTTTTTCCATTACCCAAGACCACCAAACAATTACGCCGATTCTTAGGTTTATGCGGATGGTACCAGCGTTTTGTACGTGACTATGCCACCATTACCACTCCTTTGACCGACATGCTGCGTAAGGGACGTAAATTCGTCTGGGAAGAGCCCAGCTTGCGAGCCTTTGAAGAGCTAAAGAAGAGTCTGACTACAGCCCCCGTACTGCACAGCCCGGACTTTGACAAACCGTTCTCAATCCATTGTGACGCGAGTGAACATGGGGTGGGAGCAGTCTTAGTCCAGGTTGCACGAGACGGCGAGGAGAGACCTATAGCCTTCATGTCTCACAAGTTGAACCCAGCCCAGCGAAATTACACGGTCTCCGAGCAGGAATGTCTAGCTGCGGTGTTGGCAGTGAAACGCTTCCGAGCCTATGTGGAGGGACACACCTTTGAAATCGTTACGGATCACGCTTCTCTGTCGTTACGGATCACGCTTCTCTGAAATGGCTAATGAGCCAGACTGATCTCAACGGCAGATTGGCCAGGTGGGCACTGAAATTACAGGCATTTGACTTCACAATCCGCCACCGAAAAGGTAGCCAGCATGTAGTCCCCGACACCCTATCCAGAATGTTCGCCCCTGAAGGAGCCGAATTGGTCCAAGAGGACGACAGCCCCCAATTGATCGATCTGGACCATCCTGCCTTCAAGTCAGCAACCTACACACAACTGATTTACACTATCCAGAATCAACTGCCCCAGCTTCCTGAACTGCGGTTGACGGATGGATTTATTTATAAGCGGATGGGACACGCATCCGGAGACCCCATACAAGAGGAAGAACAGTGGAAGTTGTGGGTGCCCGAAGAATTAACCACTGACCTTATCAGACGGGCTCATGACCACCCAACAAGTGCGCACGGCGGATACGGTCGTACACTTAGGCGGTTGAAAACCTGTTTCTTTTGGCCTAAGATGGCACAACAGATAAAAGCGTACGTAGCCTCTTGTGAGCTATGCAAGTGCACTAAAGCGCCCAACACCATTCTTCGGCCACCCATGGGTAAGGTTGAGGTCCCCGAACGCGTGTTCCAGCGCTTGTACATTGATCTTATCGGTCCTTACCCTCGATCTGCTTCTGGTCACACGGGAGCTGTCGTGGTCCTGGACCAGCTCTCTAAATTCCCTATCATAGAACCACTACGTAACATGCACACTGGACCTATAATCAGCTTCTTGGAGAACCGAGTCTTTCACATGTTTGGAGTTCCGGAGAAACTTGTCTCCGACAATGGGGTCCAGTTCACCTCCAGCAAGTTCCGAGACCTAATGTCCAAATACGGCATCATCCACCAACGAACTGCCGTCTATTCACCACAAGCCAACGCATCCGAACGACTGAATCGTACGCTCATAGCGGCCATCCGCGCCTATGTCCACCCGAATCAGAAGGACTGGGATCGCAAATTGTCCGCCATCACTAGTGCGCTGCGCTCGTCGTACCACGCCACTACCGGCATTTCGCCGTATTTCGCATTGTTCGGGCAGTACATGATCTGTCATGGGAGCGCTTACCGGCTATTGCGGCAACTGAAATCGCTAGAGGACCCAATCGTGGTTCTGGAACCGCACGAAAAGCTCCAACTTCTGCGAGAGCAACTGCGGGAGAAGATTGAAGAAAGTCGACGGATGGGAGAGGAGCGGTACAACTTGCGATCTCATCCTTCTGGCTTTAAGGTAGGCGACGAAATATATCGTCGAAACTTCCGGCAGAGCGATGCCACCCGACATTACAATGCCAAACTAGACAAGAAATTCGTGAAGTGTCGAGTCCTACAAGTACTAAGCCCCACCCGATACCTCATCGCGGACATGACTGGTAAAACCCTGGGAATTTACCACGCAAAAGACCTTAGACGATGAAGTGCAACTATTTCCCACGAAAAACCGTGGCGTACCCCAATCTTTGCCTAGACAAAGACCTCCGAATAACACCTGACTCCCTACTATATAGTCACTGTCGAGTCTTCACGAACATGGTTGTAGCCTATCCTTCGAAACCGACCTTCGACCCGCCACGGCCCTAACCAAGACCTTTTATATAGGAGACGGGATCGTAATTACTTCGATTTTGGGGGGGGGAATGTGTAATGTGACGCCTACGCCCGGGAATCGAAGTGATTCCGATCCCGAACCCTTGCAACCGGCCAGATGGATATGTACTCGAAGTGCCAGCGGACTTCATCTGTCGTGCGGATATCGTTGCGCAGAAAATATTTTTTTTTTTTGTGTCCAAATATTTAGATCTGTGGATATAAATATTCGAAATATAGAATTAATCCCAAACCCCGGCACATTTCGAGACATAGCCATCTGGAAATGCCCCTCCACCGTGGCCATCGAGAAAACTATGCCACTGGCGACAACTGGAGAGGCACATTGCCGCCATACGGCGTGCCATTCCACACACAGCTGTTTTGTCCGATGTGACAACCGGTGGATTTGACAGCCACATGGAGGTGATGGCAGTCAGTATACTTTGATTTGGACAGATGTCAGTGAATTTGGCGCCTCTTGTTGGACGTAAAAGTCGAGAAGTGTGTATGAAAATAACGGGTCATGGTAATTGCAGCTATTGTACGGACATTGGTTAATCGTTTGGCTAAGTAACAGCAATAAGAAAGTGAGTGATGAAAAACTATTAAGAGTCATCTTACCATGTGTTGTTTGTAGTTACTCGCCCCATGAATTGGATTCGCCGAAAACACCGAAGGAAATAGGAGCCTTGGACAAACTTGAAGCTTTGCACTCTGATAACTATTCTTCAAAATGCTTGTTGTAGTTCTTGGGGACTTGCACATTCCACATCGATGTAGTAGCCTGCCGTCAAAATTTTAAAAGCTATTGGTTCCTGGGCGCATGCATCATATCTTATGTACCGGCAATTTATGCACGAAAGAAAGCAATTGCTAGAGGCTGAATCAAGTGCCGCACAAAATCAGTTGCTGTACCAGTTTCTGACCCATTTACTGCGACAGAAAGAAGATCAACAGGCTCAAATTATGAAAGAGGTTAGTTTAGATAAGGAAGACTTAGAAAGTGTTAGCAATATTTTGTCTAGTGTGAGCGGAAGGGCACAAGAAGATAATAGTCAGGCGAAAGGTGACCATGTGGGTGAAAGCAGCAGTGCTGAAAAACCATCAGCAGTGGCAGAAGTTGAAGGCTTTAATAGTAGCATAACTGGTCTGGTTGATACTAGTTCTAGGAGTAATTTTCTTTCTCGCAAACGTCGAATGTACTCGCATTTCGACGACTTCGTTTCATCCTATTTTTCAGCTCGAAGTCAGGAACTATATCTAGGCACTGATTCCAGCCAACTGAACGTGCTGAAAATTTATCGAGTTTTAAGTGTTGATAAATTATTTCTTTTATCCATCTACAAAAATTCTGAAGAATTAACCTGCTAATCATATGATTATCTGAAAACGCTGGCAAATGATGTGCACATAGTTCGTGGTGATTTGGATGAGAATCTCAACTATCCTGAGCTAAAGCTCATACTGAAAAGTAAGACAAGTACCCCATTGCACATACACTTCTTTGCTTTAAGGGGACCGTTCTCGGAAATGAAAGTAAACACTCAGATCTGCAAACACATATTCACAGATGAGAACAATGAAAGTGAATATTATCTCCTACCCTTGCCAGATAGTTCAGAGTGCAATCGGTTATTGGCAGCTAAGGCAATTAACTTTAGATTACTAATGCTTCTTCTAGCTAAGTAATAAGCTAAGTAGAGAATTAAAAATGAGAATAATAATTGGATGATCTATAAATATATTTTTAGGGATTTTATTTAAACAAAAGAAGAAAAAGATTGACAAAATTCTATTTACATTTATTATTAGATTTATAAAATTTTAATATATTTGCTAGATATTTGTTTCGTACCATTGGAGGATAATTAATAGCTTGTCAAACTCAAGTTAATGATTTGTTGCACTATCTATGTGATACGTAGATGAACCAAAATAAATATTAATAATAACGATGAGATGTGCTACTGTCCGGAAAAAATTTATTTGATGCAATATTTATTTTCTGCCACGAGAAAGAAGTTTAAATAATGTTGATGATTACTTTTTACTAAATGATTGATGGCCTTTTTTTTCGAAAATTAAACTTTCTCGCTGTTTCTTTTCTCATTAAAGCTTCCTTAACATCCTTCAAAATCATCCACGATAAATGCTCCTTCCAAATGTAACTTGAACGATTATTCTAAAAAAAATCCTAAATAATTGGTAGTTCCTTCCAAAAATAGTTCCCATAATAATTAATCTTGTATTTTTAATACAAGTCCACTAAACCATTCTAAGTTTTACTTAAACCAAGATCAAATTGACTTGTAGATTTTCAAAATAACTAAGGTGCGATACAACAAATATATATCAAACAGATAGAACATCCATGAATCAAGAAATAACTATAAATAAATGAGTATTGTTAAGCTACATAGCTACTTAATTATAATATTTTATTCTAATTTCACTTATACTTAAGAGTGATTTATGCTGTCGTATTTTTCTGAGGATGAAGGTTGAACGAAAGATGTAAATCACATAACGAATTTAATCCGGGTATTACAATATGTAACTTTTCAAACCTCCATTCATTTTTTTTTGATTTTATGATCTGTTAGATTTAAATAGTTTCATGTAAAGTTCCTTGCATATACTGAGTGCAAAACGAGGTTCTAATTTTTCGACGGAACAATTATTTCCATGAGTCACATAGCATAGGAGTTTCAGTAGACTAACATTTGATAAATACGTATAATAATTAATATGAGAGCTAACTAGGATTAAACTTAACATTACTATGAATCAGATA
The DNA here is from genome assembly GCA_963969285.1 of Odontomyia ornata. Taxonomy (NCBI): domain Eukaryota; kingdom Metazoa; phylum Arthropoda; class Insecta; order Diptera; family Stratiomyidae; genus Odontomyia; species Odontomyia ornata. The sequence continues at coordinate 112,114,419 of OZ017741.1, read as the reverse complement.
ATTTCAGATTACTTAAACTAAGTTGCATGAACCTAATACTCGTACTTCGACAATAATTTTATATTGCTTTGATTGCAAGCGATGTTCTAGTTTTCCTAAATTCACTAAATCCTCAGTTTATAAAACATAAATGCTTAAACTAATTCGCGTGTATGTTTCCTCCTAATGATTTACGGGTACAATGACTGCAAAAGTTAAGTTTTCCCATTATATAAGTATTAAGGAATTTTTGGATAATTTAAGTGCATGTATAGATAATCGTAGATAAACATAAACTTGCATGAGTTCTTTAGTTTTTTTAATGGGAATAAATTTATCTTTCTCAGCGGATGGAGTGTAGTGAGTTAAGTTTAATATATTGAGCTTTATTTGGAAATTGTATTCTATCCCAAATTGGTCGGTTAAGACTATACCTTCAGAATTACTACTCTAAACTTTAAAATAGTTAAGCACAAGTGCTCATAGGGAAATACCTTAGTGTAGGCATTTCTCTTGGATTTATACTCACCATAATTAGTAGAATTACAAGAACGAAAACGCTAAATAACTAGAAGTTACTGAAATTGTTTGATTTTATACTTACATCGATGTTTTGTTCAAGATCTTTATAATTATTAAAAATGAATTGCTAAGATAACCCACGACTTTCCTTTTCAGTGACTCGTTCTTTTTCAGTGGGAACAGAGAGTGTAGGGTAGGTATGCCGTCGCGAGGGTAGGGTTTCGACAAATCCGCTGAGGTCGGTTTCGCGTCGCGCGCGGTACGCGGTACCTTTGATTGTTTCGTCATTTCCTTAGAGTAGCTTTAGTCGGTTTAATTTCGAGTAGCATATTTTTCGGTACCGCGTCGGTGATTCGGTAACGCGCCTATAGGATTTTGTAGAGTTTTGATTTGAGATCTGTGGAGAGATCACATCCAGAACTAAAGTAACGTAGGTTTCCCGTTCTGGATGAGTAGTTATTGACGCGTTTGGAAAACGGGCATGTCCAGGTGACTGAAATATTGTAATTGAGCGTAACCCATTCGGAGACCCGCGACCGAAATCCTCTCCGAACTAGCTGGCCGACAAGCAGTCACCGCGTGAATGGGTTACGGTGCACGGATTGGTTGACCTGTTGGTACCATCCGTTGGCACTACTCAGACTTAACGTCTAGAACCGATGAGAGGTCGGTTCCGCGTTCGAACTTGAAAAGAGAAAATCATTACATAACCCTAATATATAAATGCAAAGGCTTAGTCTTAGATTAGTGGCCGATAGTGGCGAGCTATTTATAGAAAATAGGCAAAAAAAAAAATTATTTGATACACACTTTCCTTTCCAGTAGTCGACTCCTCCAACGGGAAATGAGAGTGCGTGGTAATCTGCCGAAGAAAGGGTGCTTTTGGTCGATTTACGAAATTTATCCCATACCCACATACATCACAAAAACCGTCTCTAAACTACGTTAAATGACTCGACGAGACAAGTGGTATAGCTGCCGTAACAGCTTAGTATGCGGTCAAAATTCCCGACGCGTGGAAGCATTCCGGGCTCCGCAATTCCAGCATACGCCACCGAACGTTGAACCGATACCACTCGTCTATCACGCATACGAAATAAGTAGAATCCTTCCGCGACATAAAGGCAAGGTAGCCTTCTATTTTCTTGAGAGTCCATGCTGATAGGTAAACCCATCAGGCTGGCAGTTCCATCAAGAAAATAGAAGGTCCTTACAGGGGTTAGCCTGGGACAACACATCGGAAGGATTCTGTCGCGAAAACAAAATCAAACAAAGGAGAGCGGAAGCTACAACTCACGTGAAGCGACTGCTAGAGTGTATCACACAACTCCACTGCTCCTGATAGTGGGACTCGAGTACCAAAGTACCTTACATCCTTCGTAAAGGACCAACTCGTCAGAAGACGCGAATTTCTGTCCCCCTTAGGATGTTTTAGGCCCCACGTTGGGCGCCATTTGTAATGATTTTCTACCTTTTTAGGTCCGAACGCGGAACCGACCTCTCATCGGTTCTAGACGTTAAGTCTGAGTAGTGCCAACGGATGGTACCAACCGGTCAACCAATCCGTGCACCGTAACCCATTCACGCGGTGGCTGCTTGTCGGCCAGCTAGTTCGGAGAGGATTTCAGTCGCGGGTCTCCGAATGGGTTACGCTCATTTACATATTTTCAGCCACCTGTACACGCCCGTTTTCAAAACGCGTTACAAAAACAAAACCATACGGAGAGGAAACCTATTCTACGTTACTCCGTATTTCTTCATTAACCAGTCAAAAGTACAAAATCTCCTTTTTACTTCGCGTTCCCGAATTTCCGACGCGGTACCGAAAAGTATGCTACTCTAACTCAACCCGACGAAAACTACTCTAATAAAGCGACAAAACAACAAAGGTGCCGCGTACCGCGCACGACGCGAAACCGACCTCAGCGGATTTTTCGAAACCCTACCCTCGCGACAGCATACCTACCCTGCACTTCCTTTCCCGCTGAAAAAGAAGAACCACTGAAAAGGAAAGTTCGTTTTTTTGCTAGCAATTCATTGTAATCAAAAACATTCCTTTAATTCATATAAAAATATAAACTAATTATCCGTGAATATAGTCAAAATAATTGACATGAAAATTTCATAAACGAAAAATAAAATGTATAACATTTAACAACTTAACTAAAATGGAAAAGAAAGTAAACATAGGTACCTTAATTAGTATCAAAGCTACTTCGCCCCATCAATCGAGAATTCTGAACTTACAATAAATTCTTACAAGTTGGTGATGGATGGTTGCAACAATTCAGCACATTTGTAAGAGCATCAAATTTTAAATTTTACAATTTTTCTAGTATTAACGTGCTATGTCTTTCGCTATTCGCAGAGATGCTTGTAATTGCTTTGCCTTATTTTTTTTTTTTTTTTATATTTCATGCCTTGGTTTTTCTATTTTTGCGCAGTATTCTTTTAGTAACACTCCGTTATTTAAAAATTTATATCGATATTGTGTTACTTTTTTTTTTCTTGGCTTTAAAATACTCCTGTACATTATTTTTCTATTTCCAATCGGGTTACACAAATATATATACTAGTGTATAAAGCAACTTTCGTTTAAAATATACGAGTACCTCTATTTTCGAATTAATTTGCAGGTGACTTCTCCTTAACGCTCCGGTAGTGAACTATCGTTTTGTAACTAATAATTTATGTATAATTAATTTACTAAAATCTATTGTATATGTAACTTATGTGTACGACTTAGTTGCCAGTATTTAAGAAGCGATTCTTCCCTAATCATTGTATTAGTTTCAATATGCCTCTCTGCACGAAGTATTGTTATCATCAATTCTAAATCAAAAATTTAACAAGTACACTAAAAGGAGGGCATTGATCATGTTAATCCGCTGGATCAGCTAAACTAGAAGGACTCAGGAGGGATATTATTTTAGGAATTTCTATATAAGAGGCCTTTTATCATTTCATGTCTTTTGTTTCAAGCATTGAAATCAATGCTATATTTATAAATACCATCAATGTTTTTTTTTCAAATTTTCAACGCGAGTGTTGCATACCTAACTTATTTAATTGCTCTTTCTTGCCTTTTAAGTAAATCTCAATTCATTGTCCCAAAGTATTTCTCATGTTTAATTGTTTTATAAGGATATGAAGAAAAAATGATCACAATTGTCTCTTTGCAAAATGTTTTGATTGGTGTTAAGTTATGTTAAGTTTGAACGATATTTATCGGTGAAAAAATTTTATACTCTCGATAGGTTGGTAGGATGCACAAATTTAGACGAGGACTTGCTTTCTCCGTGCGATCGGAAAGAATGGAAGGGAAATTAGCTCTCCTTTGGATTCAACATAGGGCTTGTCAATTGTCCTTTTACTTATTCTGAATGTTCTGAATGACTTGAATGTTTTATTTCGAGTTGAACACGCATTTCTATGAGTTGTGTTTTTTTTTTCTCTACTAGATATGTCACAACACGTTTTCCAACAGAACCATAAACCCCGACGTCTATCGCTACGTTTCGAATGACTAAAATAATTTTGAAAATCTCTGCGCGGACAGACTTGAAACGTTTGTACAAATAACCGAAGAAATGCTCTTATCATCAACGATACTGGCTCGCAATCTTTTAGTTGTTCTTCGAGTTTAAATTACCCGTTTCCCGTTCTCGAATTATAATCAAATAAACTTTATACTATTTTAATTCATTATCACGAACAAAAACTAAGTATTAATATTCACGGTTAATCTGTAGCTAAATGGTAAATCATTCATTGCCTATGATATTATTGAATTTTTTGAATCTTACGCGGTTCTATTTTGTGTGTTTGATTTGTTTTGTTTTTATTTGCCGCTGATTTTTATCGGTTGTTACTTTTATCTACCATGTATTCATAATGTTATGTATATACGACTCTAGTTTTATTAAGCGTTGTTGCACTGCCACACAAAAACGACGGCATGAACGTGCATGAGAATCACATTTCTCTCCTTAGGATGCACTATAAAAGTCGCTATTACAGTGTCGTGTTAACATATAGACCACAGCCTCGTATGTTGCCATCATGTTAACAGTGTTTGGTATTTGACGGACTAGTTGTGTTGCTAATCCCCTATAGATTCCAGCCTTGCCCTCTTCTTCCCAGACTGTATATAACGTTTGCCAAAACGTTCGATATTTGCTTCCTTCTACACGTAATCGCGTTCGTGCAACTTCGTGCGGGTACGCAATACATGAAGCAACAGTCTTCGATATAGCGCCGGCCAGCATAAACTCAAGAAAATCTCTCGACGTCTTACCATCCAAAGGATGACTATGTCGTAGCTCGATAAGTTTCGCTTTAAGAGCTTCATAAATCACAAAATGTATAACAGTTTCAGATATACCAAAATAGTCGGCCGTTATTCCTTTATAAAAACCACGAAAGCCCGACGTTGCATAAATTCGTTTTCTACATTCACGCACGGTCATTTGATTTTTTTGATTTATAATCCAATTGCAGGCGCGTTTTCACGAACAATATTGGATTTGTTGCTGTCGATACTGCGAAACCGGCACATGTTGCACTTATTATATGAACAATTGGTGAGTCTGGGGGGAGATTACCTAGCTTATTTAATGTTGTCTTAGCTTGTATGTAGAGGTTGCACAATATTTATAACCTCAAATGGAACCGACGACAAAGTTTCCCTATTGCTTGGAACTAAATTTTGTCTTAGGACTCAAACTAATACGGTAAAATGTAGTTACCGATAAAACGTTGAATAACTGCACCACTTGAATAAAACCTGCACGCCAAACAACTGTTGCGTTTGCACTTCCGACTGTGGGTAGGCACGAAAGTGCTAGTAAGTGCTCTGTTGACTAACTTCCGTCGAATTTCCAGCAGTGAGCGAATGACTCCAATAAAAATTCCGTCGGCCCACGAAGGAAGGTCGCTCCCGCCCTTAAAGCAAAAAATAATTAATTCAGATTCCAACTGCTTACATAAAATTTACCGGCTCCCGTCTTCGTGTTAGCCTGACACCTTGAAGGTTAAGTGACGAATGACACTTCCACCCAGTTTCTACGTTTCTATCTATTCGATGTTTTGATGGCAACTGTGGGGGGGCGTTGCCAGATAGATATGCTTCGAAATGTATCGGATGGTTAATTAATATTATTTTTCAAATATTTATATCCACAGATATAAATATTTGAAAAAAAAATATTTTCTGCGCAATGATATCCGCACGAAAGATGAAGTCTGCTTGCACTTCGAAGTCATACATATCTGGCCGGTTGCCAGGGTTCGGGATCGGAATCACTTCGATTCCCGGGCGTAGGCGTCACATTACATATCCTTCAAAGTAATCCCACTTTGAAGAACTGGATGGTGAGACGTCAAACCGAACACATCGCAAGCGATAACATTAAGGTGTCAAAAATCAAAGTAAAAAGAAAATAAAATACAAGTATATCGGAACAAAGGAAATCAAGCCCGGAAAACTGGCAACATGAGAGGTACAAGGCGAGTCCCCAACTATTCAAAGATGGTCCGATGCGGACAATGACGAGAAGGCGTTACCACCAAGAATGAAAGCGGCCAGGAAAGAAATACTACCATCAGCAACAATGGAAGTAGAGCAAGCTGCAACAAACGTTTCAAACAGGGTAATTATCGACCTGATCAACACGGAATGGATGGATTTCGAACGATTCAAGGTAAATTAGCAATGAAAAGAAAGTCATCCATTCTTATCCAAGCACCAATCCCCAATAATCTGAACCCACCAATCCCCAATAATCTGAACCCATTTTATTAAGCGTTGTTGCACTGCCACACAAAAACGACGGCATGAACGTGCATGAGAATCACATTTCTCTCCTTAGGATGCACTATAAAAGTCGCTATTACAGTGTCGTGTTAACATATAGACCACAGCCTCGTATGTTGCCATCATGATAACAGTGTTTGGTATTTGACGGACTAGTTGTGTTGCTAATCCCCTATAGATTCCAGCCTTGCCCTCTTCTTTCCAGACTGTATATAACGTTTGCGAAAACGTTCGATATTTGCTTCCTTCTACACGTAATCGCGTTCGTGCAACTTCGTGCGGGTACGCAATACATGAAGCAACAGTCTTCGATATAGCGCCGGCCAGCATAAACTCAAGAAAATCTCTCGACGTCTTACCATCCAAAGGATGACTATGTCGTAGCTCGATAAGTTTCGCTTTAAGAGCTTCATAAATCACAAAATGTATAACAGTTTCAGATATACCAAAATAGTCGGCCGTTATTCCTTTATAAAAACCACGAAAGCCCGACGTTGCATAAATTCGTTTTCTACATTCACGCACGGTCATTTGATTTTTTTGATTTATAATCCAATTGCAGGCGCGTTTTCACGAACAATATTGGATTTGTTGCTGTCGATACTGCGAAACCGGCACATGTTGCACTTATTATATGAACAATTGGTGAGTCTGGGGGGAGATTACCTAGCTTATTTAATGTTGTCTTAGCTTGTATGTAGAGGTTGCACAATATTTATAACCTCAAATGGAACCGACGACAAAGTTTCCCTATTGCTTGGAACTAAATTTTGTCTTAGGACTCAAACTAATACGGTAAAATGTAGTTACCGATAAAACGTTGAATAACTGCACCACTTGAATAAAACCTGCACGCCAAACAACTGTTGCGTTTGCACTTCCGACTGTGGGTAGGCACGAAAGTGCTAGTAAGTGCTCTGTTGACTAACTTCCGTCGAATTTCCAGCAGTGAGCGAATGACTCCAATAAAAATTCCGTCGGCCCACGAAGGAAGGTCGCTCCCGCCCTTAAAGCAAAAAATAATTAATTCAGATTCCAACTGCTTACATAAAATTTACCGGCTCCCGTCTTCGTGTTAGCCTGACACCTTGAAGGTTAAGTGACGAATGACACTTCCACCCAGTTTCTACGTTTCTATCTATTCGATGTTTTGATGGCAACTGTGGGGGGGCGTTGCCAGATAGATATGCTTCGAAATGTATCGGATGGTTAATTAATATTATTTTTCAAATATTTATATCCACAGATATAAATATTTGAAAAAAAAATATTTTCTGCGCAATGATATCCGCACGAAAGATGAAGTCTGCTTGCACTTCGAAGTCATACATATCTGGCCGGTTGCCAGGGTTCGGGATCGGAATCACTTCGATTCCCGGGCGTAGGCGTCACATTACATATCCTTCAAAGTAATCCCACTTTGAAGAACTGGATGGTGAGACGTCAAACCGAACACATCGCAAGCGATAACATTAAGGTGTCAAAAATCAAAGTAAAAAGAAAATAAAATACAAGTATATCGGAACAAAGGAAATCAAGCCCGGAAAACTGGCAACATGAGAGGTACAAGGCGAGTCCCCAACTATTCAAAGATGGTCCGATGCGGACAATGACGAGAAGGCGTTACCACCAAGAATGAAAGCGGCCAGGAAAGAAATACTACCATCAGCAACAATGGAAGTAGAGCAAGCTGCAACAAACGTTTCAAACAGGGTAATTATCGACCTGATCAACACGGAATGGATGGATTTCGAACGATTCAAGGTAAATTAGCAATGAAAAGAAAGTCATCCATTCTTATCCAAGCACCAATCCCCAATAATCTGAGCCCATACACGCCTCTTTCAGGAGAAGAAAACATAACCTCCAAGCAAAACACCTGTGCCCTGAAAAGAAAAAATCATGGTGTCCCCCTATATTCGTAAATGGAATCACAGCAATGACAGTTAAAAAATCATGGAAAAGAGCCCCACAATGAAGTATTGAGTTACTCGCGTGAGCGCGAGCAAATTAAAAATTGCAGTTGACGAAGTCGTCATCCACGATGAATTACTGGATTTGATCCGCAGATCTAAAGCGGAAGGTTACTCTTTCACATCAACGGAACGCTAAAAATATAGTTAAACTCAGAGGTGTAGACTCGTCATTCGGAGCTACAGAGGTTAGAGAAGACATCGAAATACAATGTCCAGACATTAAAATCGACAATGTCTCACCGTTAAACATCGGATGGTCTAAAGCGAACGGCGTGAACTTAGACTTATACAAAATAATCCTCAACCACAAAGAAGACCAAGACCGCCTTCTTAAGCTCCGTTTCATCCATCAGAAAGCGACATGGGAAAAGCCCAGTAGGATCCACCTACTCCAGTATTATAGATGTCAGCGCTTCGGCGAATTTTGCCTTCCAGGTAAGAGGTGTAGCTTGTGGAGATGACCACAACCCCCAAGAATGCCCAAGAAAGGACATTGACCCACCTTTCTGTGTCCTCTGCAAAGAGAAAGGCCACCCATCAAACTTCTCCGGATGCTCAGAAAGGAGAAGATTGGTAGACAAGATAGCGTTTTTAAAAAACAAAAGAACAACCCCCATTCCAACCACATCTTTCGAATATATCCAAGCCCCAATAGAAACAGCCACATCAGCACAATCAGTATCTCAATATTCGGAAGTCACGAGTGGAAGAAATTCAACTATGCCCCGGAACGCAGTACCACAAGGGAACCCCCCCTTCAAAGATTCCACTACGAAACGGTCCAAGTTTGTGGAGTACCACCAGGGGAACTCCTAAAATATGTTGCCCAATTCTGGCGGAAATACGATGGCAGGCCACCACAGGTTAAACCAGTTTTGCTCATTAAGCTATACCTTAACCTGTATGGGGGTAAATAATCTGATTACTATCTGTCTCAACATAAACTTTCTAGTTTTCCATGAGAAAAGAATATTCGTGTCTAAGCTTAAAGAATCCATTCAACCAGACATAGTTTTCCTTATCGAAACAGTCTTAAAACCGACATACAAGGTCCGAATAAAAAACTGCCAAGAACTTAGAAACGGCGCAGGTAGAGGGGCCACCATTCTATATCGAGACGACCTACCAGTCGACCAAATAAATTTTAACCATCCTGATATTGCCTGCACACTAGCAACTTGATACATGCGAAGACACAATGGTAGTCATGGGAAAATACTTATTGGATCTATTTACATCCCAGGAAACCTGGGGCCTTCAATAGAACCAACGTTTAATAGAATACTAACAATAGCTGCTAATCACGACTCTATCTTCCTCGTCGGAGACATGAGCATTGAAGTGATTCCACACGGAATCCAAATGGCCAAAGAATATATCAATGGTTCCTGTCGAGCGCATTTCTAACATGCGCCATCGTCAACGCATGTGTCCCCTCGTATTCAAGAAGCAGCTCCTTCTTAGATAACTTTCTAGTGTCACAAGACTTACTAACTGGTAACACAATTCCCTACTAATGTGCAACCCTACCATCGATATCCGATCACTATTGTTTGAAGCTAACCCTTCACCTAAATAACCAAACCACTATCGAAGAAATGTCGAAAAAATTTCGCTCCTATGCCTCTGTTGATTGGGCAGAGTTCAGAAAAGACCTCGAATCCTTATCCCTAAACCAAACTGTGACGGAGACGTAAAAAACTTCAGGCCAATCTCTTTACTTTCCAATATTGGTAAGATTCTGGAAAGAATCATACTACGAAGCTTTAGAGCGTTTTCAATGAAGCTAATTCCGGAGTTTTAGTTCGAATTCCAACCCGAAAAATCCACAGAACATGCCATTATGCTTGTGCATGAGACTGTCGTAAAAAACTTGCACAAAAAACTATGCACAGTCGCATGCGCACTAGGCTTACAAAAAGCGTTTGACTCCGTTTGGACTGATGGGCTAAAATTCAAACTAATATATTCCAACTGTCCCCTGGCCCTCAAGCGTATTCTTGACAGCTTCCTGCAAAATAGATATTTAACAACTGAAATATCCCACCGAACTTCAACACCTATACCTATCCTGTCTGGAGTCACACAAGGATCCATATTGAGACCAAACCTTTTCAACTTCTTCCTACACGACATCTCACGAACCGCCGCTACAAACAGAATCCAAAACAACTCCAGTAACCCGAACATGATCATGTACGCGGATGGTATTCTAATTCTAGCCAGTCGCACTCTTCCCATTTCCGCCATGGAAATGGTGCAAAGAGAAGTCGACATTATAGCACGCTCCAAATCAACGCTGCTAAATCCGAAATAATATGCTTCCGTAACGTGAGTGGTAAAGGGCATAAACTAGCTGTTCAGCAAAGCAAACTGATAAGGGCGGTTATCGACGGGGACGCGGTGAACCCAAAAGATAACATAAGGTATTTGGGAGTGAACCTCAACAACAGGTTCAAAATGAACCCACACGCAAGAAAAGCAACAAACAAAGCCAAAGGAGCTGCTGCATTAATTTCAACCCTCCTATCCTCAAAATCCGTCTTCCCAAATGTGCAGCCCCTCATGTATAAAACCCTAATTCGCCCCATCATCATATACTCATTCCCAGCCTGACTGACAATTTCACCAACAGTAGCCGACGAATTACAAATATTTGAGAGGATACTCCGAAAATGTATATGGAAATACCGACGCCCCTATAAAAAATACTATAAAAACAGTGTTCTTTACCAAGAAACTAAAGTGACCCCCATTCAGCAATACGTGCTTGAAACAAGCAAACAGTGAATAGCTAAATGGCAGATACATGAATCAAATCTAATCCGGGACCTCTTCAATAGTACACAAGGGATAGACGTCTTTTAAATCGCTCCTGTCAAAAGTTTTCAAAAATTAAATTAATTTTTTAAAAACGTTAGTCCGAAGTTAATTTTTATCGGAAAAAATCTTATATTGTCGAAGTAATCGACTCAGGAAATTTCTATCGAATATTTTTACTTCGATTGGTAACGAAAAACAAATTCACAAAGAAAATTTCGCCGCTGGTATGGAGGAGCCCGACGGCTTCCCACCGTTGGGGCAACCTGGGGAAACGACGAATACGAAACTGGCGACAATCACTAAAAGAAAACATAACGAAGAAAACTCCGTAGATGGAGGGTGCAAGCTGCAAATAATAGCGGATAATCAACAAATGACCAAATTGCAGAAAGAAAATGATGAACTAAGGCAAGAGATACAGTCTCTCAAGGATCTTTTCAAGAAAGGGATGAAGCCTCAAAAGACGCAGCCACAAAATCAATGGCAACAGGTAACAAAGCCGAAGAAAAGTCCAAAGCAAGTAAATCCAGAGGAAGTTCTAAGTGCTGGTGGCACCAACGAGAGCCAAAATTATTTTGCAGCGCTGGAGGGATTAACCGAAGATATGGAAATCGAAGAAAACATCAGAGGTAATTTTAATCAAGATAATGACGTTAATTTTATTCAATATTTAAAGAACAAAAATAAGGAGAAAAAACCAGCCCGCAGTTCTGCTGGTTCCTCTGAAAAAGCTTCGAACAAGACAGAAAAAGTTCCGCCAATCAACGTGTTCGGACAAACCGGGAAAGATATGGTTCGGCTATTGGCAGCCGAAAATAAACTGGCCAATTTCGAAATCAAAAGAGTTAATGCCGAAAAATTAACTATAAGGACGAAATCACTGGTTGATTTCAAGTCAGCCAAAGATGCGCTGATTTCTGGGGAGGTTCCACACTTCACCTATACCCCAAAAAGTGAAAAGAATCAGACCTTCTTGTTGAAGGGTTTGGACAGCGGAGAGGATACGGTCGATCTTCTTCAGGTGCTCAAGGAGGCTGCACCAGATATTGATTTTGTTTCAGTCAAAGCCTTTGCGCTAAGAAGGTCGACCATAGAAAGGAAGAATTTACCACTTTACCTGGTACAAATTGCAAATAAGAGCAGTCCAAGTGCCCTTCAACAAATAAGGTACTTAAATTTCAGAGTGGTGAGGTGGGAACGCCTCCAGAAAAGAGAAGTCAACCAGTGTTACCGGTGTCAAAGATTTGGACATTCGGCTGCCAATTGTGCCATGCACTATCGTTGCGTTAAATGCAAGGACGTTCATGCTCCCGGTGAGTGCAAATTGGCTCAGACGAAGCCTAAAGAAAAATTATACTGCGTTAACTGCGGTGTTTTTGGTCACCCAGCATCATATCGAGGATGCTCCCGATATCAAGATGCAAAAGTTAAATTTGCTCCAAAGCAAACACAAGTACACCGTAATATCGTACCTTCCAACTTCGTCAAGCCCGGAGTATCATTTGCACTCGCCGATAGAGGACCAGCAGAAAATGCTGGAAATAATGTAAATTATGTAAGTGGCAATAATGAGCTGCTTCTCAAAATTTACCAGCAACTTTATTCTTTATCGTAGAGAATCGACAAACAAGATTCAAAAATTAACTTTGCTTTTCAGCGTCTAGGCCTTTCAAATGCCTAATAATAACTTGTCATCCAGTCATATTCCCATGGATAGGCTTCGCCTCATATCGATCAACGTCAACTCTATCGTTGCTATACATCGACGTGATTATCTCCTTGAATTTGTTGTTAAGCAAAAGCCTGACATCATACTTCTCACTGAAACCCACCTCGATTCATGGCATTCCATGGAATTCAAAGATTTTGCATTCGTAAGAAACGATAGGGTAATAGGTGATAGGGGAGGTGGCACCGGGATATTGGTTAGAAGACCCTATTGTTTCCAAAATATTGAAAAAGTCGAATTCAAAAACTTTGAATTTCTTGAAGTGTCCGTCATCAAAATTTCACTGCCAGGTGGGGATAACCTCTTCGTTATCTCTGGCTATGCAACTGGTCAAAATGTTCTCAAGTTCAAGGAGGAACTCAATCCCTTGTTTGAAATACTCGAATTGAACAGGCTGCATAGTTATTATATTTTTGCCGGTGACCTGAATGCCAAGCATACATCATGGCTAAACGCCACCAATAATCCAAGAGGTGTATTCCTGAAATCATGGATAACAGAGAACCAAATTGAATACAGGTGCAATCTATATGGGTCGGAGTTCCCAACATACCCTAGGACAAATTCATATTTGGACCTCTGCATTGCTGACGCAAGACTTGAATTCAGCTTTAATTGTCCTCAACGGAAACTGCAGGTGCTTCCTTACGATAGCGACCATAACGCAATCGTAATGGAAATCAATCATCAAAGGGATGATTTCTTCCTCATTCCAGTTCAACATGAAAATCATCGGTTGAATTTCAAAAAAACAGACTGGGGAAAGTTTCAAAAGAAGTTTAATCGAGAGTACCAGAAGCAATGTCCTCCTTCTGATGATGGCAACGCTTGCTCAATGGTTCCTAATAACAGAAATCTAACTGACGATGAAATAGATGTCTACTTGTCGAAGTTAGAGAAGCTGACGTTGGAAACGATTGAGAAAGTTGTTCCCAAGATTAAACATCGAAACAATATGGAAGGATATGAAACACCAACCATCGCAAGGTTGAAAAGATTGAAAAGCCTTCTTCTCACCCGCGTCAACAATATTTATCGACGATTTTTGGACTACAACCATCCCTCGTTGGCTTTGTTGAAATTACACCTGAAGAATGTCCGGAACTTAATCCGTTCATACTTCAGGAGTGAGGTCAGCAATCAATGGGCGGAAAAATTGAGGGGTATTAGCCCACAGGACCCAGATGGCGTTTTCGCGAAAGTGAATAGCTTATTCCGCAGGAAGTCTCGAGTGAAGGTATCGAATCTTGAAGTCACTAGTGATGAGATAAATCTTCTCGATAGAGCTGGTATCGAAATTGATAGTACGACTCCGGATAGAAATGGAAACAGGATTATATGTGATGGATTGCAAAAACTTGCCCTGATTGGAACACATTTAGAATTGGTTCATCTGCCAAACCCAGAAAGAAGGAATGAAATATTTTCGGAGGTCGTTGAAGCAAAAGTTTCCGACTTCAAATCAAGCCTGAACGGCCAATCAATTCTTCATTTCGATGAAACATTCACATCTGACCTCATACCGAGCTTGAATCTTATTGATTATTTTGTCAGCTATGAAGACTTGTGTTTCATATTTCGCAGAATAAACAACAAAAAATCATGTGGTACTGACGGTATTCCAAATGTAGTTCTCCGACATTTGCCTGAGGTTGCTATTAGGAATTATTGCATATTGTTCAACAACATGTTGAACAATTCATATTTCCCAAATGAGTGGAAAAAGGCTAAGGTGTTTCCGATCTTGAAGAAAGGAAAAGAATCTTCATGCCCTAAAAGCTATCGCCCAATCAGCTTGCTGCCTAACATCAGCAAGGTGTTTGAAGTGATACTCAACAGAACATTAAACGCCCACATTGAGAAAGATGAGTTGATGCCGAATTGCCAATTTGGTTTTCGTGCCAGGCATTCGACCATACATGCAATAACGAAACTAACCTCAGACATCTGTTGGAAACTAAACAACAAAGAATGTGTTGGAGCATGTCTCATTGATATGGAGAAAGCCTTCGATACGGTATGGTTAGATGGACTAGTTTTCAAACTTCTTCAGGACAGGTTCCCCAGACACCTTGTCGCCATGAAGTGTAATATGTTGTACGGGAAATCATTTGTTGTAACTGATGGAAATCTGACAACAATGCGCGAATTCAAGGTCTTGAATGGTCTACAGCCGGGTACAGTTACTGCGCCCCTGCTTTTCTCAATATTCATTCGCAAGCTATTGAAAAGCTTTGATTTTAATGTCTCGCCAACGCGATCATTGGTAGCGTTTGCTGATGATCTGATCATCTATACGGCAGACAAAAAAGCTACAATAGTTCAGAGCAATCTTCAAAAAATGTTCAATGATGTGCAGCTCTACACCGACAATTGGCGAATGAAAATCAATGCGCAGAAATGCGAAACAATTTTGTTTCGGACAACGCTGCAGGGGGCCAGTCAAGACCTGAAACGTAATTGGAAGGATTTCCACATTATGGCTGGTGAGGGTAGTTCAGAACGGGTTCCACATAAATCCTGTGTTCGATACCTCGGTGTTCATCTCGATCAGTATCTGTACTACACTGAACATGTCAAAATCATGCTCAGTAAAGCACTAAAAGTAGTCATGGCCCTTCGGCGACTCTTTCATTCCAGATACATTGATCAAAAAGTCAAAGTTATTTGTTACAAGACCCTGGTTAGGCCAGTTTTGACATACGGATGCCAGATCTGGTACAACCAGAGTGCTAGTACAATGGAAAGATTAAGAGTTTTCGAAAGGAAATGTCTTCGTGCATGTACTGGTTTGTACAGAAAGCCTGAGACGGGTTGGAAGCACTATTTATCGAATAGAAAAATTTATCAAACTGCTCAAGTGACAAGAGTCGATATCTTCTTATTGAAACTTCTTCGGAATCATATCGCAAGATCTGTAACTGTGAGTGAAAACCCTTGGATTTCACAGCCGTTCCACCCTACAGGCGGGTATATTGTGACTTGCCTCACTACTGGCTTCGTTCCTCCAGAAGCATTCGTGTATTTGGACATGAATCGATATGTTTTTGATTCTGACGGCGTCCCAATCATATATCACATATACCGACGGGCCACCGATAAGAAGATAAAATATCCTCCGAATCTGAGTTCACGAGACCAACAATTCCAATGGAGATACTCATTTGCTAGATTCGTTGAGGCTGTTCGAGCTGAGATGGAGCAATCTAGGTATTGGTGGCTGAATGACAATGTCTAAATTATTCGTGTTTATTTTCTGTTTTTGTGCTTTTTCTCGTTACTTAGCTTTTTAGATTCAGCTCATTATTGCTACATCTAGTGTTGTTGTTTATTTGTATTATAATTTAGGTATAGGTTTCAATAGAAGGTAACGTTTTTTTGTTTTTTTTTTTTTTTTTTGATTGAACATATTTAGAATTAGGGTGTAACATATTAGGTATAGGATATAAGTTCATTGTTGTGTTAGTAATATTAGTAATTTTTGAATAATGCTGGTTGGTTTTTTCTCCTTTTTCCAATTGAATCAAAAAATATGAAATAATCTTAATTAATTTAAATTTGCAAGTGTATTTTTTTCATTAAATGTGTTTAACTGATAACGTATAAATTTAGAGAGCCATTCGGGCCATTAAGTTTTTTATAGTTTTATTGTTTGGAATTTGCTTTATGTTCTTTTAAAAATTTATAACGATTAGTATTAAATAAAGCGCTTTTGACTTTGACTTTGACTTCAATAGTACACCCATTTCTGAAAACCCATATCTCTCTCCCATAAGAGTTTTCCAAGACTTCCAGATTAACACCGAACCCCAACCAAACCCCCTATAACCCATTTTCTATTATCTACCCCCCAAAAACGGGAGGGGCTAAAGCAACTTGAATTTCCATCGGGAAAAAATTAAATCAAATAAACAATAATTAAGAAACCGATTAAATAAATAAAAAATGACTTCCGTATGTCCTGAAGATCCGGTTGGTAAGAACTGGGCCTCTTCTGAAACGCGATTTTGCATGTAACGCTTGAAGAGAACATACGACCTACCAGAACTACAAGGAAGAGTTACAATATAATTAGGCTAAGAATGGAATAAGTTAGGTTTTAATCTGTAAATAAGCAACTTAAAGGCAATAACCGTAAGAGCGAACGGAATAAAAAAATTAACATTAGCGTTTCAAAACTGTAAAGCTTTGAGAAGCGGAACAAATGGAGGGGCTATGCTCATATAAACTCCTTAGGACTTTGAGGAACGGAACAAATGGAGAGGCTTTGCTCATATAAACTCCATAGGAAATGATATGACCACTTTCTGAGCCTGATTGTCATTTCATTTCCAATAATATCCGATTTCTTATCTCGGGAGCCGGATTGAAATTTACCTGGCGCGTGAGATACGATTCGGAATTTAGTCGTTTTTTTCGGTTCGAGAACGTGTCCGAAGGTACAAATTGACTGTAGTGATAGTAATATTACACCTGGTTTAGGGGTAACAACATTTTAAGGAGTCAAATTGTAAATCGAAGCGAGGAACTCAATTAATAGTGCAATGTGCCTTATTGCTAGAAAACGATGGGTTATCGATACGAAAGTGTTTTCTATCCTAAGTAGCCATAATGTTTTATTTGTATTCAATGCTATTTTCTGATTTTGTGAAGTGTTATTTGCAATAAAATCATATTTACGAGTGCATAAGCGTTTGTTTACTTGCTTGTGGCAACCCATTGGGTTCCCCTTAACCAGCTTTAGAATCACGGTCGCAGGGGTAGGTGCAAAAAGACACGTAGCTAGGCAGGTGGTCGAAGGGGTTGTTGCGACGGCGTGTACATATGGACGTCCACTCCGGTTTTATCTTGTTCCTCAAAGCCTTAGGAAATGATATGACCGCGTTCCTGATGCTGATTGTCATTTCGTTTCCAATAGTTTCCAATTTCTCCTCTCGCGAAGCCGATTGTCATTCGACGTCCAAACATGGACGCAAAATTTACGATTCGGAATTCAGTCGTTTTTTCTGTTCGAGAACGTGTCCGAAGCAACATATTAACTGTAGTGAATGTAATGAAATAAAATTTTAAGTAGTGACATTGTTAATCGGAGCGAGGAACTCAATAAAAAGTTTAATGTGCGTTCTTGCTGTACAATGATGGGTTATCGATATGAAAGTATTTTCTATCCCAAGTAGCCATAAAGTTTTATTCGTATTCAATGCTATTTTCTGATTTTGTGAAGCTTTATTTGCAATAAAACCATATTTACGAGTGCATAAGCGTTTGTTTACTTTCTTGTGACAATACACTAGATTCCCCTTAACCAGCTATGGAATTGAGGTCACAGGGGTAGGTGCAAAAAGACACGTAGGCTGTCGCAGGGGTTGTTACGACAACGTGGACATATGGATGCCAACTACGGTTTTATCTTGTTCCTCAAAGCTGTAAAGTATAGACTCAGGTCGTATAAAGAAGCTGAGATTTGACAAAAGTGTCACTGTCAAATGAATCGTAACATTAAAAATAGGCTAAGTAACATATGGCCGAAAATTTCACGGAGACCCTTGACAGCTGGGTCCCATCTTAGACGAATCGTTAAAGACGAGCCACGAGCTCTGGATGGAAGTGAAAGCGGCTATCAGAACCGTGGCAGAACAGACGATCGGACATCAAGCCCGGCGCAAGAGGAATGATTGGTTCGATGATGAGTGTCAGAATGCGTTAGATAAAAAGAATCAGGCGTACAAAGAATATGTAGGTAGGAAAACCAGGACGAAGAGACAACACTATGAAAATCTCAGAAGAGTAGCGAATAAGATAATTAGGATTAAGAAAAGAAAATACTATAACGACCAATTGAGAAGTATAGATGTAAGTTTAGCGAGCAATAACACAAGACAAGCATACAAAGAAGTGAAAAGCCTGAAACGTGGTTACCAGCCCAAAACCACGCTCTGTCGTGATGACAGCGGCAATATAATCGCTGATGAAATCAAGATTAAGGAAAGATGGGCATCATATTTCAAGAACCTCCTTAATCCTCCGCACAGCTCCAGAACATCGGAGCCTATAGATGTCTGCGGAGAGCTTCCATTGGCCCCGCCAACCCTGGATGAAGTTTGTTCCATCATCAAAGCCCAAAAGAACAATAAAGCGCCGGGCGTTGATAATATTCCAGTGGATCTCATCAAATATGGTGGCAGTTTTATTCATAAAGCTATTCACAAAGTCATCCAGTACATTTGGCAACAAGAACATGTGCTGAAATAGTGGAGCCAATCAATTTTATTCCCTATCCACAAAAAAGGTGACAAGCTACAGTGCGAAAATTATAGAGGCATATCACTACTTTGTACGGCGTACAAAACATTTTCAATAATTTTAGAAAATAAAATCGGATCATACACCAACAGTATTGTTGGGGAGTATCAAGGTGGTTTTAGGGCAGGTAGATCAACAACAGACCAATTGTTCACAGTCCAGCAGGTACTTGAAAAATGCTGGGAGTTCAACATAGACGTACAACAAATTTTCGTTGACTTCAAGCAAGCATACGACAGTATTGATCGTAACATACTGTACCAAACAATGCTTGGTTTTGGCATCCCAGCCAAATTAGTCCATAGTCAAAATGACAATGACGTCGACGACTTCCCAAGTCCGCATCAATAACCAACTCACCAATGCCTTCGACACAAATATCGGACTAGAGCAGGGAGATGGGCTGACCCCATTGCTATTCAATTTGGCTCTTGAGTACGTCATAAGGAGACTACCTGTCGATACGCGAGGTACATTACTATACAAGTCGAGCCAGGTAGTGGCCTATGCGGACGACATCAACATTTTGTCACGATCACTAACAAAGAACTCTTCCTGAAACTCGACAGCGAGGCAAAACTAGTAGGGCTATAAATCAACGAAAATAAAACAAAGCTCATGACGCAGTCGAGGAAAAATACCCCAAATACACAAAATATCACACTTGGCGAATACAGTATCGAAAATGTTAGCAAATTTGTGTATTTAGGCGCCAAAATAACGAAAACGGGCAATGAAAGAGACGAAATGCGCCGAAAAACACAGCTCGCAAATAAAATATTTTATTCAGTATTGACGATCTTGAAGACCAGCTGCATACACAGAAAAACAAAGCTCCAAGTATACAAATCTGTGATAAGACCTGTGTTATGCTACGGGTGTGAAACATGGACCCTAACCCAAACATCCGCAAATATATTGAACGCCTTTGAGAGACGGGTCCTGAGGCAAATAATCGGAGCGAAGCTTGATGGGGACCGATGGCGAATTCGATACAACCATGAGCTGTATGAAATTTTTGACAAACCGGAGGTCTCAAGGATTGTAAGACTGCGGAAGCTGCAATGGGCTGGACACATGAATCGTATGGACGAACAACGGATACCCAAGAAGGTATTCGTAGGGAGAACTGAAGGCTGGCGGCCAGTGGGGAAACCGACGAAATGCTGGTCTGACTCGGTCGACGAAGACAGTTCATCGCTGCTCGGATTTCGGAATTGGATGACGCGGTCAACGGACCGAGACAGTTGGAGGCGCTGTTTGCAGGAAGTGAAGGCCCGAAAGGGGCTGTAGTGCATTTCAATATTTCCACATTCTAATGCAGTCCTGCAACTCATATTTCGGGATACTCTTTAATGCACTCATTCTATTATTTTGAATTGTCCCGAAGTCCAGGTCAAATGCGCTTTATTTCACCAACCGTAAAATTTATAAAAATATAAAGCAAGATTCAAAACGTTCGAATAATCAAAAACTTGATGGCCATCTTGGCACTCTAAATTTAAATAATATGAAAGTTAAAGAATTATTCAAAAACTAAACCAATTTGGTATCTTCAAATTAAACTTATAAAATTTTGTTTGCTTTAGCAGTAAAGCCCCTTTCGGACTTTCGCTTAGAGCTAGAGTATCTCATTATCCTGATCGTATGTATCGGCATTTGGATGTTACCCGTCTACTCAACTGCGATACGTTCAGATTTAAATCAGACGTATCATAATTGAACGGGCTTATAGTCCATCCGAAACATATATCGTCGTCACTAACAGAATTCGAGCCAGGGACATTCGGCTTACACAGCGAGTACTCGGACCTCTACACCACGTGGGCCACTTTAGAATTATAACAAATTATCAATTTTTTGGAAAGAAGAAGGAAAAGCCAACCACCAACTTTATTAAAAACTAAATATTATACAAAGAAAACAACGGAATAGGGGACTCTTAGATTATACTTAGTATGTTTCAATTTAATTCTAATCGAAGATTTTTTTTCTAACATATTAACATCACAATGATCGAAGCAGTTTCAAAATGAAAATGTTAACTCTCGTCACTTTGGCAGTTTGATAAATTCTTGGATTCCATAGACAGATTCCAATCCGTGTCGGGCTTCCTGCATAGACTAGTAAATGCAGGAAGGCATTTCCTTTCAAAAACAATTAATCTTTCCATTCCGCCAGTACCATAGATGTCAGAGAGAATGGATACGAAATGCCTAAGATTAATAAGAACTGGATGGGCTAAGCTCATATAAAATGCATGAGAGAGCATGCGACCGGTTTCTGCTCTCTTCCAAGTGAACAGTCTGTCATTTCCTCCCCGTCTGCCTCTTGCTGGTCACTTTCTTGTTCCAAAAGCTGACTAGGTGTGAACTGACTGTCAAGTTGACTGATGCAAATTCGACGCCAAATTGACCAATTTGCAAGTTTCGTCGCGAATTTTATCCGATATTAAAACTGTGGAAAGTGTTCGCGATCTAAATTCGTTCCAAGTGTTTAAACATTCGATTGGAGTTTGTGATTCAAGTTACTTTAACGTGTGACACTGTGTAATTAACTTAGAATTTCAAAATGAAATGTGTAGTGCCTTCGTGAAAAAATCATAGTGGAAAAGGATCTGTACGTGTTTCCTTTCACAAGTGAGTAGTTATTATATTAATGTTTTGCATGTTTTTCATACAATGCTGAAGGTTTTTCAAATAGAAAGCAAATTTTTGGTATTGTATGAAAATTTGTTTACATTGAGCAGCAGCCATGTTTGCTTGTGCAATTTGGCTCTCTCTAAGGTTGTAAACAAGAGCGTAGCAGTAGGAAAAGTGGCCGCAGGGGTTGTTGCAACCATATTGTCACGTGGTTGTCCACTCCAGTATTATTTAATTACTCAATGCGAAATGCATCGAGAGAATTGAAGCACTTTATCATGTAGCGTGAAGTTGGCGCGTTATTGGCTGTTGATTCGAATTTAAAATAAATTTGACGTGACGTCCCCCACTAATTTTCGCATCTTGAACTAAATCGATTCTAAGTGCGGGTATACTAACTTGAACGATATAAAATATTGAACATGACTTACCCTACGAAGGATACGTCCCTGACATGCTTTATAGAGCTGTTTTTACAATCCCGCACACGTCACTACATTTTTGATTTTTCGACACAAAAACACTCGCGACCCGTAACAAACTTTTCAGTTTGATTAATTATCACATTTGCAACGCTTTTGCAATAGATTCAACACGGTTTATCTTAAAAAAATTGTTTTGCGTACAATTTCAAATTCAACTTGATAAGACATTTCCCATCATTGTTGAATTTTCACAAATCATATGTTTTCAATCATATGGTTGATATTTTGTTGACAATTCGGGGGTTAAGGTATAAGAGGAGTGGGATTTTCGTGACAGCAACTAGAGAGCCACTTGAATGTGTGGATTCTCTAGCGGCGTGAAAGGCAGGGGCATTTCAATTCGCATGCGAGAGGAAGGCATGTATGTAGTAAAAGTACTTCACTCACGTATGGATGAAAATAAACTCATTTCGCGTCCATTACTTTATATGTCTTTGGCCAGTACTCTCATATTACTAGATCTGGCATCCATATAGTGACCCAAAAAGATCCGCATAAGCATGAAATTTCCCTTCCTTCTTAAATTATGCCTTCATCAATGACACAAAAAGAAAACTTAAAAACTTAAAATTATCTATTGTACAAGACATAGTGAAAGTCAAAAGCACTTTATTCAATAATAATCGTTATAAATTAAAAAAAAAATAAAGCAAATTTCAAACAATAACAATACAAAAACTTAATGGCCCAAATGGCTCTCTAAATTTATACGTTATCAGTTAAACACATTTTATCAAAAAAACTATAGGAATTTCAAATTAATTAAGATTATTATATATATTATGATTTGATTGGAAAAAGAGAAAAAACCAACTAGCACTATTCAAAATTATTTAAAATTTTAACTCAACAATGAACTTTGATCCTACACCTTATATGTTATAACATTAATCTAATAATATTCAAAACTTTATCTTATACTTAAAAAATTCTATCACAATATTCCTAACCTACTCTAACCGTATCTCTAAACCTAATATAATAAACATAACATATACCTATCCTATCCCTAATTTTTAACACAAATGGACAACAACACTAAATGTAGCAATAATGGTCTGAAACTCAAAAACTAAGTAACGAAAAACACAAAAACAGAAAATATACATACATTGTCATTCAGCCACCAATACCTAGATTGCCCCGTCTCAGCTCGATCACCTTCAACGAATCTAGCAAATGAGTATCTCCATTGGAATTGTTGGTCTCGTGAACTCAAATTCGGAGGATATTTTATCTTCTTATCAGTGGCCCGTCTATATGTGATATATGCCTTGGAACGTTAGAATCAAAAACATATCGATTCATGTCCAAATACACGAATGCTTCTGGAGGAACGAAGCCAGTAGCGAGGCATGTCGCAATATACCCGTCTGTACTAAAATATAATAACTATGCAGCCAAGAGTTTTCGCTCACAGTTACACATCTTGCGATATGATTTCGAAGAAGTTTCAATATGAAGATATCGATTCTTGTCACTTGAGCAGTATGATAAATTCTTCTATTCGATATATAATGCTTCCAATCCGTCTCAGGCTTTCTGTACAAACCAGTAGATGTACGAAGACATTTCCTTTCGAAAACTCTTAATTTTTCCATAGTACAAGCACTCTGGTTGTATCAGGTCTGACATCCATATGTCAAAACTGGTCTAACCAGGATATTGTAACAGATAATTTTGACCTTTTGATCTATGTATCTGGGATGAAAGAGTCTTCGTAGGGCCATGACTACTTTTTGTGCCTTACTGAGCATGATTTTGACATGTTCAGTACAGTACAGATTCTGATCGAGATGAACACCGAGGTATCGAACATACATTTGGAATACCATCAGTACCACATGATTTCTTGTTGTTTATCCTGCGAAATATGAAGCACAAGTCTTCATAGCTGACAAAATAATCAATAAGATTCAAGCTCGTTATGAGGTCAGATGTTAATGTTTCATTGAAATGTAGGATTGATTGGCCGTTCAGGCTTGATTTGAAGTCGGAAACGTTTGCTTCAACTATCTCTGAAATATTTCATTCCCTCTCTCAGGGTTTGGTTGATGAACCAATTCAAAATGTGTTCCAATCAGGGAAAGTTTCTACAATCCCTCACAAATAATCCTGTTTCCATTAATATCCGGACTCGTACTATCAATTTCGATACTAGCCTTATCGAGAAGATTTATCTCATCACAGAATGTGCTATTCACTTTCGCGAAAACACCATCTGGGTCCTGTGGGCTAATACCCCTCAGTTTTTCCGCCCATTGATTGCTGACCTCACTCCTGAAGTAAGAACGGATTAAGTTGCGGACATTCTTCAGGTGTAATTTCAACAAAGCCAACGCACGCGTGTGAGAAGAAGGCTTTTCAATCTTTTCAACCTTCCAATGGTTAATGTTTCATATGCTTCCATATGGTTTCGATGTTTAATTTTGGAAACTACTTTCTCAATCGGTTCCATCGTCAGCTTCTCTAACTTCAACACATAGAGATCTATTTCATCGTTCGTTAGATTTCTGTCATTAGGAAACATTGAGCAAGCATTGCCATCATCAGAAAGAGGACATTGCTTGTGATAATCTCGATTAAACAACTTTTGAAACTTTCCACAACCGTTTTTAGAAATTCAACCGATGATTTTCATGTTGAACTGGAATGAGGAACACATCATTCCTTTGATGATTGATTTCCATTACGATTGCGTTATGTTCGCTATCATCAGGACGTACCTGAAGCTTCCGCTGAGGACTGTTAAAGCTGAATTCAAGTCTTGCGTCAGCAATGCAGAGGTCCAAATATGAATTTGTCCTATGGTATGTTGGGAACTCCGACCCATATAGATTGCACCTGTATTCAATTTGGTTCTTTGCTATCCACGATTTCAGGAATGTACCTCTTGAATTATTAGTAGCATTCAGCCATGATGCATGCTTGGCGTTCAGGTCACCAGCAAGAATATAATAATTATGCAGCCTATTCAATTCGAGTATTTCAAAGAGGGAATTTAGCTCCTGCTTGAACTTGAGAACAAAGATAACGAAGAGGTTATCCCCACCTGGCAGTGAGATTTTGATAACGGACACTTCAAGAAATTCAAAGTTTTTGAACTCGACTTTTTAAATATTTTGGAAACAATAGGGTCTTCTAACCAATACCCCGGTATCACCTCCCCCATCACCGTTCACCCTATCGTTTCTTACGAATTCAAAATCCTTGAATGTAATGGAGTGCCATGAATTGAGATGGGTTTCAGTGAGAAGCATGATGTCTGGCTTTTGCCTAACAATGAATTCAAGGAGATAATCACGTCGATGTATAGTAACAATGGAGTTGACTTTGATCGAGATGATACGAATCCTATCCATGGGAATGTGACTGGATGGCAAATTATTTTGAGGTATTTCAAAGCCCTAAACGCTGAAAGACAAGATTAATTTTCGTAACCCATTTATCGATTTTCTCCAATAAAGAATTTGTTTGCTGGTAAATTTTGAGGAGCAGCTCATTATTGCCACTTACATTATTTACCGCATTTTCGACTGGTCCTCTAGTAGCAAGTGCAAATGATACTCTGGCCTTGACGAAGTTTGGAGCTAAGACACTGTGGTGTAGTTGTGTTTGCTTTGGAACAATTTTGACTTCTGCATCTTGATATCGGGAGCATCCTCGATATGATCCTGAGTGACTAAACACACCGCCGTTAACACAGTATAATTTCTCTTATGGCTCCGTCTGAGCCAATTTATACTCACAGGGAGCATGAACGTCCTTGTATTTGACGCATCGATTATGCATGGGGCAGTTGGAAGCCACTTGTTTAAATCTTTGGTACCGTTAACACTGATTCACTTCTCTTTCCTGGAGGCATTTCCACCTCACCACTCGGAAGTTCAAGTATCTTATTTGTTCAAAAGCACTTGGACTGCTCTTATTTGAAGTCTGCACCAAATAAAGTGGTAAATTTTTTTTTCTACCGTCGATCTTCTTGTCGCGAATGTTTTAACGGAGATAAACTTTATTTCTGGTGCTGCTTTCTTGAGCACCTGAAGAAGATCGACGGTATCTTCTCCGCAGCCCAAGCCCTTCAACAAGAACGTCTGGTTCTTCTCGCTGTTCAGGGTATATGTGACGTGTGGAGCCTCTCCAGAATTTAGTGCATTTTTAGCTGTTTTGAAATCAACCAGTGATTTGGTTCTGATTGTTAATTTTTCGGCATTGATTCTCTTAATTTCGAAACTATTTAATTTATTTTCGGCTGCCAATAGCCGAATCATATCCTTTCCGCTTTCACCGAACACATTAATTGGCGAAACTTTCTCTATATTTTTGGCACCTTTTTGAGAAGGACCGGTAGAATTGCGAGCTGGTTTCTTCTGCATATTTTTATTTTTTATGTAAAGGATAAAATGATCATTGTTATCTTGATTAATATTACCTTCAATACTTTTTTCAACGTCAGTTAGCGCCTCCAGCACTTAGAATTTTTTCTGGGATGACTTATTTGACAGCTTTCTCCGCATTAGTTTCCGTATTTATTTGCCTTACCGGTTCTGCATCTTGAGTTTTCTTTCCTCCCTTGTACATATTTTCCAACGTTTTTAGTCGTAGTCTCAATTCCTGATTTTCAGCTAGAAGTCGACTAAATTCTTGTTTGTCTTCGACCAATTGAGTTTTCCGCCCACCATCTGCGGAGTCCTGGTTGCTCGAGTGTCTTCTTTTATTGACGATTGCCGCCAATTTCGTATTTCTACTCTCCTCGGGGCCCCCAACGGGGGGAAGCCGTTGGGCTCCTCCATACTCCCGGTGAAAAAACGTTTCTTCTTTTTTGACTTTCTTGAAACTTTCTCCATAGTAAAATCCAGATACTCGATAAATTTTTCAAATTGTTTGACGATGTAATAATTTTTTTTAAAAATTATTTTCTAATTGACGTTCTAAAAATCATTTCAATGTTTTAAATTCTTGACAGGAGCTTTTGAAAACACGTCGGTTTGCAACGAAGGCTAGACGACAAAATCATTGTGCACGACATCTACGCGATCATTTAACACAAAAAAATATAGAAAATGTATCGCGAAATGAGAGGGAATAGGAAAGATAAAACAAAAAAATAACAGACGCCCGAAAAAGATTCGCACAACGATGACTCTTGGGCAAACGCATGTGAGTGACTTGTCTAATATTTTCTTCAGTGATAAAGTCGTAATAAATCTGGACGCATCATATCTAATATTTACTTGAAACCACGCGTTTTTGCTGGCTTCAAAAACTGTGCTGACTTTGATGCAAAATGGCAAATACACGTCCATGGAGAAGATCTAGTTGGCAGTTTTTAATCATGAAGAAGGTTAAACCGTGGAAGAAATTTACGCGATCCTTAACATGAAACGTAGAACTGCTTACGATATTCTCCGGAGGTATTGTGGTGGATCAACCACCCACCACACAAACAACATTGTTGCCGACAGCCAGCACACTTGCTTGTGCACCATGGGGTATGCAATTCCATTCAATTGCAATTCATATTCAAGCAACGCATGGTCATTTCATATTCAAGCAATGCATGGCCATGAAATATGTACCCACGGATTGCTGCAACGACGATAAGAGGAATGCAATTGCCGATGCTGACATCGCAGATAACGCGACGCAGGTGCATGACCATCGCGGGCGAAGTAAAAGATGTGGCCAGCATTTTCGATCCATATAAGCGGCCGGCGCATGAGTTCGCTCTCCCAGTCTAAGTCGCACTCGTAGTCAAATTCACACTCGCAGTCTAATTCACACTCTCAGTCTGAGTCGCACTCTTCAGTCTCAGCCTTAGTCACATTTCGTCCGGCGCAATTATTGTCTCTCAAAAAATTTATTGAATAAATTTATTTATTGGTTAAATCAACAGTACTAGCCTATAGTCGCGATCCTGCAAACGAACCGCGCTGTAGGGTCTACTGAGCATAGCAATAGGGTTCCTGCTGACGATCCACAAATGAGCAACTCGGAGCCACTGGCCATCAAAGGAGACGTCACGAATACGCTAGTGGTCAATTCGGAGTTGCAGATACAGAGTTCAAAAATTGAAGCCACGTTCGAGAAGTCAAACGTAGCGCAGCAACTACCACCTCGAAGATGGCCACACCAGCACCATCATTAACGCCAACGCCCGTACTTCCAGCCAGACCTACACTGAAACAAGAGGCCCACGACACAAATGGGATGGCACGCGTCGCCTTCAGAGTTCCACCCTTGTGGCAAAAGGACGTGGAGCTTTGGTTCGCTCAGGTCGACGCGAATTTCGCCACGAGCCACGTCACGACAACTCGACCAAATTCAACCTGTTAGTGGCAAATCTTGACACAAGGGCAATGCAGCAGGTGCATAACATCCTAACGAACCCGCCATCGGAAAACAAATACAGTACGCTGAAAAACGCTCTATTAGCCGTCTACGCAGACTCAGCGCAGCAGCTTATCCAAAAGTTCCTTTCAGAGATCGAGCTGGGAGATCAACACCCGTCACAGCTCCTCAATCAGATGCGTACGCTCGCTAACGGAAACATATCCGACCCTTTATTGCAGCAAATGTGGCTGAATCGCTATGATGTCACGCTGAGGAGCATCCTATCGGCCAATGATGCCCCACTGTCGGATCTCGCAACAATCGCTGATCGTGTGCCCGAGGTCACCAGGCAGTCAGTAGCAGCGGTTGCGAGGAATGTCGAGCAGTGGCACAGCACTCCACCGACGCCTCGAATCCCTAGCAAATAAACAGCCTCTCCTCCGAAGTCCGAGACCTCAGACACTGGATGACGAAAATCGAGGACACACTTAGGACGCTGTACAATGGGCAGCGGTCAACCTAGCAACACGACGTACGTCGCATGCAACCGAAGCAGTAGCAATAATTACCAACACCCCGTACCAGAATAACTTTGCTGGTACCATCAGCATTATTGGCCGGAAGCAAACAACTACCGACAACCTTGCTCCTACTCAAAAATCTAAGTATCGATCGTCCACAGGTAGCAGCCTCCCATCACACGATCAAACGATGAAGGATTCGTGAAAACATCAGCAAGAGCACTTTCCTCATCGACACCTTTGTTTCATGTATCCCACCAACCATCCAGGATCTCAACTGTCCTGACGCTGCCTCGAGGTTAGTGAACAGAACATTCAGCAAACGGGAGGTAAAATTGGGTTCGGGATTTGCGACGCCGTTCAAGTGGACCTTCACGATAGCCGATGTAAGTTCTCCAATCATCGGAGCCGACTTCATCGAACACAACGGCCTCCTCATCGACATGAGGGGGAGACGACTCATTGAGTCCGCAAACCTCAAAACAATTATAGCACCCATAGAAAAACAGCTGCCCAAAGCAGTCTCACTGTCGACGGATATCAGTGACGAGCTCCGGTCCCTGCTGTTTGACTACGGTAAATTCTCGTATGGCAGCCAACAACCGAACACCAGGTGTACAACCACGCAGCATATCCAAACCAAGAGACCGCCAAGGCACGAAGACTCTCCCCCGACAAGCTGGCTGCCGCAAAAGCCGAATTTGACGAACTATTTAAACAATATTTGCCGTCCATTAAAAAATGCATGGAGCAACCCCTTACACACGGTGAAAAATCCAAACGGGGATTGGCGACCATGCGGAGACTACCGTGCGCTCAACATTCACACAATCCCAGACCGTTATCCAATCGGATTCCTTCAGGATTGCACCGCAGCCCTTCACGGAATGTCAGTCTTCTTCGTGATCGACTTGCAAAAGGCCTATTATCAAATTCCCGTGGAACCCAGTGACATCCCGAAAACTGCTATCATCACATCTTTTGGATTGTACGAATTCATGTACATGACGTTCGGACTATGCAACGCAGGCCAGATGTTCCAGCGCTTCATGCACGAGGTGCTGCGAGGCTTGAACAACTCATTTGTTTATCTCGACGACATTCTGGTCTTCTCGCCCGACCAGCAGGCACATCTGGAGCATGTGAAGAATGTGTTGGACCGACTAGCCAGATTCGGTCTGATCATTAACACTCCTAAGTGGCAATTCCGAAAATTGGAAGTCTGGGACATGCCATCAGCAAGCACGGATTGAAACCCTTACCCGAAAAATGGAGGGAATTTCCACAACATGGAGGCCAAAGACCACACACCAGCTGAAGTCCTTCTTGGGGATAGTCATCTTCTACCGCCGCTTCCTCCCACACGCAGCTCAACACCAGCGTGCCCTTCTGCGGCTGATCACGGAAAACCGCAAACGTGACTAAACGCCTCTCAATTGGATGGACGAAGCGATCGCCGCATTTGAGCAGTCCAAGTCAGATTAGGGAAAGCCCTGACCTTGGCTCATCCCAACTCTAACGCCATATGGTCTCTGCGTTGACGCCTCAGACAACGGCATCGGGTCCATACTACAGCAATCGAGGGGAAGAGCCGCAATGCCGCTGGGCTTCTTCTCCAGGAAGCTAACAGACGCCCAACGAAAGTACAGCACATACGATCGGGAACTGTTAGCTATATACGAGGCGATTCGACACTTCCGGCATATAGTCGATTGCAGAGTTTTCACTGTTTTCACCAACCACAAGCCTTTGCAGTTCGCACTCCAGCAGCGCTTCGAAAAAGCATCGCCCAGGCAACAGCGCCAGGTGGACTTCTTATCGCAGTTCACCACGGACATCCGACTCATATCAGGCTGAGAGAACACCGTCGCTGCCAACCTTTCAAGGGTAAATATTATCAAATCTATTGACTTTAACGCAATTGCCCTAGCTCAGAAGGATGACCCCGAGCTTCAAGCATTATTAAGCAGCCAAGACCAGCCGCTCGAATGGAGAGAACAGAAGTTGACCGACTCACCCCTAACTCTTTACTGCGTCATCACTCAGGAGAGGATACGACCATTCATCCTGCGGCAATTCGAAGCAATAATCATACAGAACACCCATGGCGTCTCTCACCCACTCACTCGAGCGACCAGAAAGATGATCACCGAACGCTACTTCTGGCCTTCAATGAACACCGACATCAACAAGTTTGTCCGAGCCTGCCTGGCGTGCCAGTGCAACAAAACCACCCGACACACTGAGTCACCATTGCAAAAAACCAGGTTCGAGCACATCAACATCGATCTTATCGGACCGCTCCCGCCAAGTGAGGGATTCCTATACGACCTCACCATAGTGGATAGGTCACGGTCAAAACCACGATCTGCTGCCACGACTCACCCCAATGGACCAAAGTACAACCGATTGTACTGCTAGGGCTGTGATCGACGCTGAAGGAAAACATCTACGGCACGACGCTTCGACACAATACGGTGCATCATAACACAAAGGACATCTTCGTGAACAAGGACCTGGGAAACAGCACGCACGCCTTCATCCTTCACTCACACCACCTTATGACGCACCGTACCCGGTATTAAAACGGAAGGACAAATACTATAAAGTAGACGTGAGTGGACGACTAACTGCCATATCCATCAACAGGCTGAAACCCTCATTTTTCGCATCTGACGAGCAGCCCACCACTTCGCATGTACCAACAACACGCTTAGGGCGAGAGACCCACGTGCCAGTGCGATTCGCAGCTTAGTTTCACCATATCGTGGCTCCACCACTGCAGGGGGAGTACTGCGGCGGATCAGCCACCCACCACGCAAACAACTTTGTTGCCAATGATCGCATCCACAGCCAGCATACATGCTTGTGCACCACGGGGTATGCAATTCCATTCAATATCAATTCATATTCAAGCAACGCATGGCCATGAAATATGCACTTGGGGATTGCTGCAACGATGATAAGAGGAATGCAATTGCCGATGCTGACATCGCAGATAACATGACGCAGGTGCATAACCACCGCGGGCGAAGCAAAAGGTGTGGTCAGTATTTTCGCTCTCTCAGTTTAAGTTGCACCCGCAGTCTAATTCACATTCTCAGTCTGAGTCGCACTCTTCAGCCACAGCCTTAGTCACATTTTGTCCGAGACAATTATTATCTCTCAAAAAGTTTATTGATTGTATTTATTTATTGGTTAAACAGTACTAGCCTATAGTATTAAGAGGAAGGCAGAATAAACTTGAAGCATAGTCCTGGCCATCCAAAGGTTCTACCGACGCTTGAAGAACACGTTATCGTCCGGAAAATCAAGAAAAGCCCTAAATTGAGTGCTTCAAAAATGTTAAGTGGATTTCGCAAACATAAAAAAAAGTGATGTGAAACAGTGCACCGAGTTTTGAGAAATGCTCAATATAATGGACGTGTTGCACGCAAAAAGTCAAAATGTTTCAATTTCGCTAAGGAATGTATTTTGAAGGATGCTGAGTGGGATGACGTACTTTTTGCCGACGAAAGCAAATTTAATATGGACGTATTATGTTGTAATGCACGCCCAACGACAAATTGAGTCCGAAGAACTTCAGGCCTGCGCTGAAGCACGGGGGCGAATTAGTATTTATTGATGGTATCATAGATTCTCGTCGGTATTTAAACCTCTTGAAAGGAAATCTGCGAAAAAGTGCCACGAAAATGGGCATTTTAAATAAGTTTAAATATTGCGAAGCCAATGACCCTAAACCTAAAGCTCGCGTTTTCCAAGAATGGCAGCTGTATAATTGCCCAAGATTGGGTCATCCTCCTCCTCAATCACCGGATTGTAATCCTATTGAAAACCTCTGGGGTGAATTGGACCATAGAATTCATAGCACGCCCATTTCTTCTAATGGGTGCTGGTGAAATTCGGGCCAGAGGCCACAAACAAAGATGCATTCCGTGACGCGGTTCAAAAGGTTCTTGGAGATGCGGCAACGGTTGCCTCGCTCGAACCAATGGCCACCCTGCACATCAGGGACCTCGACTGCGTCACGGACAAAGCTGAAGTAGAGGATGCCATTAGGAGGGAGTTCCCCAGCTTAAGTGAAGTCAAGGCAAGATTGACACGTGAAAACACAAGGGGGCAACGCATGGCTATTGTCGAACTAGCTGATAAAGACGCCCAGCAAATCCTGGCAAAGGGCAAAATTAAGATAGGTTGGGTGATCTGCAGGATACGGAGAAGAGCGATCCCTATCCGCTGCTTCAGATGCTTCGAATACGGGCACACCGCGTATGGCTGTAGGGGACCCGACAGGAGATCTCTGTGCTACAAATGTGGTGAAACGGGGCACAAAAGGAAGGAGTGCACGAACGAGACAAAATGCATTCTTTGCAAGGATGCTAAGCTAGCACCCGGAGACCTCAAACATGAGCCGGGGACAGGGAGATGCTGGGTTTTCAAGGAGGCCCTAACTAAAGCCAAATCGATACTCAAATGACCTACTTGAGCAGTTTGCGAGGGATAAGAAAGCTGACCTCCTGTTGCTGAGCGAGCAACATCATAACAAGGACTCGCAAGCGTGGTACCCTGACAAATCTAGTACCTCGGCCATCTGGGTTCGAGACAGCGCCCGCCTTCAGGTGCAAGGCCATGGACGCGGGATGGTTTTGTGTGGGTGCGGTGTTCAGGGATAACATATTTCAGTGTTTATCTGACGCCTAACGAGGCAATGCGATCTTTTCGAACCAAACTCGATGCCCTGGAGGACGCTGTCTCGAACACAGAGGGCCACATGCTGGTCGGGGGAGACTTCAACGCTAGAGCCATTGAATGGGGTATGCCACAATCCGACTCAAGGGGAAAGCAAATCTTGGACATGGCGGCCAGAACAGCGCTTTTTGTCATAAATACTGGTAACACCCCTACTTTCCGCCGCTGGGGTTGCGTAGGAACCATACCCGATGTGACACTCGCTTCGGAGTCCCTGGTACCTAGAGTACACAACTGGTGAGTACTAGAGGACTACTCGGCTAGTGATCACCAGTATATAGCTGTTGAGATTCACGACGGTGCCACTCTGCGTGCATATGCCCAAACTTCAATCCTCGGATGGAGGACTGGGAGGATGGACGTCGAGAAGTTCACTGACGCGCTTACGGCAGGTGCACCGTTGCTGGGAGCTCCGCCAGGGAGTGGAGGGCCTACAGCCAAGGACTTGTAGAACTCAACTATGAGTACCATCATAGCTGCTTGCGAGTCTTCCATGCCCCGTCGGAGACCCCGACACGGTAAGCCTCCAGTATACTGGTGGTCAAATGAGATCGCCGAACAAAGAAGCGAGTGTCACAAACTTCGGCGAAAGGCCCAGCGGGCGCGAACACGGGAGGAGGCAGACACTAGGCTAGCAGCATACAGGTCCGGCAGGAAATATCTTCGCAGGCTTATTAACAAGAGCAAGGCCCGATGCTGGCAAGACCTCGTGGACGATGTAAATAGGAATTCGTGGGGCCTTGGCTACAAGCTGGTCATGGGGAAACTTGGTGCCCTACGGAAGCCTTGTATGCATGACGCGGAAAAGATGGACGCGATAGTGCGGGGACTCTTCCCCGCCCATCCCGTCTGTGTTGACGCTGTCCATGGTGAAACAGCAGTAGAGTGCCCACTCTTCACACAGCTGGAACTGGAGGAGGCAGTCCTCTCCCTGAAAGCGAGGAAGGCTCCAGGTCCAGATGGTGTTCCAGCTGAGGTTTTGCAGCTCGTCTATCACCATTGTCCTGACTTGCTGCTCAGCACATTCAACGCTTGCCTACGGGACGGGGTTTTCCCGGTACGATGGAAGGTGGCGAGGCTCGTGCTGGTCACCAAGGGGAAGGGAAATCCCGAATCGCCGTCTGCATACCGCCCGTTATGCATGCTAGACACGGCTGGGAAGGTGCTAGAGAAACTCATCAAGGGAAGACTCACTGACCTATCTCCTCGGCAGTATGGCTTTAGAGCAGGACGTTCTACCATTGATGCAATTGCAGAGGTGGTGAACGCGGTCCAAAAGCAGAGGCATATAGTCGCACCAAGCGACGGATCGTCCTGTTGGTGACACTCGACGTCAGGAATGCCTTCAACTCCGCTAGATGGGTGGATATTCTGGACACGCTGGAAAACTCTTTTCAAGTTCCAGAATATCTAATGCGGCTTTTGAGGAACTACCTAAAGGACCGAAGCCTGCTCTACGACACGACACAGGGCCAACGAAGGATGGAAATTACATCGGGTGTTGCCCAGGGATCTATCCTTGATCCGGACCTGTGGAACGTGTCTTACGACGGGCTACTGAGACTTGAGATGCCAGATGAGTCACGCTTGGTCGGCTATGCGGATGATATTGCGGCTCTGGTCGCCGGACGCACCGTTGAGCAAGCGCAACTTGGGCTAGGTATGCTAATGCGCCGAGTGAGGGACTGGATGACTGCTCGCGGGCTCAGTTTAGCACTGGAGAAAACCGAAGTGGTCATTTTGATAAAAAAGAGAATCCCTAGAGTAAGGATGATCAGTATTGGAGATATACAGATCGAATCGAAGCCAGCGGTGAAGTATCTGGGGCTACTGATCGACTCGAAGATGAGTTTCTCTGAGCAAATCAGGGCAACGGCTGAGAAGGCTGCTTCGGGAATATCGGCCCTGATTCGACTTATGGCCAACGTAGGGGGACCCAGCCCATCAAGAAGACGCCTCTTGATGAGTGCTGTAGGGTCAGTGCTACTGTACGGAGCAGAGGTATGGGGTGACGCTCTCAGCAAGGAGGTATACCGAAAACGATTGGCACAGGTACAGAGAAGAGGAGCACTGAGAATTGCATCTTCGTATCCGACAGTCTCCGACTCGGCGGTGAGAGTGATTGCAGGCGTGATACCTGTCGCCCTCCTTGCTAGAGAGCGCCGCGCTATTTACCTGCGCTGAAACGAGGATGCGAGGGAGATGGTTGTCCGCGAGGAGAGACAACGCTCGCTCAACGATTGGCAGCAGTCTTGGAGGAATTGCACGAAGGGAAGGTGGACTGCGCGCCTCATCCCGGATGTGAGACCGTGGCTAAATCGAAGGCATGGTGAGACTGACTTCTATCTGACCCAGCTTTTGAGCGGGCACGGGTGTTTTCAGTCTTACCTGCACAAGATCGGCAAGTCACGGTCTCCCGATTGTCGGTTTTGCCCAGGAGAGGAGGACAATGCCTGTCACACATTTTTTGCGTGTACCAAATGGGCCAGGCTGCGAAGGGAACTCTACAGGGAGACGGGAGAGCTCACCGCGGATAATATAGTTGCGGTGATGCTCGAATCGATTGACAAATGGAACCAGGTGGCACATTATGCTCGGGCAGTTCTAAAATATAAAAGGGACTCACAGCAGCCGGAGGCACTGGGGCTGGGGGATCGCTCTTCTGGCAATTCCTCTTCCCCTCTCCCCTCCCGCTAGGAAAGGGACTCCCCAGCTTGAAGGCGCCCCACGGCGTAACAAAACGAGACCTGGCCCGAAGTAATGTGTCAAACGGTTCCAGGCTAGGTTCTCAGATTGACAGGGGAGGTGTTTAGTGGGTAGTCCAAAGGTATCCTCCATGGGAGTCCCACACTGCCAGACTCGGCGGGCATAAATGCCTTCACCTCCGTACCACAAAAAGAAGAAAAGAAAAAAAGGGGCGCTCTAGATGAGATTTCGTGAAGAATGGGTGAAAACTGATGTAGAATATTTGCGAAAAATCAACTCTAGCATGCCAAATCAAAGTGTGTTATTGAGCAAAAAGGACATGCAAAGCAGTATTAGTTTTATAAAAAATTCCCTATTTTTTTTATATGTATCAAGTGAAAAACTTTCGTATTTGAGTGGTATATAAGGTTTTTATGTTTTGTATATAATATATATATATATATATATATATATATATATATATATATATATATATATATATATATATATATATATATCGGATATTCTAAAAAGTATTTTTTGTCATTTTTCGACTGAATATTTCTTTTATCTAACAACTTTGGGCCTCGAGCATACTTAACGTTCCTACATACCGAGGAGCCAATTGTAACTCAGATCATTACTTGATCAAATTAACCTATCGATGTCATGTCAGACCAGTTCGCTGCAAAAATTTGACATCGAAAGGTTTCAAACGGCCCCTGTGGCCAAAAATTTCAAGGAGACCATCGACAACCAGCTGGCTCCCATCTTATCAGACACATCGTTATAGACGAGCAACGAGCTCTGGATGGAAGTGAAAACGGCTACTAGGACCGTGGCAGAACAGACAATCGGACATGAAGCCCATCGCAAGAGGAATGATTGATTCGATGATGGCTGCAAGAATCCGCTAGATAAAACGAATCAAGCGTACAAAGAATACGTAGGTAGGAAAACCAGGACGAAGAGAGAACACTATGAGAAGCTGAGAAGAGTAGCGAATGAGATAATTCGGATCAATTGATGTAAGTTTAGCGAACAACAATACAAGACAAGCATACAAAGTAGTGAAAAGCCTGAAACGTGGTTATCAGCCCAAAACCACGCTCTGTCGTGATGAAATCTGCAATATCATCGCTGATGAAACGAAGATTAAGAAAAGGTGAGCATTATATTTCAAGAACCTCCTTAATCCTCTACAGAGTGCAGAATATCGGAGCCTATAGATGACATGCGGAGAGCTTCCGTTGGCCTCACCGACTCTGGATGAAATTTGTTCCTTCATCAATGCCCAAAAGAATAATAAAGCGCCGGGAATCGATGAGGTTCCAGTGGAGCTCATCAAATATGGTGGCTGTCGCGAACCTTGCCGCAACTTAGACCTTGGATATAGGTTGATTAGAAGTCCACTGAGTTGAACTCTGCTGATAAATCATTAAATAAAGATGAAAAGTTCAATAAGTACATAAACCCATTGAACTCCGCTGTTATAATTTATTTGGTACTCAAGTACTTGCGACTTGTGCACCAGCAAAGAATCACTACTTACTGTTAAGCACAAATGTCAGTAACTTCACCAGAAAAATTTCACTCACTTCACTACTAGAATACAAACCTACCGGGGTTCGTAACTATGGAGCAGAAAATTGAAAAGAACGCCACGAATGCTTGACGACAAATGAACTTTATTCACAAATGAGTATTGAAATTAAGATCAAAGTGCTGATCGCACAAGTCCCACATTAAGACAACAAATTCTTATCACTGAAGGGAAAACTGGTGACGCTTGTGGAACAATCAAGTGACACTTGACTCCCTTTACTCGCGAACAAATGCTACAGCGAAAATTGCTGACGCTTGTGATGGAATGTTGGATATCACTTCAAAGAAATGCTGACAACATGTCTATGTGGGGCTCGTGCGTTACATTCATGATACAAAAGAGTATGGATTTTGATACATTGTATTGGACATTGTATGAATTTTGATACAAAGATAAAAGGTAAGTACTGAATTTTAAGAATTATGAATTTTTAAGATGTGATGTATTTGTACATTCCTCCCCCCCGTTGAGGGGTACCTCAACTGCTGGTTTATACATCAATGGTGAAATCTGCATTTGAAAGACGTCGTGGCGCCGGTGTCAGTTTTGAGTTGTTGGAATTACTTCGTTTCTGGCATTGGAATTGCCCCTTCCAGAAAATGATAACAGTAAATAAAGTCAGCATAATTAAAGTGGAGTAGCTGATTGCGAACGGATGTTGGATCGATTGTCTAACTTCATTGGGTGGCTCTGTATTTCTTTGATCTGCCAGAATTCTCTGCAGTGATGTGAGGTCATTGATATCGGTGGTGTAAGGTGCTGGATCATAGTACTTCAATGGGCGTAAGGCTGATGTATCCTTCGATACATTGAAGTCTGTGAACACTGTGTAGGCAAGGTGAGTGGTCGTGTTGAAAACGTCATAGCTGTGTAGATTAAGTTGAGCGTTTCTTACGGAACACTCCTGTTGAATTTCAAACAGTCCAGCATGTTCCAATGTGATCTGGAATGAATTCGTGCCACAGACTGCATTAAATTTGGTGGGATCTTTAAATGCAAATATCCATTGGTTCATTGTTTGAAGCTTCAGACACACATATTCATCAACTACTCGTGCTAAGGGGCAAGGAGTGTTGCTCTTGTTGTTGAAAAGATCGATTTCGCATGCTAAGTAGCTGGATGCTGACGTAAAAATAGTTTGTAGCCTGGGACAAATGAGGTAATTTATCTTACTCTCGGTGCATGTTCCAAGTATTTCCGAGAAAAAGGGTAAATAATGGTCTCTATGATTGTTCACAGCTAATAACGAGAACTTCGGTTGGATGGCAACTATGGTGTTGTTGATGATGATTGGGATGGGTGTGAGTCGGAAGACGTGAAATAGCTCTTGGTTCGTTAATGGCAGCTTTACACTGAAGATGAAGTAGTCTCCAGTGGCGGCACCTTTTATGGTCATCAATTTATAAAAGGCAGTTGGATCGTCATCCTGGATGGGTAATTGAAGTGGTGGTACTAAATGAGACCTTATTTTATTTATTTCCTGTTTGATCTGTCCGACTGGCAATAACATTGGACTGAGTCTTCCATGGTGTGTATCAACAAGAACGTCGATAAGTAGTGCTTGCACTCTTTGTAAACTAGATGCTCTTAGCGTCAGCTGGATGGATATCATGGTGATCAATTGAGCGGTACGTTGCTGACTCTCTTGAGCATCGTATTCTTGGATCTTATGGATTATCTCTGGAATTTGTTTTTCTATATCTCCGAAAGTCTCGTTGATTTGCGCTTGATCCTTCTTGATGATATTAATCGTTGCATCAAGAATTGTTGTCTGATTTTTTATAAGGTTAAGGAGATGACCTTCATTTGTCTTGACGTGGTCAATAGTTTTCGCCATCTCTTGCGCATATTCAGTGTCCAGAATCCCAAAAAGTGAATGAGCGATGTTACCCAGCAGATCAATGGCGCCTCTTTTAATTCGTTGTCTGGATAATAGCACTTCATTTAACTCCAGTTCAGCAATAATGTAATCAAATTGCTTGACTAGAGCACTACATTTGGTGTTGTGCTGTACCAGACCTCACAGGTGTTGCAGTGCTTCTCTTTCATTGTGCATTGCCGTTAAGCCTCTCCAAATGGGTTTGACGTCATAATAAATTATCGAGTTCCATTCGGCTGCCATTGGTTGAATGGTTGCCATTTGCTCGAAGTACATGCCTGGTGCTTGATTGAGCCTTGTTATGTGAACTGGCGACGCCAGAATGAGTGGTAGTGCTAATAGTGCTATCAGGATAGTCAACATTCCTGGAGCTATAATTATCTTCTGCCGTTTTTGTGGAGTGGCCTGATTGTGTGAGTCATCGTCGGATCTCGATAGACTTTCGTAAATGCGATGTGATGGTCCTGTGTTATTTTGGGTATTTTGCTGGGGACTGCGCCCGCCTGCATTCGATGGTCCAGGAGCATTTTCTGGGTCCTCAGGGTTGATGGCAGTTGACCCCGCTAGATTGAAGAAATCTTCAACAGGTAATGGAGCCAAGCGATGAATTGATCGTGTTCGTATTCCATGTGCTGTTTTAACTTCCGCAACAAGCACCATTCCATCATCACCCTTGAAGACCTTCGTGATTCGACCAAGAGGCCAATTCTGTATAGAGCAGTTGTCCTCCTTGATGACAACTATCATGCCTGGTTCAACATTGGTAGATCGGTTTCGCCATTTTTGCTTGATTTGCAGCTGGCTTAGGTACTCATGTGACCACCGTTTCAAAAACTCCATTCTTAGGCGTTTCACCGATTCCCATCACCGTAACAAGCCGGAAGTATTCGGCCGTGCAAGGGTATCAACTTGTGCTGTCAAGGGCTCACCAATCAGAAAATGACCTGGGGTTAAAGCTTCTAGGTCCCTTGGGCCTGACGACATTGGACTAATTGGTCTGGAATTCAAAACTGCCTCCACCCCAACTACAACAGTATCCAGTTTTTCATACGTGAGTGAAGCTGCTGAGACACTGCGTAATAAAAGATGCTTCGCTGACTTGACTGCTGCCTCCCACAGGCCACCAAAGTGAGGTGTTTTTGGTGGAATGAATTTAAATTGCATTCCTCTTGAACTGCATGCCTTGATAATGGACTCTTGAGCAGGTTGTGAATATATTATTGAATCAAGTTCAGCCAGTTTGTTCCTTGCGCCGAAAAAATTGGCTGCGTTGTCGCAAGAGAGCTTCTCACAATGGCCTCTTCTTCCCAAGAAACGAATAAGTGAACCAATGAATGCATCTGTAGAAAGATCTGTGGCCAGTTTCAGGTGGACAGCCTTGGTGGCAAAGCAGCAAAACATCACAATATAGGCTTTCTGTGGTTTTTTACCTCGGACCTTGTAGTGTACCCAGAATGGGCCGCAGAAGTCCACTCCTGTATTTATGAATGGTCTGGCAGGCTGAACTCTAGTTCCTGGCAGATTTCCCATGATTTGGTTCATGAGTTTTGGTTTGGCTTCGGCGCACGTTATGCAATGGTGTACAATTGATCTCGCCATCGTTTTTCCTTTAATGGGCCAGAATCTCTGCTGGGTTTGGTTGAGTAACATCTGAGGTCCACAGTGGAAACTTTGATCATGAATACTTCGCATGAGCAACTTGACCAATGGATCATTGTAAGGAAGTAGCATGGGATGTTTGGCATCGTATGAACTTGACGAATTTTGGAGACGGCCGGATATTCTGATAATTCCGTGCTCATCGATAAATGGTGTCAGATCAGAGAGAGGGCTTCCCTTTTTGACCATGTTGTGTTTTTTGAGCTGGAGGAGATCATCTTTGAAATAATTTGCTTGAATGGTGCAAACGATGGACATCAGGGCCCTCTGCAGTTCTTCCGGTGTTAATGAGAGGTGTTCCGTTCGGTTGATTTTTGGTTGCCTGGCATGACGACCAAAACGGAGCATATACGCAACTATTCTTTGCAATCTTGTGAATGAATTGTGGTGGTTGATACGATATATGGTATCGACTGGTTGAGAGGTGGCGGCCACTGTCACTTCTGCCTTCTTCTGTTTTAACTCGGATGAACCACTGGATGTAATTTGGTTAATGTTTTTGTGAAAGGGAGCTGGTCATAATGCTTCATTGCCATGCAGAAACCAGGGACCATAAAACCAAATGTTTGTTTCTGCCAGCTTGCGGGCTGGCAATTCACGGGATACTAGGTCAGCTGGGTTGTCAGCGGATTTCACATGACGCCATTGTGAGGCTAATGAGCCTTTCTGGATTCTAGCTACTCTGTTGGCCACGAAGGTTTCAAACGATGACGATGGTGTATTGATCCATGCAAGAGCCACCTCAGAATCACCCCAGAAAAATATTGGACGATTTTCGTAGTTCAAATCTTGCTTTACTCTTGTGGCAAGGTGGACACCCAGAAGAGCCGCACACAACTCCAGACGTGTTATTGGTTGGGTTTTAAGAGGTGCCACACGATATTTGCGCATAGAAGTCTTACAACCACCTTTCCATCCTGTTGAATGGATCGTAGATAGACCGCCGCTCCATAGGCCTTTTGTGAGGCATCCACATGAACCTGAATTGATTTGGGTGTTTGTCGAGAGAATACATGCCATGGGAAACGTAGATTCAGCAAACACTTGATATCATTGCGGAACGATATCCACCTTGCTTCCAAGTTCGAAGGTAATGGGTCATCCCATGAGCTATTTAGTTGCCACAGCTCCTGGATAAACATCTTTGC
Organism: Odontomyia ornata; assembly: GCA_963969285.1. NCBI lineage: Eukaryota > Metazoa > Arthropoda > Insecta > Diptera > Stratiomyidae > Odontomyia > Odontomyia ornata. The sequence continues at coordinate 112,071,565 of OZ017741.1, read as the reverse complement.
CGTGAAAGCAGCCCTAACGAGTCGAATATTCTGGCCAATTCCGAAGTGACTATGCGCTTAGTGATTGTTTCCTCAGTCGATTGGTTGACTCTTATGAGAAACTGGTCATCGCTTGGCCGCCAGATAAGACCCAATGTCTTGACTGTATTTGCTTGGAGCCCCTCCAGATCTAAGTAAACTTCTTGATCCTCTACTGGTATATGATCTAGAAGTCTTCTGTTGTTTGCGCACCATTTGCGCAAATTAAAACCAGCAAGACCCAGCAACTCGGACAGCTGTTTTTGCATCTCTATGGCCTCGATTAATGAGTTGGAGCCAACTAATCCATCATCCACGAAGAAATGTTCCTTCAGAGCGTGGTTATCCTGCGCGAGCTTTTGGAGGCACTTGGTTCCCAAATAAGGTGCAGAACGAGTGCCATATGTGACAGTATTGAGTTGATAATATCGAACTGGCTGCTTGAGATCATCACGCCAAAGGATGAGCTGATACTTCCTGTCCTCTGGATGTAACAAAATCTGACGATACATCTTCTGGATGTCTGCCGTAAATACGTAGATTGGAAGACGAAAACGGAGAAGAATTGTGAATAATTCAAGTTGCACTGTTGGTCCATTATGTAGTATGTCATTGAGCAACACGCCGGAACTGGTTTTGGATGATGCATTAAAAACCACTCGAAGCTTGGTGGTTGTACTCTCGGGCTTCAGCACGTAGTGGTGTGGTATGACATAATACTGGTCTGGTAATTCGGAAGCGCTAATTCCGGACATGTGACTCAATGTTTCGTACTCCCTCATAAATTCGTTGTATTGTTCGCGCAGGGCCGCATCCTTCGCTAATCGCCTCTCAAGACCACAAAGTCGATTAAATGCTGTTTTCTTCCATCCAAGAAAGGCAGTCAAACCATGAAGCGACCGTCCTGAACTCTTTTTGGTGTTCTCCACAAAATGGCTCTTGCAACGCTTTTCGGCTAGGGATAGCGCTGGTTGATTGTTTGTAACTTCATCAATTCGCCAAAATCGCTCGATCAGATCGTTGGTAGCCTGCTCCTCTGACGCAAATACACCACAAGTAACGCTGGATGTATTGGCTGCGTAGATGCCTCCGCAAATCATCCATACAAAGACAGTATTCTGGAGAACTGGCAAACCCTCATCTAATTGTATTTGACCTGACCTTAGTAGCTGATGATAAAACTCTGCCCCCAGAAGAATGTCCACGTGCTCAGGTTGATTAAAAGTGGGGTCTGCCAAGGACACTGTTGCTGGTATTGGCCATGTAGTGATGTCAATATGCCTTGTTGGTTGCTTAGACACAATCTCTGGAAGTATAAATGCTTCAAGTCTGGCCGCATATTTTGTGATTCGAGATAAAATTTCCAACTCGATTCTTCATCTAGAACTTCTTGCAGCTCCACCGATTCCTTCAATTTGCAAATCCGCTCGCTGTGATGACAGACCCAATCGCTTGATAAGCCTCTCGGTCACCAGGTTGACCTGAGATCCGGAATCTAGCAATGCTCTGCATGTCACGGTTAGCCCATTGTGTGACTTCACAAAAATTTTTGCTGTCCCAAGGATGACGTATCTATCGTGATCGTGGTTGGATGAGGCTGCAAGGGACGATGAGTTTGAAGGCCGAACATCCTGCTGTATAGTCTTGATGCTATCTCACCTTATTGTAGGTTGCTGAGTCACGTCAAGATGCAGAAGTGTGTTGTGTTTATGGTTGCACTTGGTGCATGCTCGCAAGGTGCAAGCACTGGCCTTGTGCCCTGGTCGAAGGCAGTTAACACACAATTTATTTTTTTGAACGCACTGGAGCCTAGTTGTGACTGGCAATTGCAGAAACTGCTTACATGCAAATAATGGGTGTGCTGATTGCTTGCACACTACGCATGACGGGTTTCATTTATCCGGGACAGTAGTTGTGAGAGATCGTGCTGAACTTGGTTTTTCCCTATGACCGATGGATTCAAGCGACTGGAAGCGAAACTCCAAGAACTCCAAAAATGCTCTCAAAGGTTGATTCTCCTTCGGCTTCGTTATAGACTGCTCATACAGTGTGTGGCTCTGCTGGTCCAATTTTTTTACAAGGAAGTAAAGAAGTAGCGGATCCCATGATGAGACATCCACTCCCAGATTGCTCAAGGCCAGAAGACCTTCATGGACGGTGTCATGGAGGTTTTTTACCATCGCTGATGTTGGCGTTTCAGTAGCGATGGCTGGTGTGCCCATGATCTTTGCTATTATTGTTGACGTTAATAGTCTTTGGTTGTTGTATCGACCTTGGATTAGGTCCCAAGCTGAATCATAATTTGCCTCTGTTGATGGGAGATGTCGGATAAGGTTTTCTGCCTCACCAGTCTGATGGTTCTTCAAATACCACATCTTTTGTATCACTGGTATTGGCTGGACATGTATCATCTGCATGAACATGTCGCAGAACTGACCCCATTTGAGGTAATCACCGTCGAACGTTGGGATAGTGACTTTGGGAAGGCGTATAGCTAGAGCACCTGTATTTGCAGCAGTATGATCAGTATAGCTTGATTGTGGTGTTTCTGCCATCATTGAGCATTCTCTAACGGTGTCCTCGAGCTTTACATATGCCTCCATGTCGTAATCTATAGGATCATCCCCAAGTTCCAGAATAGAGTAATGCAGGTCTTCAATTTAGCCCCATAACTTCCTCACCAAATTATGCACCATGCTCACACTGGGGACTCATTTGTGCCGAGATGGTTGACAGATGACGCTGAGCTGTAGCCATGATAGACTTCTGGCGGCGTATTAATGTAATTAGCTCCGCTGGCTGCACGGATTGGCATTTAATTGGCCCTTGCTTATTGTCCTTACTGCCGTGATCCTTGACTTTTGGTACCGCTGAGCCCTGGATGATGTGGAGCTCTTCCTTGAAAACATCCTGGTACTTTGTCACCAAGTCAGCAATTTGGTTGTAGTAGTCTGATTGGAAGTACGAGTGTTCAGTGAGAACTGGATCCAATGCACGGATTTCGTTGTCCGTTTTCTCAAACTTATCCCATGCAGCTGCCAATTCTTGAACGCGCCTTTCATAATAAGATTCGGTTTTCCTCTGTGCACTGTCTTTGCCATAATTCCGGATCAGCGATTGGATTTGATCTCCGGTTTCCTTCTGCTCTGTGGCGAGCCTGTCCATATTTTGAGAAAGGATGCGAAGGATTCATAATCGATAAGATTTGTGTTAAAGGATCTTCGCGGATCACAGTTGTAGCACTCCAGGTGTCGTGAATATGTATCACGTCGGGGTCACCAAAAATGTCGCGAACCTTGCCGCAATTTGGACCTTGGATATAGGTTGATTAGAAGTCCACTGAGTTGAACTCTGTCGATAAATCATTAAATAAAGAAAAAAAGTTCAATGAGCGCATAAACCCATTGAACTCCGCTGTTATAATTTATTTGGTACTCAAGTACTTGCGACCTGTGCACCAGCGAAGAATCACTACTTACTGTTAAGCACAAATGTCAATAACTTCACCAGAAAAATTTCACTCACTTCACTACTAGAATACAAAACTACCGGGGTTCGTAACTATGGAGCAGAAAATTGAAAAGAACGCCACGAATGCTTGACGACAACTGAACTTTATTCGCAAATGAATATTAAAATTAAGATCAAAGTGCTGATCGCACAAGTCCCACATTCAGACAACAAATTCTTATCACTGAAGGGAAAACTGGTGACGCTTGTGGAACAATCAAGTGACACTTAACTCCCTTTACTCGCGAACAAATGCTACAGCGAAAATTGCTGACGCTTGTGATGGAATGTTGGATATCACTTCAAAGAAATGCTGACAACATGTCTATGTGGGGCTTGTGCGTTACATTCATGATACAAAAGAGTATGGATTTTGATACATTGTATTGGACATTGTATGAATTTTGATACAAAGATAAAAGGTAAGTATTGAATTCTAAGAATTATGAATTTTTAAGATGTGATGTATCTGTACAGTGGCAGTAGTGCTCATAAAGCTATTCACAAAGTCATCCAGCACATTTGGCAACAAGAGCAACAACAACAACCAATTATATTCCCTATCCACAAAAAATTTTAGAGACATATCACTACTTTGTACAGCGTACAAAATATTTTCAATAATTTTAGAAAATAAAACCGGATCATACACTAACAGTATTGTTGGGGGTATCAAGGTGGTTTTAGAGCAGGTAGATCAACAACAGACCAATTGTTCACAGTCAAGCAGGTACTTGAAAAATGCTGAGAGTTCAACAAAGTCGTACACCAAATTTTCGTTGACTTCAAGCAAGCATACGACAGTATTGATCATAACGTACTGTACCAAATAATCCTTGGTTTTGACATCCCAGCCAAATTAGTCCATCTTACCAAAATGACAATGACGTCGATGACCTCCCAAGTCCGCATCAATAACCAACTCACCGATGCCTTTGGCACAAATATCGGACTAGAGCAGGGAGATGGGCTGGCCCCATTCCAATTCCATTTGGCTCTGGAGTACGTCATAAGGATAGTCGATACGTGAGGTACATTACTATACAAGTCGAGCCAAGTAGTAGCCTATGCGGACGACATCAACATTTTGTCATGGTCAATAACAACTGCCAAAGAACTCTTCGTGAAACTCGACAGCGAAGCAAAACTAGTAGGGCTTCAATTCAACGAAAATAAGACAAGTCCCATGACGCAGTCTAGGAAAAACACCTCAAATACACAAAATATCACACTTGGCGAATATAGTATTGAAAATGTTAGTGAATTTGTGCATTTAAGCGCCCAAATACCGAAAACGAGTAATGGAAAAGACGAAATACGCCAAAGAATACAGCTCATAAATAAAATATTGAATTCAGTTTTGACTGTCTTGAAGGCCAGCTGCATACACAGACCTGTAATATGCTCTGGGTGTGAAGCATGGACCCTAGCCCAGGCATCCGCAAATAAAGGGTGATTCATAAAAAGTGTACACATGTGAATGGGCCCTAACTCTTATTTATTACCAATTTTAGGTGCATATATTGACAGATTATGAAAGCTTGGTCTTTTACAATTTGTCAAATGGTGTCATACACATCAGCCAAACGTTTTATTATTGTTAAAACTTTTTACGAAAATAATGAATCGCCAGTGCAAACATTTCGCGCTCCACGTGAATTTTTGGTCCACCCATAAATTGGCCGGCGAAATCGTGTGATTTGACTCCTTGTGACTTCTTCCTTTGGAGATTTCTGAAGGATCGTATTTACGCTGATGCTCCTCAGACTATTGAAGCATTAAAAAACAATATTCGAGCCAACATACACCTAATAACGCCGGAAATGTGCGAAAATATAATCGAAAATTACAATCATCGTTTGATAGCCCGTAAAGCAGCACGAGGTGCACATATGCCCTAAGTAATGTTTCGTATTTAATTGTAAGGGACCAAATTTTCATGATAAATAAACATTACAGCTCAATTTTTACAAAAATTATATATTTCTTTCGACAAAAGTGTCTACACTTGTTATGAATCACCCTTAGATTGAACGCCTTTGAGCGACGGATCCTGAGGCAAATAATCGAAGCGAAGCTTGACAGGGACCAATGGCGAATTCGATACAACCATGAGTTGTATAAAGTTTTTGGACGAAACGGAGGTCTCAACGATTGTAAGGCTAAGGAAGCTGCAATGCAAGGTATTCGTTGGGAGAACTGAAGGCTGGAAACCAGTGGGGAAACCGAGGAAACGGTGGTTTGACTTGGTTGATGAAGACAGTTCATCGCTGCTAGGATTTCAAAATTGGAGGACGCAGACCAAGGCAGGTGGAGGCGCTTTTTGCAGGAAGTGAAGGCCCGAGAGGGGCTGTAGTGCTTAGAAGAGAAAGGAGATTTCTTTTATTCAAAATAAATTTTATTTAAGTACATGTCGTCTTTTATTATTTTTGACCTATTAGCATTTTTTGGGTTAAGTAATTATTCCATCTGTGTAGAACTTCTGTGGTTTATCGGCGAAAAACTAGGTCAAGTGATTTTCACAGTCCCTTTTTGAAGTGAATTTCTTTTCATTAAGGAAGTTGTAATGAATCATTTGACGCCGCTGGCGACCACTACCAATACACCTTGCCGCCATGTGGCTTTCCATCTCATGTTCGTTGTGACGGCTTCCTATCCCATGTCTGTTTTGTCGTGGAATGTCAAAGTCAAGTGACTGCCACATGGTGGGTGTGTGGGATTAGTGAGTGCCGTCGAGAAGGACCACCGCGAGAGGTTGCGATCGTCAGGTGTCGTGATCGTTGCCATCAGAGTTGCGTGCTGTCAATTTGTGGTATAGTGAAAATTATACGAGTAAAAATCGCATTAAAAACGCAAAAAGGTGCGCAATGTTAACATCGGACGACACTTCGGCCCGAATTATAGTAGTTTCATGAAGAAACATATTCAAAAGTGAGTAAAGCAATTACAAGAGTAAATTTTACCGTATTTCTTATTGGGAACTAAATCCAATCCATTAAAAACCTGTCTTTGAGAAGTGGTAGCCCTGCAAAAACATGCTTTATCATCAATACCAACCACGGCACGCTTTATCTCATAACCAGTATCAGCCGTCGAATGGGACCCTGTCGATGTTTGACAAATAAAGGAAGACAAACTTAGTTTCAATGAAACCACGCTGTTTATGTCTTATAAAGTCATCAACGAGTCACAACAGCAAACCATCGCTAAGCCAAACGACGTCTTCTACGCTCGAATCTAAAATAAAAAAACTGATGGCACAGCCAAGATTTAGATTCTCAGATCTCCACCATTCGGTTTCACTTACACGAAGCACCAGCAACGTGGCAAATTTATGAAAGCGACCAATCCATCGGTGCCACCAGTGAACGGCAGCCTCTAGCATCCAGTCCTACAACAGGTAATATTTCAACTAGTACCTCCCAAGCCGGATATAGCAGGAGTAATAAACCCAATCCTGCTAACTCAGGCAGTGTAAACGAAGCTGCAAATAAGCATGCTGGAGAAATAAATCCAGGCTCATCATCTATGAGTCTTCCGACCAGCCCCATCAAAGTCCCTACAACGGATGCTAACAGTGGTGATACCCCCGCCACAGCAGCACCTCCTGCGGGAGGAGCTAGTGTTGTTGTTGCTGCACCACCAACAGCGAAGCAGTCAGAAGATGCAGCTAGTGTAAATGCATGCGATGCAAGCGATGATGAAGGTGTTCCGGGAACCGCAGTCCAAATATTGCTCGGTTCGTGTTCCGTCGTTCTTCTCTGTGTACTGTAAATGACAACATACATACCAAAAGCTGCGAATTGTAATCAATGCATCTGTGGGCACGGTGTCGTATCATGGATTAGCAGAAGTGGGTGTGTATCCATACTCGTGTTAAGTATCAAACATATACACACAAGACTTCGCAGTCGAACGTACCGCCCAGCGGAACGAATTGGTTACATGCATTGCAAATCGAGTGAAAGCTTTAGCTTTGTGGTTGCACCAGTCACAGAGAGATGGCACTAAATACGTTAAACTGTTTTGTTGTTGAGCTTTGATCTTTTTTGGAATGGTAAATTTTCTTCATTATTTTAGTTGGTAAGCAATAAAGTCAGCATAATTATAGTATGAAAGAAAATTAAAGACACAAGAAAATTGAGAAGTATTTCTCCATTCACTGGCTCAAGGCGTGCGCCCGAGCTTATTCTATCCCAAGGCACTTAGCCCGGGATAAGTGAATTTAGGATACATTCAACAAAGGGCGGGATATGAAATATTCACGCTAGAAATAGTAGTGGCATCAATTAAATTTGACCCAAATGAGACGCATTTGTCTTTCTAATAGTGTAATAAAAGCAGACATTGTTAACGTGCAGGAAAGCAGTTCATTTAGTTGTCAATCTGATACGCGACGCCTACGAAGGGTCCTTGTAGATCAACTTAAAGATCAACTGTTGTCTTGCTTTAACTTTATTCAATGTTCGAAAATGTCTTGCGGTCAAAAGTTCATTTCCAGCGTTCTCTTGCTTAAAATTAATTTAAAATAAGTTTTTCAATTCAATTACTATTGAGATTTATTATTCTACTACTAAATCTTGAAATGAAAATAATGATGTGATAAATTCGGACTTCGATACAAACTCAATTATCACCTTTTAAGATGATGAGCATGTTTTTTTTTCTGTTTAGATAAGCATTGTCTGCTTTCTATTTCGTATTGTGTTTTCTCATGGTTGGATATTATATCATCTCATATTACCTTAATCTTGAAAATCACGAAAACTAAATAGAAGATGAAATGTGACGTATGACTTTCATCTTGGAGAGTTCGACCATAATCAGGGACTAGTGTTTTTTTTTTCTCTATTTCCTATCACTCGTTTTATTATTTTATAGTATATCTCGTTGTATTATCGCATTGAATACGAAGTTTTTCAAATACAATAGCTATTGCGCTTATATCTTGTGGGTAAAAGTGGGTAAAAAAAAACCAAAAAAAATGTTTGCAAACATTTAACTTTATATTCTTAAATATACATTAATTAGTCATTAATATTAATAATATGATCAACGGTTAAAATATCTTATCTATTTCTAGTTTCTTGTATTTTAAAACTACACTCGGTTTGATTGAAATGAAAAACACGTATTGGAATTTAGTTTTTGTTTTGTTAATTTTTAAACCAAAACAAATTTAATCTACTCATGCCACAGAATTGGCTTAACTATAAATGTATGTATATCCTTACTTTTTGCGTTTTTGTGTATATATATGGGAAATTGAAAACATATATGTTTTGAAATAAATTCACATTGAGAGTTAATAAAAAAAAAAATCAACAAATAGATAAACATTATACTATACACAATGAAGAGAAAATTTAGTACATATTGTGGTTATGACAAAAAACATTTTAATACAAACATATAAATATGTATACACACACCCGCATACGCACAGAGTCATTAAAAATCAAGAAATCCTAATTTTTGAATAGTAACAGTTGTATATTTTCTAGAAGATAGAGGTTTAAACAAAAACTAACAAATATCGATATAAGTGTAAAGAGACTAAAACTCCAATTTTTATGTGGTGAATAATATGAAGGAATTTTATGAACAACATGAATTGCTAAAATAACAACAGACTTTCCTTTCCAGTGGTCCTTCTTTTCCAGAGGCAGTGAGAGTGCGGGGTAAGTATGCCGGGGAGAGGGTAGGGTTTGGAAAAATCCACTGAGGTCGGTTTCGCGTCACGCGCGGTACGCGGTACCTTTGTTGGATTGCCTTTTTCTTTAGCGTAGCTTTCGTCGGGTTCAAGTTAACGTAGTGTATTTTTCGGTACCGCGTCGGTAAAATTCAGGAACACGAAATGGAAATTATATTTTTATACTTGACTGGATTAATGAAGAAATACGGAGTGACGTAAAGTAGGTTTCTTCTCCGTATGATTGTGTTTTCGAGCGTTTGAAACGGGCGTTTAATGGTAGCTGAACTACATAATTGAGCGTAATCCATTTTAAGACCCACGACCGAAATCCTCTCCGATCTAGCTGGCCGAAAAGCAGCCACCGCGAAAATGGATTACGGTGCACGGACTGGTTGACTGGTTGGTACCATTGGTTGGCACGACTTAGACTTCACATCTAGAAACGATGAGAGGTTGGTTCGTTCGTGAGTTTAGATAGAAAAACCATTACAAATGACGCGCAACGTGGGGCAAAACATCCTAAGGGGGTAAAAGATTCGCGTCTTCTGACGAGTTGGCCCTTTACGGAGGATGTAAGGTACCTTGGTATTCGACCCTCACAAACAGGAACAGTGGAGTTGTGTGATACACACTTGCAGTCGCTTCACGTGAGTTGTAGCTTCCGCTCTCCTTTGTTTGATTTTTTTTGCGATAGATTCCTTCCGATGTGTTGTCCCAGGTTGACCCCTGTAAGGACCTTCTATTTTCTTGATGGAAATGTCAGCCAGACGGGTTTCTTCTATCGGCCTGGACTCTCAAGAAGATAGAAGGCTACCTTGCCTTTATGTCGCGGAAGGATTCTACTCATTTTTTTTATGCGTGATAGACAAGTGGTTGTGGTTCAACGTTCGGTGGCGTATGCTGGAGTTGCGGAGCTCGGAATGCTTCCACGTGTCGGGAATTTCGACCGCGTACAAAGCTGTTACGGTAGCTCTACCACTTGTCTCGTCGAGTCATTTAACGTAGTTTAGAGACGGTTTTTGTAATGTATGTGGGTTTGGGGATAAATTCTAGTAAATCGGCCGAAAGCACCCTTTTCTCGGCAGACTACCATTCACTCTCATTTTCCTTTGGTGGAGCCGGCGCGCTGGAAAGGAAAGTGTCCATTGAATAATTTTTTTTCCTCTTAATATATATAGCAATAGCTCGCCACTATCGGCCACTAAATTATTAATAAGCTTTATATATATTGTTGCATGTACAAATAATTCTGCGAGCTAATGTCGCAATTGTTTTCACAACAATTAAGAACATCAACAAAACGAATTTACTCGAAACCACGAGAACCCAACAAGCATGCTCCATTCATTACGCTGCTGGAATGTTCCCGCTAATTCACCAATGTACGCGAACTGAGTTGAATGATTAGAGACCCTATATAAAGGCGAGCTGAATGAATGGGGGGAATCATTCATTCGACCGCGATAAGAACTGCGATAGTGTGTGGGAAGCGATATTGTTCGAGTAATAGAAAAGTGATTTTCGTAATAGTGAAGTGATTTAGAAGACAATTGCGATAAGAAATTTATGGACAAGTGTTAGATTTTTAATAGTGAAAATTAAAATTAGTGAAAGTGTTAAACTGATTATTGTGCATTTTTGTAATTAATAAACTCTTTTAACTTAAATTAAAAGACATTGCATTTTCACTTTCCCGGAACATTAAAATTATAAATTATTGGCCGCGAACCAAATAACACGCGACAGTGGTGTCAGAAGTGGGATTAAAATTTTGAAAGTGAAAAACGTTTAAACATAAAAAAAAGGAAAATGCACAATAGTGAAATCTAACGTGGAAATTGGTGGAAAAATAAATAAAAGCCGAAAAAATAAAATAATAACCACCAAGCTAACATTTCAAACTAAATGAATTTACGATGGCGGAGCTTAAGGGAGACGCAAAAACGCCAAAACCAAAGGAACCAGAAAATGCGCTGATTCAAATGTTGATGCTGATGCAGAAAGAGCAGCGACAACAGTCATCCAATTTAACTGCGAAGCTAAATGAACAATCAGCGAAGCTAGACCAACAAGCGTTCGAAATCAAGGCAGACATCACGCAGAAGCTGGAAAAATAGTCAACCGAAATAAAAGCAGAACTCAGTAGTCTCAACAGCCAAATTAAATGCGTCGAGGAAAAGGTATACCAGGTCGAGGAGAGAATCAACCTTGAGATCAGCCAGGTCGAGGAGAGAATCAATCATGAGATGGAAAAAGTGAAAAAGGACTTGGAAGCAGCCCCACTTATAACCGCAGCGCAAAGCTCATCTAGAAATGTGCAAGCACCAATATTCGACGGGCAAACGGTCTGGACTATTTACAAAACCCAGTTTTAAGCAGCCGCTCGCATAAATCACTGGAATGAGCAGGAACGGGCAACTGCATTAATTCTTGCTCTAAGAGGCCCAGCTGCCGAGCTGTTGCAGACGATCCCCGTTGAATTGCACTCAAACTCGAATGCTATAATGAAAGCGCTCGACATGCGTTATGGAGATGATCATCTAAAGCAGATTTATTGGTCACAGCTAAGGCATCGGATGCAGAAGTCTGGCGAAACCCTACAGCAGCTAGCCCAAGACATTGAGCGACTAGCACTTTTGGCTTACCCAGTCTACGACCCAGAACATCGAGATGATGCAGCGACAGAAGCATTCATCAGCGCATTAAAAGACCCGGAATTGCAACAAGCCGTGCGTTTAGCTCAAAAGCAAACGGTTAAGGATGCATTGGCTTACAGTCTGAACTTGGGGTAGTGGCAGATGATTGCAGGTGTGAGCGCGTGGGAATTGAGTGAGAGCTGCATGTGAATGGTGCGCCTAGATGCTGGAATTGCGGGGAAAAAGGGCACCTGCAAAGAGACTGCTAGAAGGGAAGAAGACGGAGCTATTGTCCAGGGCGGTGGAGATCCAGACCGATTCAGGAGCTTAGAATGGAAGCCCATCAAACCGAAGGGGCCAACTTCGTCGGGCAGACGTTGGCTAGGAGGATCGACGTCCCTAGCATCCCCGTCACCATGTCAAGACTGCATCGCGGAGAAGCAGACTTATGCCGTCCGGGTCAAGTTGACGATGAACACTGCACCATAACAAGCGACAGTGTTGCAACCCGATCGATCATCCGACCACACCTAGTGAGACATCAACTACTTCACAAGGGCAGAGTTCATGGAAATGCTGACGCCCTACCCCGCCGTCCATTTCCAGCAAACTGCAAGCATTGCCGATGGATTGAGGAAAAGGAACCATCCGTTGATCTGCGATTGATAACGGCCGAATCCGATGAAGGTTGGTCACTGGAGGAGATTCGAAATGCCCAGTTAGCCGATGAAGACATCGGACGGTTGTTCGTATGGAAGGAGACGACTGGGCGGCCTTAATGGAAAGACGTTTCAATGCATGGTGCAACCCTGAAAAGCTATTGGGCACAATGGAACTCCCTTCAGGTGGAGGGTGGCGTACTCAAGCGGAAATGGGAAACGGCGGATGGCAGCTCCTATAGGATGCAAACTTTACTACCCAAAAGCCGAATCCACGTTGTGGTTAAGGAAATGCATGAAGGATCCTCGGGAGGCCACCTTGGTGTTAACAAGACCTTAGCGAAATTGCGGGAAAGGTTCTACTGGCTCCACGCTCGAGAAGACGTAGAGGACTGGTGCCGCAGATGCACAATTTGCGCTTCCGTCAAAGGCCCAAAGCGACGACTGAGAGGATAAATGCAAACCTATAACGTGGAGGTACCGTTTGAAAGGATTGTTGTTAACATCGCAGGACCCTTTCCTGAATCTGAATGGGGAAATCGATACACGCTAGTTGTAGCCGATTATTTCAGCAAGTGGCCCGAGGTCTACCCCATTTTCAACCAGGAAGCAACTACTGTAGCTGAACAGCTAGTGTTAAATTGGGTCAATAGGTACGGTGTACCTTGCGAACTACATTCGGATCAAGGCCGAAACTTTGAGTCACCAGTTTTTAGCGAAATGTGCGAGATGCTGGGAATACGGAAAACGAGGACAACACCGCTGCATCCCCAATCCGATGGAATGGTCGAACGGCACGATCAATAAACACCTGGCCAAAATGGTTGACGAGATCCAAAGGGATTGGGACCGACATATCCCATTATTTTTAATGGCGTACAGAGCTGCCGAACATACATCGACGGGCCAAGCCCCAGCCAAAGTCATTTTTGGAAAGACTATTCGTCTGCCAGCCGATATAAAGTTCGGAACACCCCCTGAGAAACCCCAAACGATCTCAGAGTACGCAAGTGAGCTAAGACAACGGTTGAACCAGATACATCGGACAGTGCGAAAACACCTCGAATCGGCTACTGACCGCATGAAGACCAGGTATGATCTAAAGGCTTTATAACCCGCAACGGCGAAAGGGTAGGTCTCCAAAGTTGCAACATAATTGGGAGGGACCATACCGAGTTACAAAGCGAATCAACGACGTTGTATACCGAATACAGGAACATCGTAAGCCGAGAGCTAAAATGAAAACCGTGCATTTAGACCGTCTTGCCCCATATTACCTCCAGGGAGAATTGACTACAAATAGCGACACATCTTTTCGGGGCGAAAAGAACTGAGCTGGGGGCAGTGTTACATGTACATATAGATTAATAGTTGAAATTAAATTTCATTTTTTTTCACAGTAATACATACTAGCTACAAACCAGCAACAAAACCCAACATGGCGACAAAGCGGACCTCAGATAAACGTTGGACCCGATCCAAATCGGCCCAACCCGCTAACTGCGGGATTTTTTTCGAGGACGTAGTGGAGGGTGTAAACAGCGTGCGATTGGAGTGCGGACATCTGTTTCATCGTGCCTGCGTCCACCAACTCCTACTGACTTCCGAGCTCTGTCCACTATGCCGTTGCCCCATAGAGCGGACCACCGTAGACACCCAAAGCCACCGCGTCAGTCCCTTAGAGCAGGCCCATCGAGGATGCGATTCACCCCGTGAACGTATTGACACCTGTTCGAGACCCTACGCCTCGTATCATGGAGAGTTAGCGCTTAGCTGCACTGGTTTCAACTCAACGACATCGGTGGACCGGTTCCTGTTTAGAATTCAGGCACTAGTCTCCAGTACCCTGGGAGGTGACTTCTCGCCTTTCCTCCGGCATGCACACCTTCTGTTCAGTGGAGATGCTGCCAACTTGTATTGGAGTTTTAAAGAATCGACGCCCAATTGGGACTCTTTCTGTGCAGCCTTCCGCAACCGATTTGACGATGGCTTCACTGAAAGAGAACTACGGGAACAACAAGAGAAACGGAAACAAGGCGCCCACGAACCATTCGACCAGTATTACACAAGTATATTGCGACTAAACACTCGCTTACGAACACCCATGCCCGAGGACGAACTGGTGGAAATTATCAGGGAGAATATGCGTTGGGAGCTTCAGAACAGTCTTCTTTTTTTTTTTTTTTTTTAACCTCCATTCCCTTCCACTCTCTCCATCACACTTTCTTCGTCGCACTACGCTCGTGCGATCTGCACTTCACATTTCGTCGTTTCCTCAGGTGTGCCACCCAGGCAATGTATAACACATCGGTATAAGGGGGCACACAAAAATATGTGAAGTCCTCCGGTTAATCTTGTCTTGTCCATATCGTGATCAGCTCTCAGAGATAAAAAAAATTTATAAATTCGACGCAGTAAAAAAAAACTCTGAGTTAAAAGAATAGCTGTCTCTTCAAGCATCTCGACGATAGGGTCAACAATGCCCTAAGATGCTATCTTGAAATTACTGGACTGATATTATAATAATAGTAGGTGTTTCTCGAGGCATCTCGAAGATAGGATCAATAATTGACCTAAGATGCTATGTTGAAAGTTTCTGTACTGAGATTCAATCGTTATTCATTAAATAGTTCCTAAGTCTTTTCTTGAAAACCATAAGAGAATTCGCTTCTTTAACTGATTCTGGAAGATTGTTGTATATACGAAGGGCGTCATTTGTAGCATCGTTCTTCAGGCGATCTGTCCTTGCAAAAGGAATTACAAATTGGTTTGCGTTCCTAGTACCGTATTGATTCTTTTGTGAGACTTTAATAAATGGTGTTTGTGACGACAAGCTGAGATTTAAACTTTTGAAGATAAACTTGGCTTTCTCCATTTTAATGATTTGGTTAAAAGTTAATGCGTTACATGATTGATACACTATGTTTGTTGGTGTGAGCCTTGGGAGATTATGTATATTTTTATACGCCTTGGTTAATATCCTGGAAATTATATTTAGGTGTTGCTTTGAGGACTGACTCCAAATTACCACTCCGTAATGTACTTTTGACAGTACCAAAGCATTCAGAACAAGATGCTTGATGTTTTTTGGAAATTCCTCATATCTTCGTAACAATCCAATTATTGGTGCTAATTGCCTCCTTAAGTTGTTTATATGCGGGAACCAGGTCAGACGGTGATCGATAGTAAGGCCAAGATATTTAAGTTCGAGCACTCTTTGCAGCTTTTCACCATTAATTTTTATATCAACATCTATGTCTTCCCTGTTCTTTTGCTTAAAGATAATATATTTTGTCTTTGAAATATTCAACGCTAGTTTATTCTCTTTCAACCATAAATTATATGAATTTAGATCCTCGTTGATAGCGTCTCCGATGTCATTTTTATCGCGTCCCGAGTAAAGAAGCACTGTATCATCAGCATATAAAAAGTAATTACCACTTAGCCTGCATGTATTTAAATTATTAGTGTATAGCAGGAACAAGGTTGGGCCAAGTATTGAGCCTTGTGGAACACCTGATTTCATTGGTGCCGGGTCACTCAGAACATTATTAAATGCTGTTTTCTGCAGTCTGCCTTTTAGGTAATTTTGAAATAGTTTATTTGCTGTGCCTTGAACATCATATGCTTCTAGTTTTCGAAGTAAGAGGTCATGATCGACCGTATCAAACGCTTTCCTTAGATCCACAAAAATGGCAACAACATACGAGTAATCCCCTACATCAAGTCTCTCGTTGATGAATCGCGTTACCGAGAGTAGAGCGTCAAACGTTCCCTTGTTTTTCTGAAAGCCATATTGGCGGGAGTTTAGGATAGAGTTATCTAATATGAAGGATGTTAAGCGAGAGTTAATTACTTTTTCAAATATTTTACTAAATCCGGTCAAGAGTGCAATTGGGCGATAATTATTGGGGTCCGATCGATCTCCTCCTTTGAATATAGGTACAATTTTTGCAAGCTTCCCCTCTTCAGGAAACGTTCCGTTTCTGATATGCTCATTTAAATAATTAGCCACGAGTTCTGCTATTTCATTTTTTACAAGCGCAATTTCCTCCATCGTGATCTGATCAATACCTGGAGCCGTATTTCTCTTCATTGCCTCAATAGTCTTAAGAACTTCGTTTTTATTGGTTGGATGAATATGAAACATGGAATCGGGTGAGATGTTAGCGTGATCTAGCCTACTTGTTGGGACATCACCAAGCTCTTTTGTAATTTTTTCGCCCACAGTTGAGAAAAAGTTGTTCAAGAAAGTTGCTGCTCCATCTGGTTGTGATAAAATATTAGGGGTCACTGGAGAAAACTGCGAATCCGGTATTAAAATTCGGGGGGGAGAGTTGTCTTTTACTTCATATATTATCTTCCATATTTCATGATTGTTATCTGCCGCTGTCTCCAACCTTTTAGCGAAGTAAGAGAATTTAGCTTCCTTCACAAGACGTTTTGATTCCTTTTTCGCTTGTATGTACATGTTTTTTAGCACACGATCTTCCATGTTCCTTCTAAAGCTTATGTACGCCTTTCTCTTTTTAATACTGGCTTCGATTACTCGCTTTGTTATCCATGTCTGCTGGCGGCATCTAAGCTTTTTCTCGACGATGGAGTAACGTTTGGACTCTGTGATCATATTCGTAAGTTCCATTAGGTTTAGGGGACTCCGGACTTCTAATGACCTTTGCAGATGTGATTTGAAGAGTTCTTTGTTCAAGTGTTGGAATGTTTTGTATACAGGTTTTTGTTTTTGTGCGCTTATGCCTTGGATGCTTATTTTGAAGACACGATGATCCAGCTCTGGCCAATCCTCAAATATGAAATTGATTTTTCCCGCAGTTGACTTATCGTTTGTAACGATATGATCGAGGCACGTATGCGAAACAGGACGAGTAATTGTTTCGTTGTTGATGATAACAGCACCATTAGTATCCAGTACATCCTTGTAAAGCCTTGCTTCTGAGGAATCGGTAATTACATCAATGTTTGTGTCAGCTACTGTAAATAAATTATTTTCTGAGGAATATAGGTTGTCGAGTACCGAGCAGAGATCTTGCGCATTCAGACGGTTCGGGTTATAGAAGGTACCGATTTTAATTTTTTTGCCTACGAGGTTTAATTCGATTATTATAATATTATTTTTATCAGGTGTATCGCGTTTAATGATTAAGTTTATTTTATCTTTTACAAAAATAGTTGTCCCACCACCTCTTCCAGGTCTGCAGGAGAATACCGAGTTATAACCCTCAATATTAAAATATTTCGATTCCTCAGGATAAATCCATACTTCGTTCAGTATCACCACATCTATCTCAGGATTTTGCTTCAAATAAATCTGCATGTCATTTAGTTTGTGCCGTAAACTTCTTATATTGGCATATAAGAGCGTTAATTTCGTCCCAATTAATCGATTTGCGTTGTTAAAAATCATTTGAACTCGTAGTCAATGCTCCTCCTAGCAATTGTGATCCTTCGCTGGTATTCTGCGCACTCCGTAGAGTCTGCTCTGTGGGAATAATCTACGTTCTTACTATTTCCTGCACAGTTACAGCATTTCTCGCACGAGCTCTTGCAATCCTTCGTTTCGTGCTTTCCTCCACACTTAGCACATGTTTGCTCTCCTTCACATTTTGATGTCTTGTGGTTGTATTTCTGGCACTTATAACACCTCGTTATATTGTAGTCTTCCTTCACAAGGTAAGACCCATAATCAATATTGATGTACCTATTCACCAGTCTTTGGTACATACTCCCATTTACCTGCAGAATATGCAACCATTTACCATTTTTTGTTCGTCTGGCATGAACCAATTCCAGTTTATCATTTTCTCCAATATTAGGGTTAAGTGAGTGAATTTCGTTAATTAACTCCTCATACGAAAATTGTTTTTCTAGTCCATTAATTACTAGCCTGGGTTGACGAGATTTTGTCTCCATGACATCATATTCATCCTTCAGGGTATCCTTTGCAATGTTGTAGAGCGAGGTTGTATTGTCATTTGTGGAAGTTTTTATGATGGCACCACCATTTCGAAGAGGACGCATCAGTTGGAGAGGAATTTTGCATTTTGAAGGCTTTATTTTCGACTTGAAGTCGATGAGTGTTTTTTCAGAGGATGAATGCTTCTTGGGCTTAATTATAATTCCTTTTTGCGAGGTAGTATTTGTACGGCGTTCGGGTAGAAAAGTGGAAATACTTTTCGTCATATCCGCATACGAAGGTTTTCGCGTGGATGAATTTTTATCAATTAAGGTGGCCACGGTGGTTTTCAGTTCTATTAGATGGTTTTCCATTTCTTTCATTTGGTTGAAGAGACGATCTTCTTTAGTCTTTTGGTGTTGTGACTTACACGAAGGACACATCCATATCACATCCTCGGAAATGTCCATGATCTTCAAATATCTCTCCTCACTCATTTTGATACACTTTAGGTGGAACCACTTGTTGCAAATGCCTCCGCACCCCATTCCTTTATGGTTCTCCTCCGCTTGTTTCCCACATTTTCCACATTTGTCTGCTGCTTGTGATGCCATGATTTATTATTTATCTCTATTCGCTTAGTTATATAGTATTAAATGAATTTATTTAAAAGAGAATGGATTTAAAATGAAAGTTATTAAAACAAGTGTCTTTAAAAAGCAAAACTATGGGTTTAGAAGATATATATGCAAAAAAGAGAGAGTTTAATAAGTTTGAATTTAAAATTTATAAAATTATTAAAATTATTAAGAAATTATTCTCGCATGAGCACGAGAATCGCACTAATGAACAAAAGAGTTCAGTTGATATAATTTTATACCGTTAACGGCAATTAGAAAATTAAAATGAGAAAATTGTTCAAAAATTTCCACTTAGCTGATTTTCCTTTGATTTGCTACAGAAGCTAATATTTCTTAGCAACTCTCAAAGTCAAGAAAACAGCTGATCGATTTCCTTAATCACTTCTAAAGAAAAATTTTTTATTGCGAGCGATCACTTTACACTTGGCAACTTTGACACTTCACTTGTCATGCTTAGAAGCTTTAATCAAGGAAATGTTTTAGGGGTCGGAAAATCTATTAAAAATATCAGCTTTGGTCCAGTCGCGAGTTTAATAAGTTTGAATTTAAAATTTATAAAATTATTAAAAATTATTAAGAAGTTATTCTCGCATGAGCACGAGAATCGCACTAATGAACAAAAGAGTTCAGTTGATATAATTTTATACCGTTAACGGCAATTAGAAAATTAAAATGAGAAAATTGTTCAAAAATTTCCACTTAGCTGATTTTCCTTTGATTTGCTACAGAAGCTAATATTTCTTAGCAACTCTCAAAGTCAAGAAAACAGCTGATCGATTTCCTTAATCACTTCTAAAGAAAAATTTTTTATTGCGAGCGATCACTTTACACTTGGCAACTTTGACACTTCACTTGTCACTTCAAATTCCCATCAACACCATACCATGTTCCCATCAACACCATACCAGGATTACGCCTCCATGCCCGTAGGCAAGAACAGCTAGATGAGCGGCGAGGAACCTTCCGTCCACAACCTCGCATAACGGGACCTCATCCACGAAATAATAGTACCGGGGAGTTAGTGGCAGCGGACCACATACTGGCTGACCCAGTACCAGTACCGAGGAGCGGAGCACCCCTGGAGCACGAGTTCCAAACAATGATTGACCGACCATTCGTCGAAGCAGTTACAAGTCCGATAGTTTGTTGGAACTGCCGGAAAACGGGGCATCGTTTCTATGCATGTCCAGTGGAACCGACGATTTTCTGTTACCGGTGCGAGAAGGCAGACACTTATGCACCTGATTGCGCAGATCGCACGTTACGAAAAAACTTGCCAGCGAGTGCCGCGACCATCCGCCGGCACTCCTAGAAACCGAACGAGCCAATACTGACCCCATCATTAGCTACGACCAAGCCCTAGACATGACCCCAACTTTGCTGACTCGCACCGCCAAATACAGTTCTCCTGAAGTTCCACAGCTGACGTCACCCTTTGTCGAGGTGGACGCGCAGGGGAATGGGAGCGAGGTGAAGGTTCCTTGGCATGTTACGCCCTTCCACGTCAGGCTGCGGAATTATTTGGCTACTCGCCAGCGCATCTTCCATGAGGAGATGGTTACAGCGAGCCACGCGTCGGATGTGGAGCTTCTGGAGAAGGGTCAGGCAGTCGAGGAAGGTGCTGACGGAAATACACTTAGACGAATTATTGAGGGATGACGTTCGACCATATGCGTCAGTTCACCTCCTGCAAAAGCGATTGTCAGGTTTAGTCGATACGGGAGCCAGTGTGAATTGCATATCAGCCGATTTTGCAGGGGAGCTGCTAGCAAGGCACGCGGACCAAATCCATCATTTTACCACCTGGTTAAGCACGGCGGACGGAACTCGTCACTCTGTAGTGGGGAAAATTACGACGGATGTCACCTTTGAAGAAGTAACTAAACCTATGGAGTTTTACAATATCCCCCAATTAACCCAGAATCTTTACCTAGGGGTGGATTTTGTTCGAAAATTTAACTTGGCCCCCGCACTGTTTTCCGGCACGACACTGGATTCCGTCACCACTGTTTCTAATGAAACTCCAACCACCCGCTCATTACGACATGCACTGGATGTGAATCAACAACTGTGACTTGACTCGGCTATATTGGCTTTTCCATCGCATGAGAAGGAAGGTGGCCCTGGTGTTACACACAATAGATGTGGGGGATGCTAAACCCATAAAACAGAGATATTTTGCCATATCTCCGGCGAAGGAAAAGCTGTTATATGCCGAAGTTGATCGAATGCTAGCAGTTTTTTTTTTGTGGTACGGAGGTGAAGGCATTTATGCCCGCCGAGTCTGGCAGTGTGGGACTCCCATGGAGGATACCTTTGGACTACCCACTAAACACCTCCCCTGTCAATCTGAGAACCTAGCCTGGAACCGTTTGACACATTCCTTCGGGCCAGGTCTCGTTTTGTTACGCCGTGGGGCGCCTTCAAGCTGGGGAGTCCCTTTCCTAGCGGAAGGGGAGGGGAAGAGGAATTGCCAGAAGAGCGATCCCCCAGCCCCAGTGCCTCCGGCTGCTGTGAGTCCCTTTTATATTTTAGGACTGCCCGAGCATAATGTGCCACCTGGTTCCATTTGTCAACCGATTCGAGCATCACCGCAACTATATTATCCGGGGTGAGCTCTCCCGTCTCCCTGTAGAGTTCCCTTCGCAGCCTGGCCCATTTGGTACACGCAAAAAATGTGTGACAGACATTGTCCTCCTCTCCTGGGCAAAACCGACAATCGGGAGACCGTGACTTGCCGATCTTGTGCAGGTAAGACTGAAAACACCCGTGCCCGCTCAAAAGCTGGGTCAGATAGAAGTCAGTCTCACCATGCCTTCGATTTAGCCACGGTCTCACATCCGGGATGAGGCGCGCAGTCCACCTTCCCTTCGTGCAATTCCTCCAAGACTGCTGCCAATCGTTGAGCGAGCGTTGTCTCTCCTCGCCAACAACCATCTCCCTCGCATCCTCGTTTCGGCGCAGGTAAATAGCGCGGCGCTCTCTAGCAAGGAGGGCGACAGGTATCACGCCTGCAATCACTCTCACCACCGAGTCGGAGACTGTTGGATACGAAGATGCAATTCTCAGTGCTCCTTTTCTCTGTACCTGTGCCAATCGTTTTCGGTATACCTCCTTGCTGAGAGCGTCGCCCCATACCTCTGCTCCGTACAGTAGCACTGACCCTACAGCACTCATCAAGAGGCGTCTTATTGATGGGCTGGGTCCCCCTACGTTGGCCATAAGTCGACTCAGGGCCGATATTCCCGAAGCAGCCTTCTCAGCCGTTGCCCTGATTTGCTCAGAGAAACTCATCTTCGAGTCGATCAGTAGCCCCAGGTACTTCACCGCTGGCTTCGATTCGATCTGTATATCTCCAATACTGATCATCCTTACTCTAGGGATTCTCTTTTTTGTCAAGATGACCACTTCGGTTTTCTCCAGTGCTAAACTGAGCCCGCGAGCAGTCATCCAGTCCCTCACTCGGCGCATTAGCATACCTAGCCTAAGTTGCGCTTGTTCAACGGTGCGTCCGGCGACCAGAGCCGCAACATCATCCGCATAGCCGACCAAGCGCGACTCATCTGGCATCTCAAGTCTCAGTAGCCCATCGTAAGACACGTTCCACAGGTCCGGACCAAGGATAGATCCCTGGGCAACACCCGATGTAATTTCCATCCTTCGTTGGCCCTGTGTCGTGTCGTAGAGCAGGCTTCGGTCCTTTAGGTAGTTCCTCAAAAGCCGCATTAGATATTCTGGAACTTGAAAAGAGTTTTCCAGCGTATCCAGAATATCCACCCATCTAGCGGAGTTGAAGGCATTCCTGACGTCGAGTGTCACCAACAGGACGATCCGTCGCTTGGTGCGACTATATGCCTCTGCTTTTGGACCGCGTTCACCACCTCTGCAATCGCATCGATGGTAGAACGTCCTGCCGTACTGCCGGGGAGATAGGTCCCCAGCAGCAGGAATCGCGTCAGTGAGTCTTCCCTTGATGAGTTTCTCTAGCACTTTCCCAGCCGTGTCTAGCATGCATAACGGGCGGTATGCAGACGGCGATTCGGGATTTCCCTTCCCCTTGCTGACCAGCACGAGCCTCGCCACCTTCCATCGTACAGGGAAAACCCCGTCCCGTAGGCAAGCGTTGAATGTGCTGAGGAGCAAGTCAGGACAATGGTGATAGACGAGCTGCAAAACCTCAGCTGGAACACCATCTGGACCTGGAGCCTTCCCCGCTTTCAGGGAGAGGACTGCCTCCTCCAGTTCCAGCTGTGTGAAGAGTGGGCACTCGACTGCTGTTTCACCATGGACAGCGTCAACACGGACGGGATGGGCGGGGAAGAGTCCCCGCACTATCGTGTCCATCTTTTCCGCGTCATGTATACAAGGCTTCCGTAGGGCACCAAGTTTCCCCATGACCAGCTTGTAGCCAAGGCCCCACGGATCCCTATTTACATCGTCCACGAGGTCTTGCCAGCATCGGGCCTTGCTCTTGTTAATAAGCCTGCGAAGATATTTCCTGCCGGACCTGTATGCTGCTAGCCTAGTGTCTGCCTCCTCCCGTGTTCGCGCCCGCTGGGCCTCTCGCCGAAGTTTGTGACACTCGCTTCTTTGTTCGGCGATCTCGTTTGACCACCAGTATACTGGAGGCTTACCATGTCGGGGTCTCCGGCGGGGCATGGAAGACTCGCAAGCAGCTATGATGGTACTCATAGTTGAGTTCACCAAGTCCTTGGCTGTAGGCCCTCCACTCCCTGGCGGAGCTCCCAGCAACGGTGCGCCTGCCGTAAGCGCGTCAGTGAGCTTCTCGACGTCCATCCTCCCAGTCCTCCATCCGAGGATTGAAGTTTGGGCATATGCACGCAGAGTGGCACCGTCGTGAATCTCAACAGCTATATACTGGTGATGTCCAAGATTTGCTTTCCCCTTGGGTCGGATTGTGGCATGCCCCATTCGATGGCTCTAGCGTTGAAGTCTCCCCCGACCAGCATGTGGCCCTCTGTGTTCGAGACAACGTCCTCCAGGGCATCGAGTTTGGTTCGAAAGGATCGCATTGCCTCGTTAGGCGTCAGATAAACACTGAAATATGTTATCCCTGAACACCGCACCCACACAAAACCATCCCCGCGTCCATGGCCCTGCACCTGAAGGCGGGCGCTGTCTCGAACCCAGATGGCCGAGGTACCAGTTTTGTCAGGGTACCACGCTTGCGAGTCCTTGTTATGATGTTGCTCGCTCAGCAACAGGAGGTCAGCTTTCTTATCCCTCGCAAACTGCTCAAGTAGGTCCTGGGCGTTTGTGCTTCGGTGCAAATTGACCTGCAGGATACGGATCATTTGAGTATCGATTTGGCTTTAGTTAGGGCCTCCTTGAAAACCCGGCATCTCCCTGTCCCCGGCTCATGTTTGAGGTCGCCGGGTGCTAGCTTAGCATCCTTGCAAAGAATGCATTTTGCCTCGTTCGTGCACTCCTTCCTTTTGTGCCCCGTTTCACCACATTTGTAGCACAGAGATCTCCTGTCGGGTCCCCTACAGCCATACGCGGTGTGTCCGTATTCGAGGCATCTGAAGCAGCGGATAGGGATCGCTCTTCTCCGTATCCTGCAGATCACCCAACCTATCTTAATTTTGCCCTTCGCCAGGATTTGCTGGGCGTCTTTATCAGCTAGTTCGACAATAGCCATGCGTCGCCCCCTTGTGTTTTCACGTGTCAATCTTGCCTTGACTTCACTTAAGCTGGGGAACTCCCTCCTAATGGCATCCTCTACTTCAGCTTTGTCCGTGACGCAGTCGAGGTCCCTGATTTCCAGGGTGGCCATTGGTTCGAGCGAGGCAACCGTTGCCGCATCTCCAAGAACCTTTTGAACCGCGTCACGGAATGCATCTTTGTTTGTGGCCTCTGGCCCGAATTCCACCAGCAAGCCACCGGTCCGGGTTGGTCGAACTGCTTTGATGGCAGTTTTGGTATCGTCTGGCTTGACCGCTCCTTTAATTTCACGGAGGACATCTGCGTAGGTTCGGCCCTTAGTGGGTTTAATAAGCAGTGCCTCTCGCAAGGGTTTGCGCCGCGGTTTGCTTTTTGTTTTCTGCGGTATATCGGAGGGTTCTTTATTCTTTTCGTGGTTGAGCTCTTTGTCTGTTTTTTTCGCTGCCTTGTTTCGCACCACATGAAACTCCTCGCCTGGAGTGTCAACTTCGTTTATAGTCTCGTCCTTCCTCCTTTTCTCACAGTCGCCTTCAATTGGGCTACCGGTCATTCTTTTGCTGCTACTAGGACCCACTGATGCCTCGAGGGAGAGCGTGTCTTTTTGGTGCTTTTCGGTTGCAAGCCACCTCCGCCTGTAGTGCGTTATGCGGCCAAAAAGCTCCTCCAGTTCAAGAATGCCATTCTTGACACTCTTGCCTATGTTTTTCTGCACTTCGCAGGCAGCCCTCAGTTGTTTGACGATAGTCCCCGCTTTCCGAGTAAGCCGCTCCTCTTCGGCGCGGTCAAGGGCGATTGTGTTATTTGGCGCCACCTCTTGGAAGAGGCCCCCGTTCCCTAGCCCTTTTGCTTCTATCGCTTGGGTGACGTTTGAAGTGGCGTCGGCCAACGGCAAAACTTCTCCCTCCCCCAGTCTTACACTGGCCTCCGTTGGTGTCGCAGCTTGATCCGGATTGTGTACATCTTGCACTGGGCGCTCCGGGGTGCGCATAGTCCTTCTACTGCGCCCAAAGGCCGCAATGATGCCAGGTTGCACAACGGACTCTGCCTTCTTTCGTTCGTTAGTCCGTCTGTGGTCTGTCTCCGATGATTTAACCTGTGATGTTGACTTTGACAGTGTTTCTGGGGTTTGCTGCCTCCCCCCGCAATCGGTGACTTGTTTAATCGGTGTTCTTGCCAACAGCGGTTTTTGCCTGAAAGGGTTCTCCGTGCTAGCGTCCTGTTTGCTTGTGGTTTCATTTGTTTGCTCCATTTTATTGGGTCCCCCCTCGGAGCCGCTATCTCCGTTCGTGTGTGTAGTCGCCTTTTTGGGCCCATGGTTATCTTTGCAGAGCAGGGAGGCCATGCGAGGGTTGGCACAAGCCCTTATGGGGACAAGTGCTCAGAGCCAGACCAGCGGTAATCGGGAGTCCGTCTCAACCGAACCTACACCACCAATCCAATGGTGCGAACTTCGAACGTACTCCGAGGCCTGCCAAGGTTTAACCGGGACGGAGACGGTATGATAGTTGAATTGGAGCCGTTCATACACGAGTTTCACCTCGGCGCTACTGTGCAAAGCAACTAGGTCCAAACCATCACATC
Organism: Odontomyia ornata; assembly: GCA_963969285.1. Lineage (NCBI taxonomy): Eukaryota > Metazoa > Arthropoda > Insecta > Diptera > Stratiomyidae > Odontomyia > Odontomyia ornata. Next base: position 112,045,229 of record OZ017741.1, on the reverse strand, counting down.
CGCCAGCCCAAAGCGTCAATTCCAGTTCGTTGTCCAAAGCGTAATCCAGATACAATAAGAGGGAACCTCACGGCACCCCCCATATCCTCGGGTCCGTGGGGGCGGCACTCCCCAAAGAATGCTAGCCTCCAAGAATGTTCTTGTCGACCGGCTTTCTCCCTGCGGGAATTTCCTCGGGTACGTGGGGGCGGGACTCCCCAAAGAATGCTAGCCTCCAAGAGTGGTCTTGTCGACCGGCATTCCCCCTGCGGAGTTTCCTCAGGTACGTGGGGGCGGAACTCCCCAAAGAATGCTAGCCTCCAAGAGAGCTCTTGTCGACCGGCATTCCCCCTGCGGGGTGTCGACCGGCATTCCCCCTGCGGGGGATCGAATGCTAGCATTAGGCGTGATCGAGGAATCGCAGAGCGCGTGGGCTTCCCCGGTCACCTTAGTTGTCAAGCCGAACAAGGTCCGGCTATGCTTAGATGCCAGACGTTTGAACGCCGTCACTGTCAAGGACGCATACCCTCTACCGTTGATTGAAGGCATTTTGAGTCGATTGCGTAAAGCCCATTACATCACGAGCTTAGACCTCAAGGACGCTTTCTGGCAGATTCCTTTAGACTCTGGCTCAAAGGAGAAAACAGCCTTTACAGTCCCAGGTCGGCCACTGTATCAATTCGTGACCATGCCATTTGGATTGTGCAATGCCCCTCAAACAATGACGCGCCTTATGGATAAGGTGATACCACCGCATTTACGGCACCAAGTTTTCGTATACTTGGACGATCTGCTGCTTATAACCGAGACCTTTAACGAACACATCGACCTGCTTCAGGAAATGGCTTTGCACATCCGGAGGGCAAGGTTAACCATCAACATACAGAAGAGTCAGTTCGTGATGACGGAGGTGAAGTATTTGGGCCACATCATTGGGCATGGCAACATCAAGACCGACCCGGACGAGACTCAAGCGATTGACGCTTTTCCATTACACAAGACCACCAAGCAGTTACGCCGATTCCTAGGCTTATGCGAATGGTACCAGCGTTTTGTACGTGACTATGCCATCATTACCACACCTTTGACCGACATGCTGCATAAGGGACGTAAGTTCGTCTGAGAAGGGCCCAGCTTGAGAGCCTTTGAAGAGCTAAAGAAGAGTCTGACAACAGCCCCCGTACTGCACAGCCGGGAGTTTGGCAAACCGTTCTCAATCCATTGTGACGCGAGTCAACATGGGGTGGGAGCAGTCTTAGTCCAGGTTGCACAAGACGGCGAGGAGAGGCCTATAGCCTTTATGTCCCCCAAGCTGAACCCGGCCCAGCGGAACTACACGGTCTCGGAGCAGGAATGCCTGGCGGCTGTACTGGTAGTGAAACGCTTTCGAGCAGATGTAGAGGGACATCCCTTTGAAATCGTCACTGATCATGCGTCTCTGAAATGGCTGATGAGCCAAACTGATCTACACGGGCGCTTGCCCAGAAGGGCCTTGAAATTACAGGCGTTTGACTTCACGATAAGACACCGCAAGGGAAGTCAGCACGTAGTACCGGACACATTATCAAGAATGTTCGCCCCTGAAGGAGCCGAGTTGGCCCAGGAGGACGACAGCCCCCTATGGATCGACTTGGACCATTCCGCCTTCAAGTCAGTATGTTATACCCAGCTGATGAATACCATTCGGAACCTGTTACCACAGCTGCCAGAACTACGGATGACGGAAGGATTTATATACAAGTGGATGGGACACGCCTCCGGGGACCCCATCCAAGAAGAGGAACAGTGGAAGTTATGGGTGCCCGAAGAACTGACCTTCGAATTGATTAAACGGGCTCATGACAACCCATTGAGTGCACACGGCGGTTATAGTCGTACGCTTTGGCGACTGAAAACTTACTTCTTTTGGCCTAAGATGGCACAGCAAGTGAAAAAGTACGTAGCCGCCTGTGAGCGCCTGTGGGAAAATTCGAGCTACCGGAGCAGGTGTTCCAGCGCCTGTATATAGATCTCATCGGCCCGTACCCTCGCTCGACTTCGGAATAAACGGGAGCTGTCGTGGTCCTGGACCAATTGTCCAAATTTCCGATTGTTGAACCAATTTGAAACCTGCACACTGGCCCAATAGTCACCTTTCTGGAAAATCGCGTTTTCCATACATTTGGAGTACCGGAGAAGTTGGTCTCCGACAACGGAGTTCAGTTCACCTCGGCTAGATTTCGGGAACTAATGGACAATTATGGCATTACTCATCAGCGGACTGCCGTTAATTCCCCGCAAGTCAATGCGTCAGAGCGGCTGAACCGCACCCTCATAGCCACCATTCGGGCCTACGTCCAACCGGATCAGAAGGATTGGGACCGCAGGATTTCCGCCATCACCTGTGCCCTGCATTCGTCTTACCACTCCACCACAGGTATCTCCCCATACTTTGCCATGTTCGGCCAGTATATGATCTGCCACGGAAACTCGTATCGGCTATTGCGGCAGTTGAAGGGTTTGGAAGACTCAATAGTGGTTCTGGAGCCGCACGAGAGACTCCAAATCCTACGAGAACAAATTCGAGAGAGGATTGAAGGCAGTAGACAGGCGGAGGAGGAGCGTTATAACCTGTGATCCTATCCTTCTGGCTTCAAGGCAGGCGACGAAATTTACCGACGGAATTTCAGACAAAGTGAAGCAGGTCGGCACTTACAATGCCAAGCTAGACAAGAAGTTCGTGAAGTATCGAGTCTTACAAGTTTTAAGTCCCACGCGATACCTCATTGCGGACATGTTCGGCAAGGAGCTGGGAGTCTACCATGCCAAAGACCTACGACGGTGAAAAGGGACATCAAGCAGGTCACACGACCTCTCCGGCCGAGACATAATTAAAGCCCTCATAGGGCCAAGCAGCGTTTCCTTCAGTCTCCCCATGCCTGGTAGGCATCGTGGACACTGCCCTGCAATGAATCATTCGACGCTGCTGGTGACCACTACCAATACACATTGCCGCCATGTGGCTTTCCATTTCATGTTCGTTGTGACGGCTTCCCATCCCACGTCAGTTTTGTCGTGGGATGTCAAAGTCAAGTGACTGCCACATGGTGGGTGTGTGGGATTAGTGAGTGCCGTCGAGAAGGACCACCGCGAGAGGTTGCGATCGTCAGGTGTCGTGATCGTTGCCATCAGAGTTGCGTGCTGTCAATTTGTGGTATAGTGAAAATTATACGAGTAAAAATCGCATTAAAAACGCAAAAAGGTGCGCAATGTTAACATCGGACGACACTTCGGCCCGAATTATAGTAGTTTCATGAAGAAACATATTCAAAAGTGAGTAAAGCAATTACAAGAGTAAATTTTACCGTATTTCTTATTGGGAACTAAATCCAATCCATTAAAAACCTGTCTTTGAGAAGTGGTAGCCCTGCAAAAACATGCTTTATCATCAATACCAACCACGGCACGCTTTATCTCATAACCAGTATCAGCCGTCGAATGGGACCCTGTCGATGTTTGACAAATAAAGGAAGACAAACTTAGTTTCAATGAAACCACGCTGTTTATGTCTTATAAAGTCATCAACGAGTCACAACAGCAAACCATCGCTAAGCCAAACGACGTCTTCTACGCTCGAATCTAAAATAAAAAAAAACTGACGGCACAGCCAAGATTCAGATTCTCAGATCTCTACCATTCGGTTTTACTTACACGAAGCACCAGCAACGCGGCAAATTTATGAAAGCGACCAATTCATCGGTGCCACCAGTGAACGGCAGCCTCTAGGATCCAGTCCTACAACAGGTAATATTTCAACTAGTACCTCCCAAGCCGGATCTAGCAGCAGTAATAAACCCAATCCTGCTAACTCAGGCAGTGTAAACGAAGCTGCAAATAAGCATGCTGGAGAAATAAATCCAGGCTCATCATCTATGAGTCTTCCGACCAGCCCCATCAAAGTCCCTACAACCGATGCTAACAGTGGTGATACCCCCGCCACAGCAGCACCTCCTGCGGGAGGAGCTAGTGTTGTTGTTGCTGCACCACAAACAGCGAAGCAGTTAGAAGATGCAGCTAGTGTAAATGCATGCGATGCAAGCGATGATGAAGGGCGGGATATGAAATATTCACGCTAGAAATAGTAGTGGCATCAATTAAATTTGACCCAAATGAGACGCATTTGTCTTTCTAATAGTGTAATAAAAGCAGACATTGTTAACGTGCAGGAAAGCAGTTCATTTAGTTGTCAATCTGATACGCGACGCCTACGAAGGGTCCTTGTAGGTCAACTTAAAGATCAACTGTTGTCTTGCTTTAACTTTATTCAATGTTCGAAAATGTCTTGCGGTCAAAAGTTCATTTCCAGCGTTCTCTTGCTTAAAATTAATTTAAAATAAGTTCTTCAATTCAATTACTATTGAGATTTATTATTCTACTACTAAATCTTGAAATGAAAATAATGATGTGATAAATTCGGACTTCGATACAAACTCAATTATCACCTTATAAGATGATGAGCATGTTTTTTTTTCTGTTTAGATAAGCATTGTCTGCTTTCTATTTCGTATTGTGTTTTCTCTTAGTTGGATATTATATTATCTCATATTACCTTAATCTTGAAAAACACGAAAACTAAATAGAAGATGAAATGTGACGTATGACTTTCATCTTGGAGAGTTCGACCATAATTAGGGACTAGTGTTTTTTTTTCTCTATTTCCTATCACTCGTTTTATTATTTTATAGTATATCTCGTTGTATTATCGCATTGAATACGAAGTTTTTCAAATACAATAGCTATTGCGCTTATATCTTGTGGGTAAAAGTGGGTAAAAAAAAAACCAAAAAAATGTTTGCAAACATTTAACTTTATATTCTTAAATATACATTAATTAGTCATTAATATTAATAATATGATCAACGGTTAAAATATCTTATCTATTTCTAGTTTCTTGTATTTTAAAACTACACTCGGTTTGATTGAAATGAAAAACACGTATTGGAATTTAGTTTTTGTTTTGTTAATTTTTAAACCAAAACAAATTTAATCTACTCATGCCACAGAATTGGCTTAACTATAAATGTATGTATATCCTTACTTTTTGCGTTTTTGTGTATATATATGGGAAATTGAAAACATATATGTTTTGAAATAAATTCACATTGAGAGTTAATAAAAAAAAAATCAACAAATAGATATACATTATATTATACACAATGAAGAGAAAATTTAGTACAAATTGTGATTATGACAAAAAACATTTTAATACAACCATATAAATATGTATACACACACCCGCATACGCACAGAGTCATTAAAAATCAAGAAATCTTAATGTTTGAATAGTAACAGTTGTATATTTTCTAGAAGATAGAGGTTTAAAAAAAAACTAACAAATATCGATATAAGTGTAAAGAGACTACAACTCCAATTTTTATGTGGTGAATAATATGAAGGAATTTTATGAACAACATGAATTGCTAAAATAACAACAGACTTTCCTTTCCAGTGGTCCTTCTTTTCCAGAGGCAGTGAGAGTGCGGGGTAAGTATGCCGGGGAGAGGGTAGGGTTTGGAAAAATCCACTGAGGTCGGTTTCGCGTCACGCGCGGTACGCGGTACCTTTGTTGGATTGCCTTTTTCTTTAGCGTAGCTTTCGTCGGGTTCAAGTTAACGTAGTGTATTTTTCGGTACCGCGTCGGTAAAATTCAGGAACGCGAAATGGAAATTATATTTTTATACTTGACTGGATCAATGAAGAAATACGGAGCAACGTAAAGTAGGTTTCTTCTCCGTATGATTGTGTTTTCGATGCGTTTGAAACGGGCGTTTAATGGTAGCTGAACTACGTAATTGAGCGTAATCCATTTTAAGACCCACGACTGAAATCCTCTCCGATCTAGCTGGCCGACAAGCAGCCACCGCGAAAATGGATTACGGTGCACGGACTGGTTGACTGGTTGGTATTATTCGTTGGCACGACTCAGTCTTCACGTCTAGAAACGATGAGAGGTCGGTTCCGACTTCGTTCGTGAGTTTGGAAGTTTTGCAGAGACTGAAACAAATGGTATTCTAATGGTACAAGGTCTGGACTATAGGGTGGATGCATCAAGGCTTTCCAGGCAAGCTCTGCCGATTTTTGCCAGGTCATCAAAGATGTGTTTGGTCTGGTATTTTCATGATGGAAGACAACGCCCGGTTGCCCAGCCAGCTGTTTTGAATTGCTTGTTGCAATCTGGTTTAATTGCTGACAGTAAATAGCCGAATTGAGCGTCTGGCCAGATTCTTGCACCTCATGATCCCACAATTCACACAGGATAACCTTACTTGGTGTCGATCCTGGCTTTGACGTTGTATGTGATGATTCACCTTATTTTGACCAGGAACTTTTTCGAACAGCATTCTCGTATCTTACAAATTTTTCATCGCCCGTATCTATTTACTACAAAAATGGCTCGATTTCGTTTCATTTTATTAGCATTTCGCAAATGGAAATTCCGTTGATCAAATTTTTTTGTATTAATTCACGCGGCACCCAAACGTCGAGCTCCTTTGTGTATCCAGGCTTACGCAAATGGTTCAAAACTATTTGGTGATGAATATTCAGTTTCTTAGCAATGTCATGGCTTCTTCTGTGTCAATCTTCTTCAATTTTGATAAGATTTCATCGACTTTTTCAGTGATTGGTCGACTTGAGCGAGGTGTATTTTTGACATAAAAATTTCCAGAAAGAAAGCAAGTGAACCATCTCTTGGCTGTGGCGTTTGATAAAGTATCTGACTGTAAACACCACACATTTTTCACGAGCCTGCGATGCATTCTAACCTTGATCGTAGTGATATTGTAAAATATAACGAATTTTTTCAGAAATTTTACTCATTTTTAAATGAATACAACTGGATGACTGCTCGTGGGTTCAGTTTAACACTGGAGAAAACCGAAGTGGTCATTTCTGCAGAAACAAGAATCCCTTGCTAATCGCATCGAAACCAGCGGTGAAGTACCTGGGGCTACTGATCGACTTGAAGATGAGTTTCTCTGAGCAAATCAGGGCAACGGCTGAGAAGGCTGCTTCGGGAGTATTGACTCTGATTCTACTTATGGCCAACGTAGAGGAACCCAACCCATCAAGAAGACGCCTCTTGATGAGTGCTGTAGGGTCAGTGGTGCTGTACGGTGCAAAGATTTGGGGCAGCACTCTCAGTAAGGAGATGTACCGAAAACACTTGACAAAGGCACAGAGAAGAGGAGCACTGAGGATCCATTCTCAGATTCGACAGTCTCTGATTTGGCGATGAGAATAATGGCAGGTTTGATATCTGTTGCACCGCTTGCTAGAGAGCGCTATGCTGTTTATTTGCATCGCAGCAAGGATATGAGGGAGATGGTTGCCAGTGAAAAGAGATACCGCTTACTCAATGATTGGTCGCAATCTTGGGTGAATAGCATGAAATGAGGGTGGACTGCATGCCTCATTCCAGATGTGAGGCTCTTGCCAAATCAAGGGTATGGTGAGACTGGCTTCTATTGGGCCCAGTTTTTGAGTGGGCAAGGGTGTTTTCAGTGTTCCCTGCACAATATTGATAAGTATCTGTCCCCCGATTGTTGGTTACGCCAAGGAGTGGAAGATGACGCCTTCCACACATGCTTTCTGTCCAAAAAATGGGGCAGGGTGCGACAAGACCTCTGCGATGAGATGCGAGAGCTCACTCCAGATAGTGCAGTCGCAGTGATGCCTGAAACAGTCGGCAAATAGAATCAGGTAGCACATTATGTTCGGCCAGTCTTAAAAAATACAAGGGACTTCACAGCAGCCTGGGGCGTTGGGGCTGGGGGATCACTTTTCAGGCCATTTTGCTTCCTCTCTTCCCTCCTGCTAGAGGAAGGATCCCCTACCTTGAAGTACCTCATGATATAACAAAACGAGACCTGGTCCGAAGTAATGTGTCAAACGAATCAAGTGTAATGCATTCATTAAAATCGAAAGCAAATCGTAAACAATGAACATCTTTTAAACGTACATTACCATTAACCCCATATGAAAACACGTTCGTACGTATAAACATTTCCGTACACATATGGTTTCATATGTACAACAGTACTAACGTACAACGAACAAAGATAATTCTGTGTACACATGGTTTGATATGTACAACAGCACAAACGTATAATGAACGAAGACTATCGCGTGTTAAATTACATGAAAGTGTTTAAGGCACGCGTTACAAACAAAAACAAATTGCCTTGAACACTTTCGCTTCCCTTGATGCACTTGACATAGCTCATATGCGGGGTCTAAGAACTTCTCATATGAATGCAATGTCTTGTTTCTATTTTTTTCTTATAGGAAATTAAACACGCGAAGATGAATGCATTTACCTCACGTTGAGTTAAAGTTTTTTATCAATATGAGAAATGCAATATATTTGGTATTGCTATTAAGAATGTAGATTTTTTTTGAATAATGCTTTCAACATGGGAAATGCATCGTGTAGAATTGCTAATAAGAATGTGATTTTTTTTGAATAATGCTTTCAACATGGGAAATGCATCGTGTAGAATTGCTAATAAGAATGTGAATTTTTTTTGCATAGTTTTTCGGGAAAGAATATTAGAGATAGGAAATTGTATGTAAAATGTTTTTGCTAGAGTAGACAAAATATGTTTAGAATATGTTAAGAAATTGAATATGTATTTGTATTGAAGACGAAGTAAAATTGTATAAATAGGATAAGTCGATGTGGAAATAGATCACTTCTTGGTCTAACTTAAATCGGCGAGTTCGCCTCTGTTTTCTTGGATCAAGACAATCAATCCGGCGTTGATCGCCATAACTATATGCGTGCCTAGACGCTCTAGAATTACTAGGTAAATATACAAATTAATATTTTTCCCTGAAAGGAATTTAACAAACTACCTGGGACACAACATGGCGACCCTGCCAGTTTCTTTCAGCTCAACAACCATATCGTACAATGGATTTCGATGGATTCGAAGCAATGTGGGAAGCTTTTAGCCCTAACCGAATGAAAGAAGAGGAGTACATCCCTGGACCAATCCAAAAAAATATACCGGCATATCATCCCAGTAAGGCGAAAAATCAAAACACTTGCGATTCAGTGGCAACCACACCAAAATCCAAGCAAACCGTAAACACAGATAGCCCAACAAAAGAAGCAAGCAAACCAGGACCGCAACCAATATCTATTGAAAAATATTGGCAACGGCAAGGGAAACTTACACGAGAACCAACGCAACAAACACCAGAAAACCAGAAGAAGAAACGCGGCGGAAAATCCTTCAAGCGACGTAAAGCGATCGCCGAACTTTATGTACAGTACCACACCACAGGCAACAAGCTGGAAAAGGCCGAAATCAGGAGGCAGATAAGAATACTTAGAAAAACTTAGATATTAAGAATCAAAAACTTTTAATTATACTCCATTAAACTTATAAACCCCACAATAGTTACTTAATTAAACTCACACAAGGTATACAGAACAAATAAACATTTTTCTTTCACCTGTAAATTAAATATAATGGGTATCGCAGATTCCAACATAAAAAAGACTATAGTCCTTGCAAATCAAGCTTCAAATGCAGCAAATCAGTACTCTGCAAACCAACTTGCTACGTACATTATTATTGTCGTAATTGTCATGTTTTTGCTTTTTGGACTATATCTGTTGGCCAAACGGTTCATTAAGAAAACAATAGTAAAAGAAGTTAACAAAACAAACAATGTTTAAGAATACCCAGTTATCCACATTAATAAGAATTTTCGAAAATTTCAAAAAGAACCCTAACCGATCATACAGCGAAACTTATCTGCTGAATACCCTTCTTAAATTAGATACATTAAAAACTCTTTTTGAGATTGAAATTAAACATTTAAGTGAACAAGACAAACTTGAACCTAAGAAGAAATTCAAAACTTATTATCGAAATATTATTAAACTCATATCGGACAAACGAGAGAACATAGAGACAACACAAACGATGGCAACTACGGACATATTCAGTGGCTCAAAGTCCATAAACGAGTTTTTAGACAAACCTAGTGATTTACACAGGTTTCTAACCGTAGTGAAAATCATCGAAAAATCAATTCCAGATGACCAGAAATCTGACTTTCTACAACTTGTATTAAACACGAAACTATCATCAACAGCCAGAAACAAATTAAACTCCATAGAACCACCAAAAACTGTAACCGATCTTGAAGCTAAACTTACTTCCATTTATAAATCCAAACAGACCTCTAGCAACATAGTACAAAAATTATCCAGTTGCACCCAGAACCAACACTCCATATCCCAATTCGCAGAAACAATAGAAGACCTTATTGCAGAATTAATCTTGGTACAAATTGAACAAGTAGGCGAACAACACAGAAATATACTGAAAAAAACAAATGACACCCTCGCATTCAATACTTTCAAAAATGGGATTACTAATAGAAACATTGTACAAACAATTGAAGCAAGCAGAGTTAGCATATTCAGAGAGGCAACAAAAATTGCTGAACAAGCTGAAACTACAGCAAAGGACAACAAAATCCTTCACTACAACAGAACAAATTACAATAGGAATAATCATAATATGAACCACGGGGATAATTATAACGAGTTTAGAAATAGAAATAACTATCAATATAACAATAGACAATTCAACTATAGACATAACAATAACCAACGTAATAACAGATATAACAGCAATGATAAACAACATAACAGCAATAGGCCAACGAACAACAGGGACAACCGAAACTTTGGACAAGCAAGAGAATACAATCAAAGACAAAGAAATAACGCTAAAATATACGTGGCAGATTCCCAGGGAAACGAAAACTCACCAGACACCAACCAGTAAATAAAACCGGTCAATCGGGGAATGAGAATACTAACAGAATATACAAAATAAAGCTAACAAATTACAATGAAGACATATCAAATCACATAATCTTACAAATTCATAATCAAAAACTCACATTCTTGGTGGACACAGGTGCAGACATATCTATTTGCAAAAATTTATTCGACCATATAAGCATCAATAATCATGAATCCTGTCGGCTGTCAGGAATAACCGAACAAAGCATTCAAACACTTGGTATCGCAAACCTACAAATAAACCTACCCGAAACCAACATTGTACACAAATTCCAAATAGTAGATTAAAGCTTTCCCCTCCGAACAAGTGGTATAATAGGCAGAGATTTCCTACATAAATATTATGCGAATATAGACTACGAAACTTTGCTATTTTCTTTCAAATATGATAACAACCTAATTATACTACCACTCGAAACAAAGATATACAATATAAGAATACCACCCCGATCTGAGATAATCCACCCAATAAACATTGATAACAAGGAAGACAGCCTTATTTGTGGAAAACACATTTCTGAAAACATTTTTATAAGTAATACCCTTATCCCGGCACAAGGCATCAAACACATAAGAATTCTCAACACTTCCGACAATGAAGAAATTATACAAAGTCTGCAACTAGAAATCAAACCACTAACAAAGTACCACGTATTACACTGCAACAAAAAGAAAGCAAATCATCGTTGGCCCAAATTAAAAGAATTGCTACACATAAACTCCAAAGACGAGGTGGCCAAAACAACTATAGAAAACATATGCAGAGAATACCATGATATATTCCATTTAGAAGGTGAAAAATTAACCTGCAATAATTTCTACACACAACATCTGCATACAATTGACGATACTCCAGTGTACATAAAAAATTATCGAATGCCTCATGCACATACTGTCGAAATTAACAACCAAGTCAAAGATCTGATTGACAAAGATGTGATAGAACCATCTACAAGTCCGTACAATTCACCAATGTTAGTAGTCCCCAAACATTCCAATGATGATACCAAAATATGGCGATTAGTAGTCGATTATCGTCAACTAAATAAAAAACTAGTCAACGACAAATTCCCCCTCACTCGTCTTGACGATATACTAGATCGCATTGGAAGAGCCAAATACTTCTCTACGCTCGACATGACGAGCTCATTCCATCAAATAGAACTCGACCACGAATCACGGCCCATGACAGCAGTTCAAAAGATTGCCTTTTGGATTAAAAATATCCTCAAATAGTTTTCAGCGCATGTTAACCATAGCTTTATCCGGATTAGATGCAAACGCGTTCTTATATGTCGACGACATCATAGCCTTTGGTTGTTCCTTAAAACATCACAACCAAAACCTCATGAGAACTTTCGAACGACTCCGTATGTACAATCTTAAACTAAACCCTTCAAAATGTAATTTCGTACAAACCGAAGTCGTTTACTTAGGACACCTAATCACCAACAACGGCGTAACAGCCGATCCCACGAAACGCGCAGCTGTCAACAACTACCCAATTCCACAAAACGCAGATGATGTAAGACGTTTTGTCGCCTTCTGTAATTACTACAGACGATTCGTCCAAAATTTCGCAGCCATTGCAAAACCTCCCAATGAGCTGCTCAAGAAGAACAAAAAGTTTGACTGGAACGAAAAATGCCAACTAGCTTTCCAGTCCCTAAAAAACTCCATAACCTCCCCACCAATTCTACAATACCCCGACCTTGAAAAAGAATTTATACTAACAACGGACGCATCTGACTATGCCCTAGGAGCCGTTCTATCACAAGGCACCATTAGAGAAGATCTACCGATATCCTACGCCAGCAGATCCCTAACAAAACATGAACTCAACAAATCAGTTGTAGAAAAAGAACTCCTTGCAATCTATTGGGGAATAAACCATTTTCGCCCCTACCTGTATGGAAAGAAATTTACAGTCGTCACAGACCACTGACCCTTAGTATCCCTATTTGTAAATCGTAACCCCTCCCCTAAATTAACCAGAATTCGCTTAGACCTAATGGACTATGATTTCGATATCGTGTATAAACAAGGCAAAATAAATACAAACGCAGACGCCCTATCACGTATAAAAATAACTTCTAATGATTTAAAAGAAATGATACCTACAACAATAAACGTTATAACTCGTAGCAAAACTAAAAAACCAACAGACCCTGTGACCACACACACGGCAACAACTACCTCCAACATCGAGCCTGATCAACTCAATATGTGGGAAGGTACTTCAATTTCTGACATAAGAAACTTGCCAACACTAAAATTTGAGCTCAATAAAAAAGAAAATAATAAAAGTTTGCCAACTACAATGATAATAAAAAAATAAAAATATAATAATCGTGAAGTACAGTGATAATCCATCCTTAGACTTAGGTCAGGTTTTGGAGAAACTAATACAAGAACTATCAATAAATAGTATCACGAAGATAGCGCTATCTAAAAACGATGAAATATTCAAATATATAAATAAAAATGAACTAATCAATGTGTATAATGAAAAGCATGCAAAAATAAATAAAAATAGGCAAACTAAAATACAAATAATATTATATAATCCCCCGAGACTCGTTGAATAAAAAGCCGATCAAATAAGATTGATCAACAAATATCACGAGTCAAGGTGCGGAGGTCACACGGGCATAAAAAGAACAATTGCAAAACTAAAACAAAAGTACATCTGGAAGAATATGAACAAAATGGTTAAAACTATAATACAATAATGTAACACTTGCAATAAAAACAAAATAACACTACATACCAAAGAAAAACTAACAATTACCGATACACCATCTACACCATTCGAAATCATAGCTATTGACACAGTCGGACCATTACGAATTTCTAACGGGTTCAGATATATCCTTACAGCACAATGCGAACTAACCAAATTTGTAGAAGCCATACCTATCTCTACCAAAGAAGCCAACGTAGTAGCAAAAACAATAGTCGAGAATATAATCCTGAGATACGGTCACTTTAAAACGGTTAAAACAGACAAGAGGGACTGAATACGTAAACGAGCTGTTCAAAAGCATTTGCGAAACCTTGAACATAGAACATAAAACATCTACCCCATACCACCATGAAACATTCGGTTCACTAGAACGAAATCATAGAGTATTAAACGAATACCTACTAACATTCTGTGAGGACAACGAATGGCACAACCATATTCCTTTTTACACGTTCGCATACAACACTACACCCCATAGCGAAACAAATTATTCACCTTTTGAATTAATCTTCGGAAGATTAGCTAGTTTAACAAGTGACTACGACAGTTCAAAGCCTATTTACAATTATGACAACTACCTAACAGAACTCAAAGCACGACTATATCACGCACAACAAACTGCATATAAAACCTTAATTGAATCAAAATCAAAAAGAGCCAAATCAGATAACATTAAAATAAACCCATTAAATATAGTAGCTGGTGACTGGGTATATCTCAAAACACAGAAAACAAACAAATTAGACAGTCCATACGAAGGACCATTTCGAGTAATTGAAACCAAGGAGTAAATACCCTCATAAACAAAAATAACAATAACATATTAGTCCATAATAATAGATTAAAAAAGAAGCCACAAACAACAGATATAAAGCCATGAACACAAAAAAATATATATATATTTTAGCCAAATAAGACAAACTAAAATAAGAAATGTAAATATCTTAACGTACACACCCTAAGAATAACGTCTATAAATATTTTGAAATATAACAAAAAAAAAAAAATTTTTTTTTTAACAAAAAAATTTTTTTTTTCCTATAGGACCAAGGTGTAATGCATTCGTTAAAATCGAAAGCAAATCGTAAACAATGAACATCTTTTAAACGTACATTACCATTAACCCCATATGTAAACACGTTCGTACGTATAAACATTTCCGTACACACATGGTTTCATATGTACAACAATACTAACGTACAACGAACAAAGATAATTCTGTGTACACATGGTTTGATATGTACAACAGCACAAACGTATAATGAACGAAGACTATCGCGTGTTAAATTACATGAAAGTGTTAAAGGCACGCGTTACAAACAAAAACAAATTGCCTTGAACACTTTCGCTTCCCTTGATGCACTTGACATAGCTCATATGCGGGGTCTAAGAACTTCTCATATGAATGCAATGTCTTGTTTCTATTTTTTTCTTATAGGAAAATAAACACGCGAAGATGAATGCATTTACCTCACGTTGAGTTAAAGTTTTTTATCAATATGAGAAATGCAATATATTTGGTATTGCTATTAAGAATGTAGATTTTTTTTGAATAATGCTTTCAACATGGGAAATGCATCGTGTAGAATTGCTAATAAGAATGTGAATTTTTTTTGAATAATGCTTTCAACATGGGAAATGCATCGTGTAGAATTGCTAATAAGAATGTGAATTTTTTTTGCATAGTTTTTCGGGAAAGAATTATAATGAAGTTGGACCTACCGTGGATACGGTGGTTTGAACTTCCCTGTTTTGGGTATGATTGTTAAGGAAATTTATCTAAACAAAAGAGTAAATTTCCTTACCTAACCAAGCGGCTTTCCGCAGATATTTGCTGGCGAGAGCCGGAGCTCACTAGCGCCATTCTTTCTAAATAAAAACACTCCTTTGTCGATCTCGACAAGTCCCTGTGAATATTACCTTACGCGCAGCGAATCACCGCGACTTTTAGTTTATGTATATTCGCTGCAAGGCACAGCGTTATTGGTTTATTATATGCTGCAAGACACAGCAAATTCCAAAAATCAAATTGAGCTGCGAGGCACAGCTATGAATTAAACTCTAGTAGTTCTGGTTCGGAATTGAATTCTTTATTTACAAATCTTTGCCTTTTATACTATTCTAAAGTCTTATTCTACATTTTTCTCTCACCTAATTAATTTCATAAACTCATTACTCGCTATTCTACATTTCTAACCTACTTTGCCTCACACTTAATAAATTCATTCAATATATTCGATACTTCAATTTCAATACCCTAAACCTACTTCGTTTCTCACCTAATTTAACTCAATGGTATTATCCATGACCAACCAATAAATTAGTCATGGTTAATACCAGTGTATCTGACCCCTGTTATCACGTGCACTCAGTCATTATCATTCAAGTATGCTGACCTACATCAACACTCCATACACATACATTACTCATATCATGAATGCACGTGTCCACAAACGTCTTCTTTTCATATTCCCATTCATGCGCTTGAGTTTTATTTTTCTTTCGAAGCGTGCCATAAATTATCAACAATGCAAAGAAAACTTGTTGGATTGCATTGGTTTTATCTTACCGCGTACCCATGCGCATGAATGGTCTACGAATATTTTTCTGGGTTGTCATTTAACACCTATATGAAAACAATCTACTTTCGTAGTTGTACATTAATTATTCGTCTTATCTGAAGATGAATGTACATTGTATGTACATTGATATTGAATAACATATCGTATTTATGTTATTCAATATTGAATGTACGTAATGGTTATTATTTTAGGATGAGTAATTTCTATTGATAATGAATAACATATGAATATTTATGTTATTCAATATCAATAATCAAAATTATGTGTTCGTACATTACAGAATATTAGAGATAGGAAATTGTATGTAAAATGTTTTTGCTAGAGTAGACAAAATATGTTTAGAATATGTTAAGAAATTGAATATGTATTTGTATTGAAGACGAAGTAAAATTGTATAAATAGGATAAGTCGATGTGGAAATAGATCACTTCTTGGTCTAACTTAAATCGGCGAGTTCGCCTCTGTTTTCTTCGATCAAGACAATCAATCCGGCGTTGATCGCCTTAACTATATGCGTGCCTAGACGCTCTAGAATTACTAGGTAAATATACAAATTAATATTTTTCCCTGAAAGGAATTTAACAAACTACCTGGGACACAACACAAGGTTGGGTTCTTGGGCTGACAGGGGGTGTTTAGAGGGTAGTCCCACATGGGGGTCCCACATTCTGTACGTAAATGGCATTCACCTCCCAACTACAAAAATAAGACAAAAAACACCCATATCCACTCAAGAGCTGAGTCAAGTAGACCCCAGTTTCACTGTGCGATTGACTGAGAGACGGTCTCAGATCAGAGATGTGACACGCGATTCATCTTTTTTTCGTGCTTTTCACCCATAACTGATGCCAATCGCTGAGCGAGCGTAGTCTCTCCTCACGGGCAACTGCCTCCGTTGTTCCTTCGTTTCGACGCAGGTAGATAGATAACCATCTCCCTCGTGTCCTCATTTCGACGCAGGTAAATAGCACGGCACTCTCTGGCAAGGAGAATAATAGGTACCACGCATGTAATAATTTTGACTGCCGAATCAGAAACTAGCGGATACGAAGATCCAATCCTCAGTGCTCCTCCTCTCTGTGCCTGCGCCAAGCGCCAAGCGCAGTAACTTTCAAGCGGAGAGTTGTGGACGGGGGGATGGTTTCATGTGGGTTCGGTGCTCAGGGACCACCTTCTTTAGTAAGTATCTAACGCCTAACGAATCGATATCATCTTTTCAAGCCAATCTTCAGGCTCTGTAGGGCGCTGTCTCGAACGCAGAGGGCAGAGTGCTTGTTGGAGTCGACTTCAACGCAAAAAAAAATCGAACGGAGCATGCCTCAGACGGATCTGCGGGGAAAATGAATCCTGGAAGTGGCAGCCAAGACGGCCCTCGTCGTACTAAACTCCAGAAATATGCCGACTTTTCGCAATATTGGCTGTGAGGGAACCATACCGGACGTGACATTCGCCTCGGAGTCCTTAGTACGGAGGATACACAACTGGAAAGTATTAGAGGACTACTAAGCCAGTGATCATCAGTGCATTCTGCTTGAGATAAGTGATGCTGTCTCCCAACGTCCATGCTCTAGGTTTTCTATAACTTGATGGAACATCGGAAGGATGGACGTCAAGAGGTTCGTCGAGGTGCTCACAGCAGGTGAGCCGCTGCAGGGAGCTTCGGAGGGGATGGAAGAACTGGCAGCTCAAGACATGGTGAACTCTACTATGAGCATCATCACGACTGCTTGCTGCGCTTCTATGCCCCGTCGAAGACAGTGTACTGGTGGTCAACTGAAATCGCTGAAAAGCGAAGGGAGTGTCACAGGCTTCGACGTGAGGCTCAACGGGCGCGGAACTGTGACGAGGCATGCAACCTGGTGGCAGCATATAAGTCGGCAAGGAAATGCCTTCGCAAATTGATCGACAGTAGCAAGGCTCGCTGCTGGCAAGACCTAGTGGACAATGTGAACAAGGATCCGAGGGATCTTGGCTACAAGCTGGTCATGGGGAAACTTGGTGCCCTACGGAAGCCTTGTATACATGACGCGGAAAAGATGGACGCGATAGTGCGGGGACTCTCCCCGCCCATCCCGTCCATGTTGATGCTCTTCACACAGCTGGAACTGGAGGAGGCAGTCCTCTCATTGAAAGCGAGGAAGGCTCCAGGTCCAGATGGTGTTCGGACTGAGGTCTTGCGTCTCGTCTATCACCATTGTCCTGACTTGCTGCTCAACACATTCTACGCTTGCCTACGGGACGGGATTTTTCCGGTACGATGGAAGGTGACGAGGCTCGTGCTGATCAGCAAGGGGAAGGAAAATCCCGAATCGCTGTCTGCATACCGCCCGTTATGCATGCTAGACACGGCTGGGAAAGTGCTAGAGAAACTACTAAAGGGAAGACTCACGAACGCGATTCGTGCTGCTGGGGACCTATCTCCTCGGCAGTACGGCTTTAGAGCAGGACCATTGATGCGATTGCAGAGGTGGTGAGCGCGGTCCAAAAGGCAGAGGCACATAGTCGCACTAAGCGACGGATCGTCCTGTTGGTGATACTCGACGTCAGGAATGCCTTCATCTCCGCTAGATGGGTGGATATTCTGGATACGCTGGAAAACTCTTTTCAAGTTCCAGAATATCTAATGCGGCTTTTGCGGAATTACATAAAGGACCAACGAAGGATGGAAATTACATCGGGTGTTGCCTAGGGATCTATCCTTGGTCCGGACCTGTGGAACGTGTCCTACGACGGGCTACTGGGACTTGTGATGCCAGGTGAGTCGCACTTGGTCGGCTATGCGGATGATGTTGTGGCTCTGGTTGCTGGACGCACCGTGGAATAGGTGCAACTTAGGTTAGGTATGCTAATGCACCGAGTGAGGGACTGGATGACTGCTCGCGGGCTCCGTTTAGCACTGGAGAAAACCGAAGTGGTCATCTTTCCAAAAACGAGAATCCCTAGAGTAAGGATGATCAGTATTGGCGACTCACGAATCGAAGCCAGCGGTGAAGTACCTGGAGCTATTGATCGACTCGAAGATGAATTTCTCTGAGCAAATTAGGACAACGGCTGAGAAGGCTACTTCGGGAATATCGGCCTTGAGTCGACTTATGGCCAACGTAGGGGGACTCAGCCCATCAAGAAGACGTCTCTTGATGAGTACTGTAGGGTCGGTGCTACTGTGTGGAGCAGAAGTATGGGGTGACGCTGTCAGCAAGGAGGTAAACCGAAAACGTTTGGCACAGGTACAGAGAAGAGGAGCACTGAGAATTGCATCTTCGTATCCGACAGTCGCTGACTCGGCGGTGAGAGTGATTGCAAAAAAATTATTGTTTAGAAAATGGAATTATTCAAAAATTTATAGCCCCCGGACATCCAGCTACAAATGGCTTAGCGGAAAGGTATGTGCAAATCTTGAAAACTAAATTAGAGGCGATGGAAGAAGATAAATTACCACTGAACATCAAAGTGCAGCAAATAATTTTACGTTATCGTGCTACACCACTAGCATGTGGTCGGAGTCCATCACAATTATACCTTGGCCGTGATATCCGTATTAAACTAGATGCTATCCGCCCGCATCAAGAACGAACTTCAGCTTCAATTAAACCTATAATTCGTCAGATAAGTGTAGGTGACAGAGTACAAGTGCGATGGTACGAGCGTAATAAGCCTAGTTGGGTTTGGTGTAGTAAAAGCAAAATTTGGCCAACTTCATTATCAAATAAAGCTTGACAATGGATACGAATTAAAGCGCCACATAAACCAACTGCACAAATTGGGAGTAGAACTACCAAAGAAGACCGTAACATTTCAAGAGGAACCTGTTCATGAAAATCCAAGACTAGAAGAGGTACTCATAGAGCGAAGTGTTGCCAACCAAAGAGATGAAACAGTTTTTGAACCACAGTTGACACCCCAAGCAGTAGAGAACCAAGAATCCAGCTTAAGACCTGCTTACCTGCTCATCTAAGCGACCATGTACTCCATTAAGCGTGGGAGACTGTAATGTATTAATTGTAATGGTTCTGGCAACCCTAGTTAAATCTGACATTCCATTCCATGTATTCTAATTCAATCTTTCTTCTTGTGCAAGTGACAGTTGAATTTAGTTATTCCTTAATAAAGACTAATTTTTGTGATTGAACACGAGTATCAAAATGCGTGCCTTTTTATTTAATACACAACAACCTGGTACATGTTTCAAATCATCGGGGCTTGGGCCAGCGTCTTAACAGAGAAAGCAGTTTGTCTCCTGTTAGTTGGTTTACTGCCCCTTGCAAGACTCCCGCAGCTGAGGCACCTGAAACACCTGGGAGGAATTGCTCTATGCCTTATCTTACAAATAACATAATAGTCAAGAGTTTGCAATTGAATATGGAGAAGAGTAGAGATGCAGTAACTTTTCTTTACAGTAGACCATTCAAGGCCTTAAAATTCTGCATTGTTGTCAGATTAACATCAGTAACCAGAAATGATTTCCCGTAAAACATATTGCGAATCATTGTGACAAGGCTTCGGAGGAACTTGTTCTGAATGAGTTTTAAAATAAGTCCATCTAACCGTCCTCTTCGTAATATAATGACGGGGCTCGTACAATTGATGACGTATTACATAACTGCAAGATCGTGGCAATATATCAGCTGTACAGTTTTGCTTTTGTGACTTTTCTTCGATTCGCGAACGCTTCGAAATGTGAAAGGGCATTTTGAAAATAGTTTTATGAATAAAAACCATGCGATTTGAATTGTTACATTTCAGTGAGTGTAGCTTAAAGAACTGTAGTAATGAAAAAACTTGTGTTCACTAACCAACATGAATTAAAATATGCGAAATCATTTGCTACAGTTGATGGCATATAGAGTTAGTGCCATATAGAGAGTTCAAAAATGTAGTGCCGCGGAATGCAGGTTCACGGAATCAATTGATTTCACTAAAAAAACTTAGAAATTTGCTTCCTGACACTTTTATCCATTAAACAACCGACTACCACTGCGAAACTATTTTGAATTGGTGGGATACAATTCGAGAAGTTCGCGATAGAAAAAATGTTACTGCACTTAGCTGATCAAAGGAAAGCAAATAACGTGATGACGTCGATATGAAGGGCAATCAGTTGAGATTTTGATCAGCTGTGAATATGGCTAGTATATTACAAAGGTAACGATCTAACCATACCATTTCGAAAGTTTTCTCTAGATCAATGAGATAATCTCCAACACATTCTCAATTGCTTAACAAAGTTTCCAAAAGATGTCTGAGGTAGTTTTCGTTACTCAGCACTTCAAACACTTTGGATTTTCGTTACTTAGCACTTCAAACACTTTGGTGATGTAATGCATCAAATTATTTAGGCCATAGCTTTTAAGGCACGAAGATTACATTCCTTTCTTCAAATTTGAATATACCTTGGCCTTATTTCACTCTTGGGAAAATTGATTTGTTCAACACATTATTCAACTATATGCAATTATTTTTGGTTTTCAAATGGGGCAAATGCCGTAGTACTTTATTCAAAATACCGTCAATACCATAACATTTCTTGCTGGCCATCCTGCCAAAAAGGAAACACAAGTTATTGTGAAGATGTGGTCAGAAGTCAATGTTTCATTAAATTCAAAATCGATTTACCATGCAGGCTTAATATAAATTCGGAAATTTTCGCTTCCATAACTTTTGAAAGTATTCATGTCCCTCCCTGGGTCTGGTCAGTGCTCCAATTCAAAATTAGTTTCAATCAGGGCAAGTTTCTGTAATCCATCAAATCTAATACTGTTTCTATCTACATCCGAAGTCGTACTGTTAATTTTGATAGCAGCCATATGGAGAAGATTAATCTCATTACATGCGACTTTAAGATTTGACACCTTGAATCGAGACTTTTTACAAAATATGCTATTCTGTAGTGTTAATGGATGTTGTCAGCTAGACTGGCCTCAGCTGGGGACGCGTGAGGGCGCTGGCAAGCTAGCATTGCAGTGTCGCGGGGCGGGTTCACTTCCAACAGCGAAGGCCCACTACAAATTATTTTTGCATTCACGACTTAAAAACGTGACCGGTGTTAGATGTGCCAATGGCGGAAGTAACCTACCGAAAAGAATTAGAGATAGAAAACGTGACGTCGCGCACACGATATCTAAGACGATTTCGTCCTTGCCGAGGATCAAGGTCCACAATAAGAATGGGGCATCCAGGAGGTGGCAGTGCCCCCACGCATCCCTCCCAACTGGACCGAAATCCTTAAAAATACTGCCTTGTCCCATATCGGATGTGGAAGGCCAAGCAGTTCTGCGAGAACTCCTGTAACAATTAAAAAGAGGAGAGCTTACCCGATGGCAAGCTTATGTGCGGAGCGGCCGACCAACGTGGCGGTTCTCATACCCAGTCAGGTTTTAAAAGTGGAAAGACTGAATTTTTGTATTTATTCAGCAATAATGTGTAAAGTATCCACAATTATAAGTAAAATATAATTTATTTTTCGTACAATTCGCGACTTAGCTAAACATTCAATCATTATTTCTCATATTCTATTTGCAATATTATATAAGCGACAAATTCAGGTATTCAATCTACAAATAATCTCCTTATACATTCTCCTGCAAAAATTTTTAAAATATTTTGTTTGATTTTTTTAACGAGAAGAAACACAGGGTACTTACCCACTTTTTCGACAAGCACTCGTTGTTGGTGGGAAAGAGTGCCTGAAACTTTAAAAGCGTTTTTTTACTCATAAATTACACTAACTTATTCTTGCGTTAAATTGCGCGCCAAGTGATTACACAGTTGGGCACGACTATTTGTAGATTCAATTGAACTCTATTTGAGTTTCATGCGTATATGCACGAGTGTTTATGCTCTTTTGCGCTGCAGAAATTGCTATTTCGTCATATTTGATTAATTCATATTGTATTTATATAACGATAGCTCTTCTACACGCGAATTACAAACGGTGCGTTTCGTATTGATACAAGAGAGCGTGCTATTACCGTTGGACGGGAACCAAATTTGAATTATCTACAGTTAAACTAAATTCACTTGTAATCCTCACGACAGTTATAAATGCTCCCAATGATTTGAATAGTTAATTGCGCGTTTCGGTATATCTTTACGCCACAATAATTAAACGTATCGAAAGAAATTTATTGGCAACTATTGGATAATGTAAAATCAAGATTATATGATCGTGTCTGGCAACTCCTCGAAAATATTTCAAAGCTATTCAAACCACTTCATTCCAACCCATAATTGACTAACCCAACCGCCTCATTGAAATGTCCTTTCCGAGTGGAATAATATAATCGCAAAAATCTGAGATCGGCAGTCGGCATTTGCCCAAACCAATCTCGCTGGAGCAGATGTTGAAAATTCGAAAGCGTGTCGCATGCAGCTCGTAAGTTCGTCTGGGGGAAATCCCTCTACACATGGTGCACTATCCATAAATCATTCAATTTCTCATTACGTGACTTTTAAACTATTGGATTTGAATTGAATAATTCCTCGCACCATCTATTGTAACGTTAATTTTAATATAGCGGGCACACTTATTAATTCCAGTACGGAAACTGTAAGTCCAAAGCACTGATTTTAATTAGAACTGCAAGGTGTACCTTTCAAAATACCAACAAACATATGGCAACCATTAAAGTGTGCCTGCATTTGCATCTACTCCTTGCACCGTTTACTGCAAAATGTAATCTGAGCACTTTTTCTAACTCGAGCAATTCAATTTGTTTCAGTCTTTTCTTAAATTTCCGCTTGATTTGCATGGGATTTCGCATTGCGCCTTTCCAGTGTGGGATCACCCAATTAAAATGCGGCAAGTTTTCTGACGCATTAACAATGACACCGCGTCTGCGCTTCAATTTCTCACATCTCAATTCTAATCCCGACACATTGAAGTCATAATTTCCGCTTTGTGTTCTTTGGCGATAAGATAATGAGCAGGGTTCACTAAGTCACTCATATTTGCGTAATCTAAGCACAAATCGCACCGACCAGCATAAGATTCTGCGTGCAACTCCTCGTTTTCTCGTTTTCACACCGCAAAAGGATCACGTCCCTACCAGTTCTCCGTTCGCACCAGACGACTTATCTCTCTGATACGATCTTGCACGACTTCTCGTGGCGGCGGTACCGGTTGCAAGTTGAACGTTGGAATTACTTCACTCATTTGCGTAGCACCGGTGTTCCCGTTCCCGTTTGTTGGGTTATCTCATTATTCTATTGTTGAGTAGTGTTTTATGAGAAATTCGATTGGCATTGCACAGGATAAAATTTGTTATATTTTTTGGCCCGATTAATATATTGTTAACCATTGGGCGTAAATATGTTTGTACATTATTTGTTTTCCCTCTTTCAAAATCGTACGAAATATTGAAATCAAAGAGTTTCCTGTTAAGTTATTTCGATGAAAAATAATTTTGTTTTCTTGTTGTTCAATCAATTCCCGCATATTAATTAACTCACTTCGATGTATCACCGCTTCCACAACCTTTTCAAGAATAAATTCTTCTAAATCTGATTTGGTCTCTGGTTTGAGTTTCGTTGGTCAACGGGATTTAGTTCGAGTGAACGTATCGCAGCTGCGTGGATGGACATACGGTCAAAGCATGATAATGATCACATCACTTTGTGGAGTTGCCGACACATTCAATCATGATAATGAGATACTCGAACTATCTCTAAGCGAAGGCCCGAAAGTGGCTGTAGTGCTACGAAAAAAAATCTGATTTGGATATTTTAGTTAATGATTTTCTGAACTGATTTAGAAATTCAAATCCAAATTTATTATGATCGCTTTTAAAACTAACTGGGACAAATAAATTTGTGATTTTATTGATCTCAACATAATTGCTAGTTAATTGAAACTTTCTCTTATGTTCATTGAGTAGGGATCGGAGAAATTTTTCAGCAATGATGGTAGTGACCATACTAGCGGTGTTTATTTCGGGCTAGTATTACTTGCTTATTTGATAACATTGTTGTACTAGCTGATGTCGGTATACCAGCAAAGCTCACATACTTCGCACATTTCGCATCACCACCCATGAAATCGAATTGATCATCTTTTGAATAAGCTTCTTTTCGTGAAGGCCCCCCGAGCAGTTTTTCTAGGTGTACTGCTCGATTACTACAATTCACTTGCGCAAAAATGCCTTCTGGATCCTGTGGACTGATACTACTCAGTTTTCCATTTGTTGCTGGCCTCACACTGAGTATTAACGGATTAAGTTCCGGTCATTTTTAAGGTGTAATTGCAAAAAAGCCAACGAGAGATCGTTGTAGTCTTTTAAAACTTGCAATAGGTGACATTTCACATCTTTTCATATTGTTTGGATGTTTTATCTGAGGAATTACGTGCTCAATCGTTTCTAATCTCAGATGAATAAGAACTATATGGGCTAAGCCATTGCCTGCTCTAATCAGGCCCAACTGGTATATTCGATGACTCATATTAGCAACCAACTGACAGTCAGCTGTATTGTTCCGCAAAGATGTTTTGCCTAAAATTAACAAGCATAACTCAAAACATTTTCTCTCGAAATTTTCGTTATTTTTACCCTTCCTTGGACTGACTTGCATCCATTTTCTCGTTCGTGCTGTATACTCTTCATAAGCAATAGGAGACGCCGTGAGGTTCTCTCCTGGAATGACAGGCAACGACTCTGATTGGATCTGGACTGCGCTTTGGACAACGAACTGGAATTGATGCTTTGCGCTGGCGGATATGATGGTTGGGACATTGTTGCTTTGCACAGTAGTGCCAAGGTGGCACTCGTGTGTGAACGGCTCCAATTCAACTATCATACCGTCCCCGTCCCGGTAAAACCTTGGCAGGCCTTGGAGTACGTTCAAAGTTTGCACCATTGGGTTGGTGGTGTAGGTTCAGTTGAGACGGATTCTCTATTAGCGCTGGTCTGACTCTGAGCACTTGTCCCCATAAGGGCTTGTGCCAACCCTTGCATGGCCTCCCTGCTCTGCAAAGAAAACCATGGGACCAAAAAGGCGACTACACAAACGAACAGAGATAGCGGCTCCGACGGGGGACCCAATTAAACTGGAGAATCTAAAAAACATACAAGAAAGATCAAAAAATCCAAAAAAGAAATTAAAAAATAATAACAACGACAACGCAACCCGCAGTTGCAGCCACGATGTTAACAGTACATCAAGAGCGGTACTAACCATGACAAAAACGACGAATAATACAATGCCAGTGAAGACGGACGAAAAACGGAGATTAGCAGACAGTCTGATTCTAGCTGGGAATCCTGCGGCGCTCGGGCGTAGCAAAAAAAATGATGCGAACACCAGAGCGTCCTATTAAGGAAAAGCGAGAAACTCTGCAGGACGCTTCAGGTGTTCGATCGTTGGAAGATAATAACAAGAGCATCGAAAATTCGATGGTCACTGCTGCGATCGTTACCGAAGCGACCGTTGTAAGGGTCGTAAATCCCGACATAGTAAAGAAACATTCTAGAGCCAACAAGGAGATTACGGCACGAAAAGACACGAGTGACCAGACAAATAAAGCGAAGTTGTGTGATTGCACCGCCAACGTCGAAAATGTGGCGGAAGTACTGCATTCGGAAACGGAAAGCGATAGCCTGTCCCAATTATGTTTGCAAAGCACAATTGCCGCTCAACGATACGAAGAAGAAAGGCTTTCCGAAAAGCGGGAGATGTTCTGAAAAGAATACAGTCTGCATGCGACTCCCCAAAGTTCACCAAAGCAGTAAAGGTTGGGCTCCTTGAACTAGAGGAGCTCCTACATCGCATAGGGCACTATCGGAGGAGCTGGTTAAGGGCCGAAGATGAATAGAAAGCTAAAGAGGCGCTGGGAGCGATATCAAAATGCCACATACAGATAGCTCCACAATTAAAAATCATTAAAAGAATGGCTTCCAGCCCAATCGAAGGAGATCAGGATAAAAGAATGGAGCATGGAGCACCAGATCAGAGATTCCAGACAGTGCTTACAAAAGGAGCGATGAAATCCGCAAAGAAACTCCTTCAAAAAGTGCCAGAAAGTAAAGTTCGTACGGACGCCCAATCAGAAAAAGGAGCTGATGCAAAACAGGAGAGGCAGAAGCCCCAACGAAGCCCCGGCAGCAGGCACTGCTCGTAAAGTGGAGGTACTGCGGGACATCAGGGGAAACGTAAGGCCCAAAGACACCAACACTACCATTAAAGTAGTACGACCAACGCGGTCGAGCCACATACTGGTCGAATTCGGAGCGGAGGCCGGCAATAAGGAAGCATTCTGCGACGCAGTAAAGAAAGTCCTCGGCAAAAGCGCAACTGTAGCTTCGCTCGAACCGATGGCAATGATCGAAATACGGGACATTGACTGCGTGATGGATCTGGCCGAGGTCGAAGAGGCCATCAAATAGAGTTTCCTAGCGTGGGAAGGATCAAAGCGAGACAGATACCAGAAAACAATAGGGGACAATGCATGGCCATAGATGACTGGGCCGAAAAGGACGCTAAACAATTCCTGAACGAGGACAAAGTAAGAATATGGTGGATTGTCTGTAGGATACGGCGAAGAGCAACGCCACTTCAATGTTTCAAATGCCTTGGTTATGGTCATACCACACAAGTATGCAAAGGACCCGATAGGAGTTCCCTATGGTACAAACGCGGTGAAATGATACATTAAAGAAAAGAGTGTACGAAGGAAGCACACTGTATTCTTTGCAAGGATGCTGATCCAAAACTTGATTTTGGACACGCCTTGGGATCAGGAAAATGCCGGGTGTTCCAGGAAGCCCTAGCCAAGGCAAAATCAGAGCTCCGATGACTCGCATCCTGCAGCTAAACCTGCACCGCAGTTCAACCGCCCAAAATCTGCTTGAGCAGTTTGCAAGGGACATGAAAGCCGACTTCTTGCTGCTGAGTGAGCAACATCATGATAAAAGACCGGCGTTATTGTATTCTGACGAAACTGGTACTGCTACCATCTGGATTCGGAACAGTGATTTCCAAGCAGAGAGTTGTGGATGGGTGGATACTTTTGTGTGGGTTCGACACTCAGGGATCAGCTTCTCTAGTGTGTACCTAACGCCGAACGAGTCGATATCATCTTTCCAAGCCAATCTTCAGGCTTTGGAGGGCGCTGTCTCGAAAGCAGAGGGCAGAATGCTCGTTGGGGTCGACTTCAACGCTAAGGCAATCAAATGAGGCATGCCTCAGATGGATCCGCGGGGAAAACAAATCCTGGAAATAGCGGCCAGGGCGACGCCTTTTGTACTAAACTCTGGAAATACGCTGACTTTCCGCCGTATTGGCTGTGAGGGAACCATAACGGATGTGACATTCGCCTCGGAGTCCTTAGTACAGAGGATACACAACTGGAAAGTATTAGAGGACTACTCAGCCAGTGATCATCAGTGCATTCTGCTTGAGATAAGTGATGCTGTCTCCCAACATCCGTGCTCTCGGCCTTCCACAACTGGATGGAACATCGGAAGGATGGACCTCGAGAGGTTTGTCGAGGTGCTCACAGCAGGTGAGCCGCTGCAGGGAGCTTCGGAGGGGACGGAAGAACTGGCAGCTCAAGGCGTAATAAACTCTACTATGAGCATCATCACGACTGCTTGCTGCGCTTCTATGCCCCGTCGAAGACCCCGGCACGGTAAGCCCCTCGTATACTAAGGTACTGAAAAGCGAAAGGAGTGTCACAAGCTTCGACGTGAGGCTCAACGGGTGCGGAACCGTGACGAGCAAACTGATCGACAATAGCAAGGCTCGCTGCTGGCAAGACATAGTGGACAGTGTGAACAAGGATCCTTGGGGCCTTGGCTACAAGCTGGTCTTGCGGAAACTTGGTGCCCTACGGAAGTCTTGTATACATGACGCGGAAAAGATGGACGCGATAGTGTGGGGACTCTTCCCCGCCCATCCCGTCCGTGTTGACGCTGTCCATGGTGAAACAACAGTCGAGTGTTCATTCTTCACACAGCTGGAACTGGAGGAGGCAGTCCTCTCATTGAAAGCGAGGAAGGCTCCAGGTCCAGATGGTGTTCCGGCTGAGGTGTTGCGGCTTGTCTATCACCATTGTCCTGACTTGCTGCTCAGCACATTCAACGCTTGCCTTCGGGACGGGGTTTTCTCGGTACGATGGAAGGTGGCGAGGCTCGTGCTGATCAGCAAGGGGAGGAGGAATCCCAAATCGCTGTCTGCATACCGCCCGTTACGCATGCTATATACGGCTGGGAAGACTCACTGGCGCGATTTGTGCTGCTGGAGTCCTATCTCCTCGGCAGTATGGCCTTAGAGCAGGACGTTCTACCATTGATGCGATTGCAGAGGTGGTGAACGCGGTCCAAAAGGCAGAGGCATATAGTCATCCCAACCGACGGATCGTCCTGTTGGTGACACTCAACGCAGGAATGCCTTCAACTCTGCTAGATGGGTGGATATTCTGGATACGCTGGAAAAATCTTTTCAAGTTCAAGAATATCTAATGTGGCTTTTGAGGGACTACCTAAAGGACCGAAGCCTGCTCTACGACATGACACAGGGCCAACGAAGAATGGAAATTACATTGGATGTTGCCCAGGGATCTATCCTTGGTCCGGACCTGTGGAACGTGTCTTACGACGGGCTACTGAGACTTGAGATGCCAGATGAGTTGCGCTCGGTCAGATATGCGGATGAAGTTGCGGCTTGTTGCTGGATGCACCGCTGGACCCACCGGTGAACAGGCGCAACTTAGGCTAGGTATGCTAATGCGTTGAGTGAGGGACTTAATGACGGCTCGTGGGCTCAGTTTAGCACTGGAGAAAACCGAAGTGGTCATCTTGACAAAAAAGAGAATCCCTAGAGTAAGATTGATCATTAGTGATATACGAATCGAATCGAAGCCAACGGTGAAGTACCTGGGGCTACTGATCGACTCGAAGATGAGTTTCTCTGAGCAAATCAGGGCAATGGCTGAGAAGGCTGCTCCGGGAATATCGGCCCTGAGTCGACTTATGGCCAACGTAGGGGGACCCAGCCCATCAAGAAGACGCCTCTTGATGAGTGCTGTAGGGTCAGTGCTACTGTACGGAGCAGAGGTATGGGGCGACGCTCTCAGCCAGGAGGTAAACCGAAAACGTTTGGCACGGGTACAGAGAAGAGGAGCACTGAGAATTGCATCTTCGTATCCGACAGTCGCTGACTCGGTGGTGAGAGTTATTGCAGGCGTGATACCTGTTGCACTCCTTGCTAGAGAGCGCCGCGCTATTTACCTGCGCCGAAATGAGGATGCGAGGGAAATAGTTGTCCGCGATGAGAGACGGCGCTCGCTCAACGATTGGCAGCAGTCTTGGAGGAATTGCACGAAGGGAAGGTGGACTGCGCGCCTCATCCCGGATGTGAGACCATGGCTTAATTGAAGGCATGGTGAGACTGACTTCTATCTGACCCAGCTTTTGAGCGGGCATGGGTGTTTTCAGTCTTACCAGCATGGGTGATTTCAGTCTTACTTGCATGGGTGTTTTCAGTCTTACCTGCAGAAGATTGGTTAGTCACGGTCCCCCGATTGTCGGTTTTGCCCTGGAGAGAAGGACGATGCCTGCCACACATTTTTGCGTGTACAAAATGGGTCAGGCTGCAAAGAGAACTCTACAGGGAGACGGAAGAGCTCATCTCGGATAATGTAGTTGCGGTGATGCTCGAATCGGTTGACAAATGGGACCAGGTGGCACATTATGCTCGGGCAGTCCTAAAATATAAAAGGGACTCACAGCAGCTGGGGGCACTGGGGGATCACTGGGACTTCCACTTGCCCTCTCCCCTCCCGCAAGGTAATGGATCCCCCAGCTTGAAGGCGCCTCACGGCGCAAATCGGTTCGTACTATTCCTTAGTAATTTATTAGCCCCGAAAATTGACGCGAAAACACGCAGAGATAGTTAATTTCAAGCTTGAAATCTGCTTCATACGAAATTTGAACAAGATTGAATGGCGGCGAAGTTTTGTACCAGAAGAATCAGAAAAAAATGTTAAAATTTTTACGCCGTGGGCCTTGCATGGCCCCGCAGGAGCCCGTTCAAATTTCGTATGTAGCAGTTTCAAACTTGAAATTAATTAGCTTCTGCGTGTTTTCGCGTCAATTTTCGGGGCTAATAAATTACTAAGGACTTATAAGAACCGATTTGCACACTGAGTCTGCCAGGAAAGTGCCGTCACCCCCAATGGTTTAAAAAAAGCAGTTATAACTTTGTTCTTGGTTTATGGTTCTACATGCATTTAAAATGTACAATTTTATGATATTGCTGCCTTACAGAAACATTATGTGAAAGGCTTTTAGCCATAAAATAGAATCGCGTGTTCAGATACTTTTCTGTTATTAATCAGCTATAGTGCTGTTATTAATCAGCTATAGTGCATTGTTTCTCGCATATAGTTTGAGTTATTTGAGAATAGATTTCGACCTATGAACTGTAATTGTATGTTGTTCAGTATAGAATTAAATGTATCCTTATGAAGGATGCCATTTTTGTTAGTCTGTTAAGCCCGTTTGATTTCTTTCTCCTTCATCTTGCATATCACCACTGTACTTTCTGATGGTGACTTCAATCCACATCTACTTTTAAATGATAAAAGAGAGTTGGGATTTACTTGACCTTGAATCGATTTGATATATGAGCATTTCACCATATTACATAGCTAAAGTACTATAAATCCAGCAATATACTCAATCACATATTCTGCGTAAGTTGTGAATTCCGTTGGGTCCGAAGCATAGCTATGACAGCAGAGTCATCATTAGCAGCATCCTCATCAAAAAATGATTCTTCTATCATAGAGCCTCGTTCAGTGCTGATATTCATGGCTTGCAGAGGAGGAATTTTTTCAACATTCAATAAGGGAATATGTTCTAATGGCATGTAATTCCCCATTCCGACATGTTTGATCTGCGTTCGGAAGAAAAGGTTTTTGTTCTGGGAAACAAATCGTCTCATAGCCGGGCTATTATCATTGCCTAAGGCATCCTTATCGACCCAAAAAATAGTTCGAGATGGTCCTGGCTCAGCTTATACATTGGAATGCTTGTAGGATCAGGCTCTTTGTTTTCTTCAAAATTCACTTAAAAAACATCAGGAAATAAGGGTATTACATAGAATGACAATGCTCACAGAAGTCTTTTTTATTCATTAACATTATCCACCCTAGTAGAAAACAGTATCTTCGAGTCATTCTAATCAACAAAATGGAAATAACAAATGCAATATGTCTTCACTACTAGATTCATATTAGTAATTACCATGTGTTCTATATTGAAAGATTCCTCCACAATGACTTTGTCAAAAGTATGTTCCGTCCAAATGCTGCCAACTTTGCCTTCAATAGTCTATGAAGAGATATTTAGTAAATGGCAAAAAAAATCATAATGCAAAATTAGAATTTATATTCAAATATTGACTCACCTCAAAAGTACATTTCATTTTCTTAACCATGGGCAAGTGAAAACCTAATAAAGTCCTTTGAATATATTGTAATGATTTTCGAAATGCCCTTGTTGGACACGGGTGCCGATGGTCTGGCACAAGTGTCAGCGAGCTATCATCAACACCGAGCTATTCTAACTAGCTTCGCTGAACGACTGCGTACGCGTACTTGACGACTAGCGTTTGCGGGATCATATGAGGCGGGTTCTTGTCGAGCCACGAAGCTACACTACAAAATACTTATCACGCGTACTCTACATTACAAGACGTACCAATGAATTTTTATTATCTTTAGAAATGTTCTATTAGGTGTCAATTAAGCCACTCTACAGTAATTCAATATTTTTTTGCCTCGTTAAAGTTAGTGGACATGGAGGCTTGAGACAAACGCAAACATTACACAAAAAGCAACCGTTACTTTCTCCGAAGACGGTCGTTGCATTACAAGGGGAATGTCAAACCTAAAGATGTTAAAGTTGCTGAAATGAACCACTCATCTCTGCCTAAAGGATGGAAGCTTGACGGATGTAGTTTACTTAACACTAGTAAAACAACAAACTAAGCAGTTTCGACGGGGTGACCACCTCATCTCTTCAGGTGCAGCCACTCCTGATTACCACGGGGCTGCTCGACTGCTTATGTTTATTACAATATCATATGATGAGCTCTAATTACAGGAAATAGTCCCACTACGTTACTATTTACAGTGGCATCATGGTCCACAAGAATAGTAGAGCGATTCTGTAAAAGCGTTGAAAAAGTACCTTTATGGTCAGGTTTTCTGAATTGTGAGACCATATCTACCATTGTTTCAGGTAACCTGATACCATCCTTCGTTTCATTTTGTTGTTTTGCTGCCATTCCGCACACCTTAAAAATTTAAAGTAATTAGAAATCAAAATGTATAATTGTAAAAAGCATCTCACAGTAGCTTCATATACCGCTTCCAGATGATTTGGTGTCCGCGAACTGCAGGAAAACTATGAACAATTGAATGAGTAATTCCATTATATATAATCAACAATCCTACCAATAGTCAAATGTACCAATATTCAAACTCCCATCACAGCCACCTTTGCATGCCACGAGTTCATTCGAAATAACCTAAAATAATCTTCAATTAGTTTAAAATAATTACAACCTTAATAAAATTTTACGTGTATTTGAGAAAGGGGTTTATTTTGACTTTGTCTGTTATCCACCGGTACACAGTCAATAATATGCGCCATAACTTTCGACAAATTTTCCTTAAAACAAAGCAATTGAAATAAAATTGTTCGTGTGATTTGCTCCAATAATTAATCAAAAATTTACCATGTGATTAGTTCTAGTGATTATGTCTTTACTGATGGTTTCAAGCTCATTCTGAAAAGGTGAGGTTTTCGCTTTTATCTATTTCAAAAATTAAACTTACCACATTGGTAGAAAACGGAACTGCAGCTTCATGCAAAACATTTTTGCCTTGACACCAAAACTGACGTTAGATAGGAAGCCATATGATAGCAATTCACATATGTATTAGTCGGCCCACTATGGACAAGCTTCCGGTAGCTTTCATCCAACCGCGGCATTAACAAATGCTTATATTTCGTAATATATACTATTTTCCGTGTAAAAAATGTGCGGAACGCATTCCGTGCATGCTATAAATTCACCTTGTATAGCCCACTGTACTGCTAAACTTTTCAAGACGAGCAGATGAAGCACACGTTTTGCACCTTCCACTGATAGCTCAGCGTCGGAATGCAAACAAACTCCTATAAATTCACTTTGGTAGGCGATAAAAACTAAACCAGTGACCAGAGCCGCAACATCATCCGCATAGCCAACCAAGCGCGACTCGTCTGGCATCTCAAGTCTCAGTAGCCCGTTGTAAGACACATTCCACAGGTCCGGACCAAGGATAGGTCCCTAGGCAATACCCGATGTAATTTCCATCCTTCGTTGGCCCTGTGTCATGTCGTAGAGCAGGCTTCGGTCCTTAAGGTAGTTCCTCAAAAGCCGCATTAGATATTCTGGAACTTGAAAAGAGTTTTCCAGCGTGTCCAGAACATCCACCCATCTAGCGGAGTTGAAGGCATTCTTGACGTCAAGTGTCACCAACAGGACGATCCATCGCTTGGTGCGACTATATGCCTCTGCCTTTTGGACCGCGTTCACCACTTCTGCAATCGCATCAATAGTAGAACGTCCTGCTCTAAAGCCGTACTGCCGAGGAGATAGGTCCCCAGCAGCACGAATCGCGATCGTGAGTCTTCCCTTGATGAGTTTCTCTAGCACTTTCCCAGCCATGTCTAGCATGCATAACGTGCGGTATGCAGACGGCGATTCTGAATTTCCCTTCCCCTTGCTGATCAGCACGAGCCTCGCCACCTTCCATCGTACCGAGAAAACCCCGTCCCGTAGGCAAGCGTAGAATGTGCTGAGCAGCAAGTCAGGACAATGGTGATAGACGAGACGCAACACCTCAGCTAGAACACCATCTGGACCTGGAGCCTTCCTCGCTTTCAATGAGAGGACTGCCTCCTCCAGTTCCAGCTGTG
The DNA here is from genome assembly GCA_963969285.1 of Odontomyia ornata. Classification (NCBI taxonomy): domain Eukaryota; kingdom Metazoa; phylum Arthropoda; class Insecta; order Diptera; family Stratiomyidae; genus Odontomyia; species Odontomyia ornata. The sequence goes on along the minus strand of OZ017741.1, from coordinate 112,010,087 downwards.
TAAAGAGTGGGCACTCTACTGCTGTTTCATCATGGACATTGTCAACACGGACGGGATGGGCGGGGAAGAGTCCCCACACTATCGCGTCCATCTTTTCCACGTCATGTATACAAGGCTTCCGTAGGGCACCAAGTTTCCCCATGACCAGCTTGTAGCCAAGGCCCCACGGATCCTTGTTCACATTGTCCACTATGTCTTGCCAGCAGCGAGCCTTGCTACTGTCGATCAGTTTGCGAAGGCATTTCCTGGCCGACTTATATGCTGCCACCAGGTTGCATGCCTCGTCACGATGCCGTGCCCGTTGAGCCTTCCGCCGAAGCTTGTGACACTCCCTTCGCTTTTCAGCGATTTCAGTTGACCACCAGTACCCAGGGGGGGGTTTGCCATGCCGGGGTCTTCGAAGGGGCATAGAAGCGCAGCAAGCAGTCGTGATGATGCTCATAGTAGAGTTCATTACGTCTTGAGCTGCCAGTTCTTCCGTCCCCTCCGAAGCTCCCTGCAGCGGCTCACCTGCTGTGAGCACCTCGAAGAACCTCTCGACGTCCATTCTTCCGATGTTCCATCCAGTTGTAGAAGGCCAAGAGCACGGACGTTGGGAGACAGCATCACTTATCTCAAGCAGAATGCAATAATGATCACTGGCTGAGTAGTCCTCTAATACTTTCCAGTTGTGTATCCTCCATACTAAGGACTTCGAGGCGAATGTCACGTCCGGTATGGTTCCCTCACAGCCAATACGGTGGAAAGTCGGCATATTTCCGGAGTTTAGTACGACGAGGGCCGTCCTGGCCGCCATTTCCAGGATTCGTTTTCCCTGCGGATCCGTCTGAGGCATGCCCCACTCGATTGCTTTAGCATTGAAGTCGCCCCCAAAGAGCAGTTTGCCCTCTGCGTTCGAGACAGTGCCCTCCAAAGCAATAAGCTCGGCTTGAAAAGATGATATCGGCTCGTTAGGCGTTAGGTACACACTAGAGAAGGTGATCCCTGAGCACCGAACCCACACGAAACCATCCCCCCGTCCACAACTCTCCGCTTGAAAGTCACTGTTCCGAGCCCAGATAGCGGCAGTACTAGTTTCATCAGAGTACCATAATGCAGGACTTTTATTATGGTGTTGCTCACTCAGCAGCAAGAAGTCGGCTTTCATGTCCCTCGCAAACTGCTTAAGCAGATTTTGGGCGGTTGAACTGCGGTGTAGGTTTAGCTGCAGGATGCGAGTCATCGGAGCTCTGATTTTGCCTTGGCTAGGGCTTCCTGGAACACCCGGCATTTTCCTGATCCCAAGACGTGTTCAAAATCAGGTCTTGGATCAACGCTCCTTGCAAAGAATATAGTGTGCCTCCTTCGTACACTCTTTTCTTTAATGTCCCATTTCACAGCATTTGTACCATAGGGAACTCCTATCGGGTCCTTTGCATACTTGTGTGGTGTGACCATAACCAAGGCATTTGAAACATTGAAGAGGCGTTGCTCTTCGCCGTACAGACAACCCACCCAATTCGTACTTTGTCCTTGTTCAGGAATTGTTCAGCGTCTTTTTCGGTCAAGTCAACTATGGCCATGCGTTGTCCCCTGTTGTTTTCTGGTGTCAGTCTCACTTTGATCCTTCCCACGCTAGGGAACTTCTTTTTGATGGCCTCTTCTACCTCGGCCAGATCCGTCACGCAGTCTATGTCTCGTATTTCGATCGTTGCCATCGACTCGAGCGGGGCTATAGTTGCGCTTTTGCCGAGGACTTTCTTTACTGCGTCACAGAATGCAGCTTTATTGCCGGCCTCTGCTCCGAATTCGACCAGTATGTGGCTCGACCGCGTTGGTGGTACTACTTTAATGGTAGTATTGGTGTCTTTGGGCCTTACGTTTCCCCTGATGTCCCGCAGTACTTCCGCGTAGGATCGGCCATCTTGGGGCTTTACAAGCAGTGCCTGCTGCCGGGGTCTTCGTCGGGGCTTCTGCTTCTCCTGTTTTGCATCAGGTCCTTTTTGTAATTGGGCGTCCGTACGAACTTTACTTTCTGGCTTTTTTTGAAGGAGTTTTTTTGCGGCTTTCTTCGCTCCTTTTGTAAGCATTGTCTGGAACCCCTGATCTGATGCTCCACGCCCGTCAAGTGCCTCTTCCTCCCTTCTTTTATCCCGATCTTCTTCGATTGGGCTAGACGCCATTCTCTTATTGACGTTTAATGGTGGAGCTATCTGCGTGTCGCCTTTAGATTTCGCTCCGAGGGCCTCTTTAGCCTTCTCTTCGTCCTCGGCCCTCCTCCGATAGTGCCCTATGCGGTCTAGGAGCTCCTCTAGTTTAAGGAGCCCTGCCTCTGTTGCTTTGCTAATTTTTGGGGAGTCGCATGCAGCTTGTATTGCGGCCATGCGATACGAAGAAGAAAGACTACTCCGAAAAGCGGGAGATGTTCTGAAAGGAATACAAGCTGCATGCTCTCATCAGTTACTAAACATATACGAGTATGTCAAGCCACGAGAATCAATTTTCATTAATTAGATTGAATTGGTAAGCAGATATATACTCAACGTTACATTATCGAATAATAACGAAATTTCCAGCAATTTTTGTTAATTTGTGCCACTTTTCGTGTCGGGCTGTCAAACTGGTACAAATTGGGTCTCTTGAACTCACTTTCGTGTCGTAATGTCAAAGTTGATCTTGGCTCGTCCTCCAACTACAACAGTGCAGTAGGAAAAATTGACTTATGGGGGCTTTTTTAAACAATTTCAAAATCACACTTTATTTTTGTATATCGTATTAATAGAATATTTACACAAATAGATATAATATAGATTGAAGCCGGAAATATTTTAAAATTAAGACGGCAGATAAGAGTTACTAGTGTTGAATTTAATATCGCTGCTCAACGAAAGCCTTAACTCCGTCAAAGTAGTGTCCCAAGCCCGATTGAAATAGGGGCTGGGAAGTATTTTTAATTTTATAAGAAAAACTCATTTTCACGTTGATTTTTCATCTGTCAACAAAGTAAGACATTGTTGAACTCTTTCGAACCCAAGACAGGTTTCTTTTTTTCCAAATTCAAAACCGCTATTTCTTATCAATCCCTATAAACTTTACAAAAACGAATCAAACTCAAAATTACGAAAAAAACCTCAAAAATTTGATGGCCCACATCCCTTTCTAAATTTAATCAATAATAAGTCAAAAAATTCTTCACATACGATACCAAATTTTATTAATAGAAATTACTATGTATAATGCATGAATTGGAAGTACGAGAAAAAATCAACCAAGACTATTCAAAAATTAAATATAATACTGTCAGCACAACACAATTTTGACTATCTAAAAATGTATGAACCTAATTCTAATGTAATTTTGTCAAAAAATGTCACCTTATTCTATGGCAACATATGTAGCCTAGACTTTGAAACTTAACTCTTGTTCTAGCAGCTATATAATCCATCTGATTGTATTTATATTTCTAAGAAGAGTTATCATCATCAAATGAAACTGTATTTCGAAAGTAAAATTAAGTCAACTGGGTCAAATAAACTACCTATTATTAAAATGAAAACGGAATGGATTAACAAAGTTGATTTAAATTCTTTTCAAATGAATTCAATATTCAAGCATAAAATTTTCTTCATATTTATAAAATTTCAAACTTTGGCGCCAAATACGCCTACAACGTTTAACCATTTCCACAACACCCTTGTTCTTGATATAAAATATTGTTTACATTTGCTGGCAGCAATCTTATGCTCTTTGCTGGGAGCTGCACTGTCACCGTCGGTGGGGGTGTTTTCAGGAAGTTATCTTGCGTGTAGCCCCTCCATTTCTTATTGCTCTGAGAATAATATATTGTCATACAGGAGACATTTGTAACTGGTCCATCTACTCTTTAGCCAAATCAAAATGCTATGTAAGACATTGTGAGTTGTTTGCAGGGACTAACATGTGGAGGTTGGAGTTAGAAGATATAGACACAAACAACGTGAAACAAATATTGAAACCAATAAATCAGATCAAAAGATAACGTTGTGTGCATCTCATATAGTCCCCAGGCCTGGAAGACCGTTTTAATTTATGACGATTTTTTTTAATGTGATAATATTCAATGTGATAATATTTTTTCCTTACGTACCGTAAAGTGAATAGTTTTATTCAGTTTTTGGTAAATAGAATATCTTTCTGACTTTTTTTTAGACATAAAATAATACCTGGTGTTGCGGTAGTTTTTGAGCATCAAAATTAATAGGGAGCAGTAGTGACCACTTCCGATCATATGTCATTTGTAGTCACTGAATGACTTCTTTTCTGAAAAATACTTTTGGATCTCTAATATAATTTTAGAATATTGTTTTCTGTCCAATATGATATTTGATCATCATTTGTCATTAGTTTCGTAGTTTGTTGAAGGATGCTTTCCGTCTTTTGGCAAATTATTTTACACTTTCCGAAGGTAATTCCTGTAGCCTTTTGTTTTGTGGGCCATAAGTGGAGCTTACAAAAATTTGCCTTCGATGGAAGCTAAACACTCCATGCATTTTAAGCTTTTTTTCTAATTTGAAGATGACAAAACCAGCGATGTAATCTACGACATAGGAAACATATTCAGTTAATTTTGTTGGATAATTTGCGTAGCTATGTTCCATTATGAATTGCTTTATCCCAAAAGAAGAACATTCCGAAAGTATACCGATTTTTCTCATACCCAAAAGCGAAAGCGATATTGGAGTCTCGATTACTAGTTAGAGGTCAATCCCAAGAAAAATTTAAACACGAGCACTCAGAGGAGGACTGGGTGAGTACCCTTTATATTTATTATAAATTTAAAAAAACTTTAAACGAACATAATTTAATAATATTAGAATTAAAATTGTATTTTCCATGGAAAAAGTCCACAATCATATAGAAAGTGCGACCGTGAAGACCGTTTTAATTTATGACGATTTTTTTTAATGTGATAATATTCATGGCAATATTTTTTCTATTAAATATTTTTCCCTTACGTACCGTAAAGTGAATAGTTTTATTCAGTTTTTGGTAAATAGGACATCTTTCTGACTTTTTTTTAGACATAAAATAATACCTGGTGTTGCGGTAGTTTTTGAGCATCAAAATTAATAGGGAGCAGTAGTGACCACTTCCGATCATATGTCATTTGTAGTCACTGAATGACTTCTTTTCTGAAAAATACTTTTGGATCTCTAATATAATTTTAGAATATTGTTTTCTGTCCAATATGATATTTGATCATCATTTGTCATTAGTTTGGTAGTTTGTTGAAGGATGCTTTCCGTCTTTTGGCAAATTTGTTTTACACTTTCCGAAGGTAACTCCATTAGCCTTTTGTTTTGTGGGCCATAAGTGGAGCCTACAAAAATTTGCCTTAGATGGAAGCTAAACACTCCATGCATTTTAAGGTTTTTTCTAATTTGAAGATGACAAAACCAGCGATGTAATCTACGACATAGGAAACATATTCAGTTAATTTTGTTGGATAATTTGCGTAGCTATGTTTCATTATGAATTGCTTTATCCCAAAAGAAGAACATTCCGAAAGTATACCGATTTTTCTCATACCCAAAAGCGAAAGCGATATTGGAGTCTCGATTACTAGTTAGAGGTCAATCCCAAGAAAAATTCAAACATGAGCACTCAGAGGAGGACTGGGTGAGTACCCTTTATATTTATTATAAATTTAAAAAAACTTTAAACGAACATAATTTAATAATATTAGAATTAAAATTGTATTTTCCATGGAAAAAGTCCACAATCATATAGAAAGTGCAGGAGGACGAGAAAACAACGAAACATTTAAATAATGATAAAACGGGATAACGTCAAGATAAATATTTAATAAATGATTGTTATGTTATGTTTTAAGATAAAGTGATCTTTTTTCTTTTAGAAAACATACAAAATATCATTACCGCCAGCATTGAAGAAAATTAAATATGAAAAAGTCGTTAGTTAGCTGCATCATTCCAAGAGTTAATTCTACTTAAGGAAAGAAAGGTTTAGAAAGAATTGAAGATATACTATTATATTTTATCATAAGAAATATAAAACGATTGAACAATGATTGCCATGTTGCTATTACACTATTATTATTATTTTGAAGTTCACCTGATAAGCATGAAAATAAGAATAGATAATTTAATTTCACTTTTGGTCTTTTCATTTGTATCGGACCAGGTATGGGACCCGCCACGTTGGCTGGCCCCTCCACTCATGAGTTCGCCATTGGGTGAGCTCACCCCTTATTCCTTGTCGTTACAGGTGCTCTTGCAGGGTAGAGTAGCCTTCACTTGAGTTTCCTATTTATGCTAAAGTTTTATGTGATCCCATCATATAAGACTTTAGCATAAACTTGAAACGCTCATATTTTTCATTGAAAGGAAAATTCATGCAAATTATGTTTGTATTCGTTTTTCATTTAAATGGAAAATATATGGCAACGTCTACGACGGATCTTGATCCGGACGAGGAGGCACCGCTTCCAGCTGGATGCCCCGGTCTTATTTGTGTGTGGCAATTATGAATAGTAAAGGCGAGATCCTCTCGAGTCTCGCACGCATTCGCCAGGCCCAATCTGTCGTTTTGCTTTGGCAATCCATCCCTTCAGGGGGTTACCTTCAGCTCGATACCATTGAATCGAGCCCTTCGATCAATTAATTCCTTAATGCGAATTTTTTTGTGGTGGGCGCGTGTGCTGAGCCCGTCCACAACACTACAATGCTAGCCTGCCAGCGCATTCATTCATCTTCAGATAAGGCCATTTCCGGCGATCACTGACATCTTCGCTAGCCGTGAAAGCAGCCCAGCACTGCAGTCCTTTGCGGACATATATAGTTCTTCAGAATAGCGGTATCAACACTCGAGGTCCTGAAACAGGCCATCATCTTTAGGTTACCCTACTTTTTTTGTGTTAGCAAGGTGAATGCCATTTATGCACAGAGTGTGGGACTCCCATACTCGCAAGAAGGTGACTCGACTACCCACTAAACATCTCCCCTGTCAACCTGAGAACCCAGCCTGGAACCGCTCGACACATTAAATTACCGCAACTATATTATCCGGGGTGAGCTCTCCCGTCTCCCTGTAGAGTTCCCTTCGCAGCCCGACCCATTTTGTACACGGTAAAAATATGTGACAGGCATTGTCCTCCTCTCCTGGGCAAAATCGACCATCGGGGGACCATGACTTACCAATCTTGTGCAGGTAAGACTGAAAACACCCATGCCCGCTCAAAAGCTGGATCAGATAGAAGTCAGTCTCACCATGCCTTTGATTTAGCCACGGTCCCACATTCGGCATGAGCCGCAGTCCACCTTCCCTTCGTGTCATTCACCCAAGACTGCTGCCAATCGTTGAGCGAGCGCCGTCTCTCCTCGCGGACAACCATCTCCTTCTTATCCTCGTTTCGGCGCAGGTAAATAGAGCGGCGCTCTCTAGCAAGGAGGGCGCCAGGTATCACGCCTGCAATCACCCTCACTGCCGAATCAGAGACTGTTGGATACGAAGATGCAATTCTCAGTGCTCCTCTTCTCTGTACCTGTGCCAGGCGTTTTCGGTATACCTCCTTGCTGAGAGCGTCGCCCCATACCTCTGCTCTGTACAGTAGCACTGACCCTACAGCACTCATCAAGAGGCGCCTTCTTGATGGGCTGGGTCCCCCTACATTGGCCATAAGTCGACTCAGAGCCGATATTCCCGAGCAGCTTTCTCAGCCGTTGCCCTGATTTGCTCAGAGAAACTCATCTTCGAGTCGATCAGTAGCCCCACGTACTTCACCGCTGGCTTCGATTCGATTCGTGAGTCGCCAATACTGATCATCCTTACTCTAGGGATTCTCGTTTTTGGAAAGATGACCACTTCGGTTTTCTCCAGTGCTAAACTGAGCCCGCGAGCAGTCATCCAGTCCCTCACTCGGCGCATTAGCATACCTAGCCTAAGTTGCGCTTGTTTGATGATGCGTCCAGTGACCAGAGCCGCAACATCATCCGCAAGGCCGACCAAGCGCGACTCATCTGGCATCTCAAGTCTCAGTAATCCGTCGTAAGATAGGTTGCACAGGTCCGGACCAAGGATAGATCCCTGGGCAACACCCGATGTAATTTCCATCCTTCGTTGGCCCTGTGTCATATCGTAGAGCAGGCTTCGGTCCTTCAGATAGTTTCTAAAGCCGCATTAGATATTCTGGAACTTGAAAAGAGTTTTCCAGCGTATCCAGAATATCCACCCATCTAGCGGAGCTGAAGGCATTCCTGACGTCGAGTGTCACCAACAGGATGATCCGTCGCTTGGTGCGACTACATGCCTCTGCCTTTTGGACCGCGTTCAAAGCCGTACTGCCGAGGAGATAGATCCCCAGCAGCACGAATCGCGATCAGTGAGTCTTCCCTTGATGAGTTTCTCTAGCACTTTCCCAGCCGTGTCTAGCATGCATAACGTGCGGTATGCAGACGGCGATTCGGAATTTCCCTTTCCCTTGCTGATCAGCACGAGCCTCGCCACCTTCCATCGTCCCGAGAAAACCCCGTCCCGTAGGCAAGCGTTGAATGTGCTGAGCAGCAAGTCAGGACAATGGTGATAGACGAGACGCAACACCTCAGCTGGAACACCATCTGGGCCTGGAGCCTTCCTCACTTTCAATGAGAGGACTGCTTCCTCCAGTTCCAGCTGTGTAAAGAGTGAGTACTTGACTGCTGTTTCACCATTAGGTTACCCTGCTAGGTATCCAAATTTTTGGCGGGTAGGTAACTAGGGTTTGCATTAAACCAGCCCCGGCATCCTTAACAACTTCCAGACTTTTTGTTGTCCTCGAACATCAATATCGTTTGGACTTACTTTGGATTTATACATTGGTGGTTTACCACCATTATATGACTAGCAAGGACAAACCAAGCGGTGCCTTAGTGTCTTTCTGTACATGGACTTTTGATTTCACGTGATTGGCTGCTTAGCTAATCTGTGACTCTCCATGATAAAATACGCGCTGCTTGCGGGTTGGAATCAACCCTGTGCTGACAAACTGTACTTGGTTAACGCAAGCATATAAGAGATAATTTCTGAACTATAATATTTACGCTGCTTCAAGAGAGTAGTACTTGTGACATATAGGAGGAGCTCACCATTAGCGTCCCTGCCTGTGACGGGGGAAAGTAAATGGAAAGGCCGAATTTTCATGATCTACATTTTTGTTTGGAGGTTCAAGATTAGCTCGCCACTTTCAGCCACTATAGAATTTTGAAATTTTTTCTTCGTGTTTTTTGCATTAGTTTTTTTTTGTGGTAGGGAGGTGAAGGCATTTACGCCCGCCGAGTCTGGCAGTGTGGGACTCCCATGGAGGATACCCTTGGACTACCCACTAAGCACCTCCCCTGTCAATCTGAGAACCTAGCCTGGAACCGTTTGACACATTACTTCGGGCCAGGTCTCGTTTTGTTACGCCGTGGGGCGCCTTCAAGCTGGGGAGTCCCTTTCCTAGCGGGAGGGGAGAGGGGAAGAGGAAATGCCAGAAGAGCGATCCCCCAGCGCCTCCGGCTGCTGTGAGTCCTTTTTATATTTTAGGACTGCCCGAGCATAATGTGCCACCTGGTTCCATTTGTCAACCGATTCGAGCATCACCGCAACTATATTATCCGGGGTGAGCTCTCCCGTCTCCCTGTAGAGTTCCCTTCGCAGTCTGGCCCATTTGGTACACGCAAAAAATGTGTGACAGGCACTGTCCTCCTCTCCTGGGCAAAACCGACAATCGAGAGACCGTGACTTACCGACCTTGTGCAGGTAAGACTGAAAACACCCGTGCCCGCTCAAAAGCTGGGTCAGATAGAAGTCAGTCTCACCATGACTTCGATTTAGCCACGGTCTCACATCCGGGACGAGGTGCGCAGTCCACCTTCCCTTCGTGCAATTCCTCCAAGACTGCTGCCAATCGTTGAGCGAGCGTTGTCTCTCCTCGCGGACAACCATCTCCCTCGCATCCTCGTTTCGGTGCAGGTAAATAGCGCGGCGCTCTCTAGCAAGGAGGAGGACAGGTATCACGCCTGCAATCACTCTCACCGCCGAGTCGGAGACTGTTGGATACGAAGATGCAATTCTCAGTGCTCCTCTTCTCTGTACCTGTGCCAAGTGTTTTCGGTATACCTCCTTGCTGAGAGCGTCGCCCCATACCTCTGCTCTGTACAGTAGCACTGACCCTACAGCACTCATCAAGAGGCACCTTCTTGATGGGCTGGGTCCCCCTACATTGGCCATAAGTCGACTCAGAGCCGATATTCCCGAGCAGCTTTCTCAGCCGTTGCCCTGATTTGCTCAGAGAAACTCATCTTCGAGTCGATCAGTAGCCCCACGTACTTCACCGCTGGCTTCGATTCGATTCGTGAGTCGCCAATACTGATCATCCTTACTCTAGGGATTCTCGTTTTTGGAAAGATGACCACTTCGGTTTTCTCCAGTGCTAAACTGAGCCCGCGAGCAGTCATCCAGTCCCTCACTCGGCGCATTAGCATACCTAGCCTAAGTTGCGCTTGTTTGATGATGCGTCCAGTGACCAGAGCCGCAACATCATCCGCAAGGCCGACCAAGCGCGACTCATCTGGCATCTCAAGCCTCAGTAGCCCGTCGTAAGACACGTTCCACAGGTCCGGACCAAGGATAGATCCCTGGGCAACACCCGATGTAATTTTCAGCCTTCGTTGGCCCTGTGTCGTGTCGTAGAGCAGGCTTCGGTCCTTTAGGTAGTTCCTCAAAAGCCGCATTAGATATTCTGGAACTTGAAAAGAGTTTTCCAGCGTATCCAGAATATCCACCCATCTAGCGGAGTTGAAGGCATTCCTGACGTTAAGTGTCACCAACACGACGATCCGTCGTTTTTTGCATTAGTAATAAATATATATATCATCCATTTAAGATCCATAAATATACACATTAAGATTAGATTACTTTGCTTAGGAACAATGTCAACGAAACGCATACCGCACAAGTGTCGCATACCATCAGATGGGGGATTGACGGTGTGGTGCGTGATATGGCAGGATTGTAGGCGATGCCCAAGCATAATGATCGCAGAGACCGAGGTTCGCCACTACCAGGCGACATTGACGACATAAAAGTATCTCGAGCAGTACCGTGTGGTGGGGAGGGGCAGAGGACAAACGTATCCATAGATGCGACGGTCCTGCAATACATGATGGCACTATTGCAGGGCTTGACCACCCAGGTAGCCGCTCAGGAGAGTAAGAAGGAGAGCCCACCAAAAGCACCTCATCGAAAGCCTCCGCTGTGGGACTTGAACCCATATCCTTGCGATTTCCCAGTAGGTCTGAGACTCCAGCCAAGCGAAACATACGGAGTTTGTCTATGAACCCATTGGCCTCGGCAAAACGGCCAAGACTCAGCCAGGTTCAACCACTGACATTAGGTCCAGTGGCTCCTCCAGAGCAACGCGGACCTCAACACTTATCATGCAGATTGAAGCTGACTCAAATCCCTAGCATCATATAGGGCTGGAGTCTCCATTTTAGTGGAGAACCACACTCCATCATAGTCGAGGACTTTATCGCTCGGTTCGAAGCACTGATTGATGACCAGATGCTGGGGGGAGACAACATGGCGCTGGCCGGCTACTTGCTGATGTTATCGCGAAACCTACTGGGGTATACATGCCACTCCTCGACCTTATCGCTGGTTACGGTTGAAGGAAGTATACGTATGCAGTATCCTACTGTCAATATGGATGAGAAGATACTGTATAAAATCCAAGCCAGATGGCAACAACCGAATGAACCATTCAGCAAATTTAGAGCCAACATTTTACGGCTCAACGACCAACTGACGGAGCCCTCGACCCAAACCCAATTGTTGCGGGTGCTAGAGAGCAATTTATGGCCTGAGTTTTGCGACTACGTTGGAAACTCTGACCCTCAGGACATCGCGTCACTTTTTAAGGTCATCAGCAGACAGGAGGGAATTGAAGAGGACTTGCGGGAACGATCATGTCTGTGGATGAGACCTGGTCCTCGGTGTGGGGTTTTGGAAGTGGTGCAGGGGACAAGCACTTCCAATCTAGAAGACGCTACCAGGCAGCCAGACGAGTTTGCTGTAGCTACGGTGGAAAACCTCATGACCTGCTGGAGTTGTGGAAAAACTGAACATCGCCTTGTTGCATGTCGAGCAGAGCGCATGGTTTTCTGCTACGGATGTGGGAAACCAAATACCTACTTCCCAGATGTCCTGGATTGCACAAGGCACGAGCGAGTACCCGACCATCTCAGCGGTACTCTAAAGCTCAACCATAGGTTGTCAGCATACTGCGAGTTACAAACATGACAACACTATACCGGCCTTAACACCAATGACTGCGGGGGTTCCTTCTCTCCCGGAGGCTTCTCTGAACCAATAGTTGAAGCCAAACCACCTCTAATTCGTGCACTGAAGCCGTATCATATTCGACTACATTGGTGAATTCTTAGCGCTCAAAAATAGCACAGCTGATGACACCAAAACATCCTATCAAGAGTGGAATGACAACACCCGTCACGTTTAAAAATCAATCTAAGGCTATCACGTTTCTCATCATTCCCTCAATGACTCAGAAAGTGTACCTCGGCATAGATTTTGTCCTTCAATTTGGTTTGGCCTCAGATTTATTTGTAAATTTACACTTCAACACAAGACAAGTCCATGAACTTACTTCTTTGCCCGACAGACACGAACTAACTCCCTTATCATCGACAACGTCTGGAAGCATCCATCGCTGCTTTTCCCTCTTATGCTACGCAAGGTCTTAGCCGTACTACTCTGGTCTCACATTTTATTGACGTTAACGATAGCAAACCGATAAAGCAGAGACAGTATGCCATTTTGCCTGGCATGGAAAAGCTAGTGTACGCAGAGTTGGACAAGGTGCTAGAGTTTGGGGTTATAGAGGAGTCTCAAAGTGCCTGGTCCTCACTAGGGTTTCTTTCCCGGGATCCCGGGAAATGGCCCAATATTTCCCTTTTTCGTAATCCCGGGAAATTTTTTTAGTTCTCAGGATTTCCCGGGAAAAAGTTAAATTCAGAATTTTAATGACTTCGATCACATTTCAATCGGAGCAATTCAACTTTCAGACTTTTTTCCGTCACAGCATGTAAACAGATTGTTTTAAAATGAATTTCAGTCATAATTCCCTGAGAATTCAATGTTGGAGAGGTTTGTATGAATAATATTCAGTATCCCGGTTCAAGCGTCGTGCGATTTCGTCAGGTTCGTAAAAACCGTGCACCTTTTTTATGAATTCAATGGGTGAGTTCAGGCGATTCAGCCTGCTACCGGCCGCAAACAGGTTAATCAAGTTTTCTTGGACAAGAAGGATGCGACGTTGAGATTGCCTTCTCTCGATGTCGCGTCCTTCTTGTCCAAGAAAACTTGATTAACCTGTTTGCGGCCGGCAGCAGGCTGAATCGTCTAAACTCACCCAATGGATGCACTGTTTGCGGGTCAAACTTCTAATATTTATTGTTTACATAATGCCATGCTAAAGGAATAAAATTGCAGGCGCGTGGCGCTTTGTACCATGATATGTATATGGGATAGGGTGGGTCACTTTAGTATGTTGTAAAAAATAATTTTCTGTTGACTTCTAGTAGTAAGAAAAATGTATCAAATGGTTACATATATGAACTAACTTCAGACCTTTGTTTAAGTTAATACAGTGCAACTAAACGACTAAATGGTTGCCATAATATTTCATCCCATCAGTCCCATTTGACAATTTATTATTACTATTAGAATCCATAATAAAAAAAATATTTTTTCACCCTATGGCAAAATTTCTCTTTGCCTTTATGGACCTTCTGTCCAATGTTTAATACGTTGCAAAAGAACTTAGAATGTAAACATTTTAATATATGTAAACACTACCTTCTGTAGAAAAATCAGTCAGTTCATTCTTTTTAGTAAAAAGTGTGATATGGTTTGCTTGTTTTGCGTGGAGTCCAAAAGTGTTCTTCAATAAGGATAGTTGTGTGATATGTGGTCAATTTGTTCTTGGATCAGATACTAAAAATTATTTTGGTAAGTGAAACTGTCGTCAGTTTGTGCATTTTCACCGTCGTGTAATTCAAGCCAATCAGACGAAGAAGACTTACGACTTATTGAGGATGAATTGAGTTACTATTGTTTCAAAGCTCCACCTTTTCAAATTGACATTTTTCAAATAAAATTGTTCTCTTTGTTTGTATTTCAATATTATTTCAGGTGTAAATTATAAATATAGCCATGTCTGACTTTACTTCGAAGTCCTTCATAAAAGAAAACGATGAAACTGCAAAATGTATTAAATGCAAGAGCATATTAAAGTGTAGAGGTTGGTCAAAAAGTGGCTTGCTTCGACATTTACATGTAAAACATAATGTAACAAAAGGTACTCAATCTGATTTGTCAACATCAGGTTCTAGTGAAACCAACAAAAGAAAGAAAGATAGTGATGATAAAACTAAATGCACTAAACAAAAAAAGTCACTCCTTGCATATTTCCTTCCCGCTCATAGAGAAACACTGGGGGAAATAGTTAGTAAGCTCGTTTGCCTCGATGAATTCACGGTGAATGCAATTACAAAAAGTAACTTCATAAGGAATTCGTTACGTGACAAAGGATTTGCATTACCTCAAAACCCTAGCGATGTAATGAAGCTTATATACAAACAATATGACCTAATGAGAAGTCAAGTAATAATCGAAATTTTTTCAAAATTAAACGCAGGACAACGTTGTAGTTTGACGCTGGACGAATATACATCGCTCAAAAACCAACGATATTTAAATGTAAACGTCCCTTTTAATGAACTAAAGTTCTTTAATTTGGGAATGATGAGAATAAGTGGATCCTTTTCGTCGGAAAATTGTGTTGATATGGTGAGGAATAAGTTGAAGGAATTCAAAATTTCTATTGAAACCCATATAGTTGCATGTGTTACTGATTGTGCAAGCATGATGGTGAAGTTCGGAAAAATTATGAACTGCGAGTATCACTTATGCTATGCTCACGCTATACATCTGGCTGTGTGTGATGTTCTTTATAAAAAAAGAGTAGATTTTGAAGAGACTCCTAATGAAATAAATATACCACAGATAGAAAAAGATGGGGATGAAAGCGATGAGCTAATTGAAGATTTAGATAAGGCCATTAATATAGAATTTGACGCGGGTCTATCAATGGAAGGCATATGTAATATAGCTTATAAAGACCTTCTAAAATTGATATTAATGAAGCTGTAAATAAAGTAAGAGTTACTGTAAAATTCTTTCGAAAATCGCCTCTGAAGAATGATATTTTACAAAATTATGTCAAAGCACAGTTTGGGCATGAAAAGATGGTTTACTTAGATACTAAAACACGTTGGAATAGCTTGTTAGATATGCTTGAACGATTTTTAGATATAAGATCAGCAATTTCTAAGGCGTTAATTGATATCAAAGTGCCCATGACTTTGACTCATGAAGAATTAGAAACGTTGAGTGCCATTGCAGCTTGCTTAAAGCCTTTCAAAATTGAGTTAGAAAAACTGTGTAATCGAAGTGCAACTTTGTTAACTGCGGAAGGAGTGTTTTCTTTCATTTTAGATGAGTTAAATCAACAAAATACAGAATTTTCCAAGCACATGAAATGCTCTCTGATCCAACGAATAAATGAAAGGCGCCCGAAAAGCTTAGTTGGTATAATGCAGTATCTAAATTGTGGCAAAAATACAATGCTACTGCAATTGTTGATCTGCCATGTTTACCAACTAAAAGCGCGTTGATTCAACAAGGAAAAAAAATAATAACGAGGCTTTTTTGCGTGGAGGGTGAACCATCGTCAAACTCTTCATTTTCCGAAGAAGAGAGCTCAGAAAATGAAGTAACACTAACTTTGAGCGAAAGATTGGAGAAGGCTATTCAGTCAAAAACAAGAATTCAACGTTCTGGCAATATCAAAAGTAGCTCCAGCTTTAGCAAGATTATAAAGCAAGAATTTCTGTTGTTTAATGCTACCGAAAATCAATCCTCTAACATAATTATATTGGGTGAAGCTCCGAAAACTATACCGCCAACATCAATAGAAGCTGAAAGAGTCTTTTCTGCGGCAGTATTGTTTGTATCAAAACTTAGAACGAGACTTAGTGATAAAAGTATAGATCGCTTATGTTTCCTGAAGTCGTATTTGCAAAATGTCTAATTATTTTCATTTTATTTGCTTTAACGTCATTAAATATACATACATATCATTCATAGCACTGTGTATAGCTATTTTAATTTAATTTTTCATAATTTTATGTATAAATATACGCACATACATATGTACATAATATAATATTGTAGTTGTATAATCTTCAGAGAATTAAATTTATGAAAAGGAATGACTTTGTTTTTCAATTTCTATATATTTCCGGTTTCCGGGTTACTGTTAGCCATTATTTTCAAATTTTTTACTTCCCTGGGAATCCCGGGAGTCTCTGGAATGACTTTTACTTTCCCGGGATTTCCAGGAATTTCCCGGGAAGAAGAAAAGGCCGGGAATTCAGAAACCCTAGTCCTCACCGGTAATCTTGGTGGGAAAACCAGGTAAAGTTTGTCTTTGTCCAGGTGCCTGAAAAGTCAACGCAGTGACCGATAAAGATGCGCACCCTCTTCCGCTCATCGATGGAATATTGGAAAGACTGCCGAAAGCAAACTACATAACAAGTCTCGAATTGAAGGATGCCTTCTGGAAATTCCACTCCATGAGGGGTTGAGGAATAAAACCACTTACACAGTGCCTGGGTGACCACTAAACCAGTTCGTCATAATGACTTTTGGCCTTTGTAACGCGCCGCAAACGATGACCCACCTGATGGACAAATTCATTCCACTTCATCTGAAATACGAAGTGTTCGTGTACCGGAATGACCGTCTGCTCATCACAGAAAAGTTTGACCAACATCTCCTACTGCTGTAAGAAGAAGCCCTGCATATCAGCAAGGTGGGACTAACCATCAATGTCTACAAAAGCAAGTTTGTTATGACCGAAGTCATGTCATCGGGCATGGTACCATCAAAACAGATCCGGACAAAACTCGTGCGATTTATGAGTTTCTCTTGCCGAAGACTGTTAAGCAGCTATGACATCTCCTAGAAATGTGCAGTTGATACCAAAGGGTCTCCCGCAACTACGCAACGGTTTCACTGCCTCTGTCAGACATGCTCCGGGAAGATAAGTTCATCTGATCCAAACTCAACCGAAAAGCATTCGAAAAGCTCAAGCAAGCTTTGACATCTGCACTAGTCTTGCACAGCCCTGACTTCCAGAAACCCTCTCCAATCATTGCGATGCAAGTCAACTTGGAGTGGGAGCCGTGCTAGTGCAATTGACCGAAGAGGGAGAGGAAGCTCCCATTGCCTTCATGTCCAATAATCTGAACTTGGCCCAGAGGAAATAAACGGTATCCAAACAAGAATGTCTGGTAGCGGTGATAGCTGTCAAGAAATGCCGAGCGTATATAGAAGACCACCAGTTTGAAATCATCACTGACCACGCTTTGTCACAATGGCTGATGACCCATGTGGACCTACACACACGTCTGGCCCGATGGACTCTTAAACTCCAAGGGTTAAAGTGTTCCATCAAACACCGGAAAGGAACCCAAAATATTGTGCCTGATACTCTTTCGTGAAAGTTTTCACCAGAGGGGATAGAATTGAAAGTAAATGATGATGATCCCATCAAGATAGACTTCTCCTTCTTCTTCTTAGCACTACAGCTCCTTTCGGGCCTTCGCTTCCTGCAAACAGCGCCTCCAACTGTCTCGGTCCGTTGACCGCGTCTTCCAATTCCGAAATCTGAGCAGCGATGAACTTTCTTCGTCGACCGAGTCGGACTAGCGATTCCTCGGTTTCCCCACTGGCCGCCGGCCTTCAGTTCTCCCAACGAATACATTCTTGGGTATCCATTGTTCGTCCATACGATTCATGTGTCCAGCCCATTGCAACTTTCACAGTCTTCCAATCCTTGAGATCTCCAGTTCGTCAAAAATTTCATACAGCTCATAGTTCTATCGAATTCTCCATTGGTCCCCGTCTAGCTTCGCTCCGATTATTCACTCCAGGACCCGTCGCTCAAAGGCGTTCAATATATTAGCGGATGCTTGGGTTAGGGTCCATGTTTCACACCCATAGCATAACACAGGTCTTATCACAGATTTGTATACTTGGAGCTTTGTTTTTCTGTGTATGCAGCTGGTCTTCAAGATCGTCAATACTGAATAAAATATTTTATTTGCGAGGTGTATTCTTCGGCGTATTTCCTCTCTTTCATTGCCCGTTTTCGTTATTTTGGCGCCTAAATACACAAGTTTGCTAAAATTTTCGATACTGTGTTCGCCAAGTGTGATATTTTGTGTATTTGGGGTATTTTTCCTCGACTGCGTCATGAGCTTTGTTTCATTTGCGTTGATTTGTAGCCCTACTAGTTTTGCTTCGCTGTCGAGTTTCAGGAAGAGTTCTTTGGCAGTTGTTAGTGATCGTGACAAAATGTTGATGTCGTCCGCATAGGCCACTATCTGGCTCGACTTGTATAGTAGTGTACCTCGCGTATCGACAGGTAGCTCCGTATGACATACTCCAGAGCCAAATTGAATAACAATGGGGCCAGCCCATCTCCCTGCTCTAGTCCGATATTTGTGTCAAAGGCATCGGTGAGTTGGTTATTGATGTGGACTTGGGAGGTCGTCGACGTCATTGTCATTTTGGTAAGATGGATTAATTTGGCTGGGATGCCGAAACCAAGCATTATTTGGTACAGTACGTTACGATCAATACTGTCGTATGCTTGCTTGTAGTCAACGAAAATTTGGTGTACGTCTATGTTGAATTCCCAGCATTTTTCAAGTTCCTGCTTGACTGTGAACAGTTGGTTGATACTCCCCAATAATACTGTTGGCGTATGATCTGATTTTATTTTCTAAGATTCTAGAAAATATTTTATATGCCGTACAAAGTAGTGATATGCCTCTATAATTTTCGCACTGTAGCTTGTCACCTTTTTTGTGGATAGGGAATATAATTGATTGGCTCCACTCTTTCAACATATGTTCTTGTTGCCAAATGAACTAGATGACTTTGTGAATAGCTTGGTGAACACTAGTGCCACCATATGTAGTGATTTTATAGTTTCAAAAATCCGTAAAGGACTGCAGCGATGTTCTGCTGCCTCGCAGAAGAAGATGGAGCTATCTGCCGAGAATGCCCTCGTCTGGAGACGCGTGAATGCGCTGGCAGGCTAGCATTGCGGTGTCGTGGGGCGGGTTCATTTCCCCAGCACGAGGACCCACTACAAAAAAATTTCGCACTCACGAATTGGACTACAGATCAAAAGGCGACCGAAGTCGCAAAATTTGTAGATAACCTCACAGAGGGAGATGGAACTTGTTACGAGAACAAGTGGAACCTGAAAAGAAAGGCGAACTTGGGGTGACCTCGTCATTACCCGACGAAGTTCATGGCCCACAAATGAAAGAGGGGCAAACGGGTAGTGGTGGAGCCCCTTCGTACCCACCCAACCGGAATAAATCCATAGATATCTTGTTGAAGTGGCCATGTATTCCTCTTCTGAGTGGAAAACTCATACAACTCGAATTGTATGAACTTTCCCATCAGAAGGGGAGTACCCCGGTGACCAACTTATGCCATAGAATTATACAATCTGATTGCATAACTCTATGCCATAAAGACGCACTCTGCTTGGGCCACTCAACCCAAAAAGTCACCTGAAACAGAAGGATTAAGTTGTACCCGGTGGCTGGCTCATGGTTTTAGGGGCAGCCTGCCACCGTACCGGGTCCTATACCCGGTCAGAATCTTTGGAAAGGAAAGACCAACAATTGCAGGTTATTCAACCATTATTATTTTCTAATATCTTACAAATATTCTCGCCGATACACAATTCCTCAAAAAAAAAAAAAAACTAAAGGTATGAAAAGTTTATCAAAATTTACGTTAACAAACAAATTGTTTTGTTTCTTTATACAATTTATAGTTTAACAAATTTTTAAAATTCAATTCGTTTATCCCGTGATGGAGAAAATATTTCACTACTATACTGCTAGGCTCGGTTCTATTTACGCGCTCTTCCAATAAAGACAACAGAAAAAAAAACGAACTTCGTTTCGGTGTCAAAGCACCAAATGTACGGCTGGCATCATTCAATATAGGAAAAATAAAATAAAACATGAAAAAGGGAAATCTCCTTTTTTTTTTGTTTGTTTTTTGAACAGAAGAAAGGGTACTTACCACTACCTCCTGTTACGAGCGCTCGTGTTCGGGGTGGGTAAATCCTGCAAATTGGTGTTAATATTATTTTGATTTAACTACACCGAGGGAGAAAGTACTTGTTCCGAGAACAAGTGGAAACTGGAAAGAAAGGCGAACTTGGGGTAACCTCGTCATTACCCGACGAAGCTCATGGCTCACAAATGAAAGAAGGGCAACCGGGTGGTGATGGAGCCCCTTCGCATCCACCCAACCGGAATAAATCCATATTTTGTTGCAGTGGCCAGGTATTCCTCTTCTGAGTGGAAAACTTATACAACTTGACTTGTATAAACTTTCCCATCAGAAGGTGAGTACCCCGGTGACCAATTTATGCCATAGAATTATACAATTCGATTGCATAACGCTTTGCCATAAAGAGGCACTCTGCTTGGACCACTCAACCCGCAATGTCACCTGAAACATAGAAGGATTAGTTAAGTACCCGGCGGCTGGCTCATGTTTTTAGGGGGCAGCCTGCCACCGTACCGGGTCCTATACGCGCGCAAAAGTTATCGAAAAGGAAAGACCGATTATATTTAAAAAAAATTAGCACTTCATTTTTGCTTATGTTTTTTCACAATTATTTCTTCTTTTAGATATAATCCGTGGTCAATATTTCGACAAGAAAATTTAATAATATTCTTCCGACATAAATTGACTGGTTACACTTCAAATAACGTTTGTGGAATATAACGCAAAGATATATGTATAATACTGATTGTAACAAAAAAAAAGAAATATGCAAAAATATATGTATCTAAATGTGCAAAAAAATATATAGATAAATTTAAAATAATATTTAATCTTATTTAAAAAAAGATTATTTATAATTTATGTAAAATTATTATTTCATATCTGTTCGCGTCTAAGCCGACGCTGCTGTTCAATCTTACTTTCGAAAAATAGCTACCTATTTTGCAGGTTTTACGAGTTGATCCGTCTTAATAACTTCCTGGCGCTCTTGCTGTACGGTAAATGTTATTCTATCGATTATTTAAACAAGTCGTTTGTAGAAATTAATCGTCTCGATTATTTTGACAAGTTGTTTAAAGTAGGTATTAGAGTAGAAATCCATTGCATATCCAGGCTTCCAAAACTTTAACAATAGTATTTACATAAGGGCCCAACACTATTGTTGCAGACAATCAGTCGACTGTTTTTGCGTCGCAGAAAATAGTTCCACTCACTTCTAACCGTCAATCTGCGCCAAAGGCAAATAAGACTTATCACCTGAAGGCAAACACTGTGCTATCGCTGAACTTCACAAACCATAAACCGATCACTTCATGGACACGGAATGAAAATCAGATTCGCTAAACAATTCCTTGGTTTTTCGTTGACTGTGATATTCAAAACGTCAATCGTCAATCTGCGCCAAAGGCAAATAAGACTTATCACCTGAAGGCAAACACTGTGCTATCGCTGAACTTCACAAACCATAAACCGATCACTTCATGGACACGGAATGAAAATCAGATTCGCTAAACAATTCCTTGGTTTTTCGTTGACTGTGATATTCAAAACGTCAATCGTCAATCTGCGCCAAAGGCAAATAAGACTTATCACCTAAAGGCGAACACTGTGCTATCGCTGCACTACGCAAACCATAAACCATAAACTTCATGGACATGGAATAAAAATCAGATTCGGCTAAACAATTCCTTTGTTTTTTTGTTGACTGTGATATTCAAAACTTCGACTAAGATGCAATCAATAGTTGCTTCAGGGAATTTATCTTTGGGACGGATGAAGATAATGATGAATAAATTCTCTTTACAGTATGTCCAAAAATTTTTTTCGATCATACGCGCCTTCGTCTCGCTTAAAAACCGTGCACCTTGAGTTGATCTGGCTTCGCCAGTCCAGATTTCGTTAGCCACTGGCAAATGTTCTCTCGCTGATCACCTTGAAGCTGTAATACTTCACCGTATTCGGGATGCTCTACTACTGCGCTATTGCACGCAAATTCCTTTTTATATGCTCACACGATTTTCTTCAAGTCATATTCAGAGGAAAGGCCCTGCACCGTAGTTAGCGTTTTTCGACCATTTCTCTGCTGAATTCTTAGGTGCACAAGTCCGTCCTGTACAGTATCATCTGCACAATTGATTGCATCAGCAAAGGGGTCAAATTTTTGCAAATTCTGGATGGACATACGATAAACAAATTAAACACAGGCAAGAAATAAAACTGCCAATCGAATATCGGGCACGACTTGTGAAATCTCGATTCTGAAATTGAACTGCTCGCGTGTACGACGACTAGGCTCAAAAGATCTCATTCTCACCATGCACTTGATTCACCAAAATTTTACCTTTCATTCCCTTTTTAAAAATGTTATGTTTTTCCTTTCCGACCGGCCAAATCCACTCCACGCGGATACCACCACATGCGCGCCCTGTCAAAAATCTCCAATCGTCCTAGATTAATCTTAAAGGGCTGCGTTCGTTGTGATCAAATTGGAGGGAAATTGATGTCCCATACAATTTGCACAAAGCAGCTGTTTTTTCGTTTGATTAGTTGATTTGGGACATATTATGCCTGAATTTCCTTTAACTCTTTGCCGGCGCAGTTTTAGTTGTACGAAAAAAAAAAAAAAAAAAATAAAATAAGAGAAAAAAATCTATATATTGACATAAATAAAATTTGAATCCTATGTGAATTTATCCAATAATTTAAAGAGAAAATAGGAAGAAAAAAAAATAGTAAATTTAACTAACTGCTCGATTACTACAGGGCAGCTAATTTTCTCGCGATCCCAAGGCGACGAGGATTGCGAAAAAGGAGCTGAAGGATCTTGCAGGGTACCATGGGTTGTCTTTCGTGTCAGGACACGAAGTGACGGACAATAAAAGAAAAGCACAATTGACAGACGGACGGACTGACTTATGTTTATGTTTGGCCGGAAGTATACAACCCTTGCGCGATTTTGAAAATATATGCGGACGGACAAAACAGACGTGACTAATTATCTATCGGCGCAAGTCTTTCGCGTGGTATATCCCCACTTCTTTTCCCGATGGGTCCGTTATCAGGTAACGGTTAGGTCCCATTACCTTCTTTATGCGGCTTTTCAAGAATCGCCAGTCCAGCTTGGCGTTGTAATGCCCCGCGGTGCCACTTTGGCGGAAATTGCCCCGGAAAACTTCATCTCCTTCTTTGAAATTAGCAGATCGTGACCTGAGATTGTACTGCGCCTCATTTGCACTTCCTGCGGCCTTAATCTTCCGTCCGATTTGTTGGTGGAGGTCTCCTAGACGTTCGTGGGGCTCCAGTGCAACGACGGGGTCTCCCAAACACTTTAACTGCCGTAACAGCCGGTATGATTTACCGTGGCAAATCATGTGCTGTCCAAAGGCGGCAAAGTAAGGGGCGACACCGGTGACGGAATGAAACGAGGATCGCAGGGCGCATGTGATGGCGGACAATCGCCGATCCCAATCTTTTCGAGATGGGTGGACGTAGGAACGGATCGCGGCCAATAGGGTGCGGTTCAACCGTTTGGAGGCGTTAGACTGAGGAGAGTATATGGGCGTCAGTTGGTGTTCAACGCCATACTGCTCGAGTAGGCCCTTAAACTGCCGAGACCGAAACTGTACTCCGTTGTCCGAGTACACACTCTCTGGAACCCCGAACACGTGGAATACCCGGCTCTCTAGGAATTTCACGATAGATGGAGTTGTGAATTTACGGATAGGTTCCACCAGTGGGAATTTTGAGAGCTGGTCTAGAACGACTATAGCTCCGATGTGTCCCATGGATGACCGAGGATATGGACCGAGTAGATTGATGTATAGACGTTGGAATACGCGTTCGGGGACGTTGAGTTGACCCAGAGGAGGTCGAAGAGGCTGGTTGGGCGCTTTGGTGCCTTTACAGGTCTCACAGGCGCTCACGTAGTCTTTGACCTGGGATGCCATTTTAGGACAAAAGAAGTATTTCTTGAGTCGCCGTAACGTCCGACCGTAACCTCCGTGGGCACTTAAAGAATGGTCATGTGCGCGGAGGATCAGATGTTGTGTCATTTCCTCCGGTACCCAGAGGTTCCAGGACTCTTCTTCAGGCAGCTGCGATTGTTGGGTCACGATGGTTTGCTTCAACTCTTTGTAGCTGTCTGATTCGAAATGTGGGCTGTCCAAATCTATTTCGATGGGGTCCTCGTCATTTATTGTCAATTCGGCTCCCTCTGGGGAAAACATTCGTGAGAGAGTGTCGGGTACAATGTTCTGGGTCCCTTTTCGATGTTTGATCGAACCCTTGCAGTTTAAGAGCCCATCTTGCAAGGCGTCCATGTAAATCTGCCTGGTTCATCATCCATTGTAGCGAGGCGTGGTCCGTGATGATCTCGAATTGGTGGCCCTCGATATAAGCTCGGAATTTCTTCACAGCCATTACCGCTGCCAAACATTCCTGCTCGGACACAGTATAGTTTCTTTGGGCCGAATTCAGCTTATTGGACATGAAGGCGATGGGAGCTTCCTCTCCCTCATCGGTCAATTGCACCAGCACGGCTCCAACTCCATGTTGACTCGCGTCACAATGGATGGAGAAGGGCTTAGTGAAGTCGGGGCTGTGCAAGTCCGGAGCTGATGTGAGGGCTTGTTTTAGCTCTTCAAATGCCTTTCGGCTGAGTTCGGTTCAAAGGAACTTCCCTTTCTACAGCATGTCTGACAGAGGCGCTGAAACTGTTGCATAATTCCGAACAAACCTCCGGTACCAACCGCATACACCAAGGAAACGTCGTAGCTGCTTAACTGTTTTTGGTAAGGGGAACTCATCAATCGCACGAGTTTTGTCTGGATCCGTTTTGATAGTGCCATGTCCTATGACATGTCCTAGGTATCGCACTTCTTTCATGACAAACTTTCTTTTCTGTACGTTGATGGTGAGTCCCGCCTTACTGATGTGCAGGGCTACTTCTTGTAGGAGTAGGAGGTGTTGATCGAACGTTTCCGTGATGAGTAACAGATCATCCAGGTACACGAACACTTGGTGTTTCAGGTGAGGTGGCATGACCTTATCAATCAGCCGAGTCATCGTTTGCGGTGCGTTACACAGGCCAAAAGGCATTGTGACGAACTGATATAATGGTCGTCCAGGCACTGTGAAGGTGGTCTTATCCCTCGACCCCTCATTGAGTGGAATTTGCCAGAAGGCGTCTTTTAGGTCGAGACTGGTGATATAATTGGCTTTCGGCAGTCTCCCTAGTATTCCATCGATAAGTGGAAGAGGGTACGCGTCCTTGATGGTAACCGCGTTTACCTTACGGGCATCTAGACAGAGGCGGACTTTACCTGGCTTCACCACCAAGGTTACCGGTGATGACCAGGCACTTTGGGACTCCTCTATGACCCCCAACTCGAGCATCGCTTTAATATTGTCGTTGGCGAGGTCTCCGGAAGAGAGTGTACATCCGCAGTCATAGTGGTCATGGCTGGTGTGTTAACGTCATGTTTGTTGGGGTGAGCAGCTGGCTGAGGAGCTACTGCGGGGGCTTTGAGTACCGCTGAGGTGGTCGGGTACTCTTTCGGCCGTTTTTTTGCGCGGCACATTCAGGGCAATCAGGGAAGTAAGTGCCGGGCTTGCCGCAACCGTAGCAGAAAACCTTACGCTCTGCTCGACATGAAATGAACCCATGTCCAGTTTGATTGCAATTCCAGCAGGTCGTAAGGCTTCCCACCGCTGCTACAGCAAGCTGGTCCCGGTCCATATCTTCCTCCAGATCCATGGTAGTATAATCTGGGGCCGATTCCGCGATTCCTCGCC
Source organism: Odontomyia ornata (assembly GCA_963969285.1). Taxonomy (NCBI): domain Eukaryota; kingdom Metazoa; phylum Arthropoda; class Insecta; order Diptera; family Stratiomyidae; genus Odontomyia; species Odontomyia ornata. The sequence goes on along the minus strand of OZ017741.1, from coordinate 111,984,041 downwards.
GAGGACCCGTCCTAGCTAGTAAGTAGGGCCGGTCCCGGAGGTCTTCCTCAAACCCTTCTAGGCGACGCACAGTTCTCAGCAGTGCCTCCATACTCTATGGATCGGAGTTCACGATATGGCAACGAAGCTCCAGCCTTAGATTGCGCTTTAGCAACCGCAGCAATTGGGTAGAAGACATCGGCTCTGACAACTGGTCATTCCGCCGAAGAATGTCTGCTCAATATTGGTGGAAAGACTCGTCCGGACGCTGCCATCTAGCATGAATCTTGTCCAGTACAAATTTTTCATGTCTACCGTAGGGTACTCCATGCGGAGTACCTCCTTCAACCGTGGCCGAATGTATTCGCCAATATGACTCAAGTGCTGCTCCCCTAAGCAGCATTGGCAAATATCCTGCCAGCGCCGTGTGGTCTCCTGCTAGCATTTGCTCAATCAGCGACTCCACCCGACCAATGAAAACTTCCACAGTTATGGTGTTGGGTTCCCCGCTGAAATGCAGATTCCAGCCCTAGATGATCCTGGAGATCTGCGTCGGCTTCAGCCGATACGTGGCGTGTGGATGGATGCGTTGGTCCGGCGGAATCACTGGAGCCTGAGTTGGTGGCGGTGCTTGGCTCAGTCGAGGCCGGTACATTGGAGCCAACGGATTCATTGCCGCACCAGGCCGGATTCGTTCGTGATCGCGCCGCGAGCCTACCGGAAAATCCCATGGATTTAGGTCCGAATCCCACATCGGATTCTCCTTCTGGCTTTCCAGCGAGGCTACCCGGGTGGTCAGGTCCTGCATGAGCGCCATTAAATCCTGTAGGACTGTCGCCTCCACAGCCACGGTGGGTCTCGACCCTTCCGCAGGCGGCACTGCTTCGGCTCGGTAGTCTTCCTCTCGTGCACCCATTGTCGTGGATGGAAGGGGTCCGCTTTTGGGCACTGTCCCACTTGCGCTGGAGGACTGAGGTCGTTCTGTTGCTGGCTGGGTGGTTTCTAGAGGCTGACGACAGAGCGGGCACGTGGATGAGGTTTGCCGCAGTTGGACCAAACACAGCTGGTGTAGCCTGTGTCCACACTGCAAACGCTGACTGGTGAGTTCATCCATGTCCTTATGACATATGGAGCAGAAGAGCGCTGGTCCGGCATCTGACCTCAACTTCCTCCTCTCTGGAGTTCTTTTGGTGGGCATTCTAAACAAAATTTATTTTTTCCAAATAAATATCTAAATGAATATATATTTATAAATAATAAAAAAAAGTGAAAAAATACTGAAAAATATGTGACTTTAATGTGGCCGTCAGTGGCAAACTATACTAGAACCTCAAAAAAAAAAAAAAACAAAGTGTATGAACAAATTTTTAATTATGTTATCCAGAAAAATAATCGGTCTTTCCATTCCGTCCTTCTTTCCAAGTATGGACACCAATGGCACATTCCTTCCGGAGCGTTTTAGGGACAACTCTCTTGCGGCACCATGAGAATCAGGGTTCAGAAGTGCTCCCTTATCCGCAAGTTTTTCAAGTTACAACTTGTCAGCCCAGGGTTGAATTCTGATCCACAAGCAGCGCGTGTCTTGTCATGGATAGTCATGGATTAGCTAATCAGCCAATCACATGAAATCAAGATCTATGTAATTTAAGATACCCAGGCACCGCTGGTTTGGGAAGCGGATCAGAATCCTCCGCAAAATGAATGTTGAGATAATAACTTCCGAACACAAATAGGGACTCTAATATCATTTGGCCTTACTAGTTATACAATGGTGGTAAACCACCAAAGTATAATTCAAAAGCAGGACCAAACGATATTGATGTCCAAAGACAACACACGTCCGGAAGTTATTAGTTGCTGGGGCACGATTAGTGCAAAAACCCTCGGGAGTTACCTACCCGCCAATAATATTAACACCTTGTGGGGACACCTAGAGACGATGGACTGTCTCGTGCTCACGACTGATGATACAGCCGGGCATTTTGGAGCCCCACGTTGGGCACCATTTGTAGTGATTTTATAGTTTCAAAAATCCGTAAAGGACTGCAGCGATGTTCTGCTGCCTCGCAGAAGAAGATGGAGGTATCTGCCGAGAATGCCCTCGTCTGGAGACGCGTGAATGCGCTGGCAGGCAAGCATTGCGTTGTCGTGGGGCGGGTTCATTTCCCCAGCACGAGGACCCACTATAAAAAAATTTCGCACTCACGAATTTGGTGGTCAATTTATCAAGAGGCGACCGAAGTCACAAAAAGTGTAGATAACTACACCGAGGGAGAAAGTACTTGTTCCGAGAACAAGTGGAACCTGAAAAGAAAGGCGGACTTGGGGTAACCTCGTCATTACCCGACGAAGCTCATGGCCCACAAATGAAAGAAGGGCAACCGGGTGGTGATGGAGCCCCTTCGCACCCACCCAAACGGAATAAATCCATATTTTGTTGCAGTGGCCAGGTATTCCCCTTCTGAGTGGAAAACTTATACAACTTGACTTGTATAAACTTTCCCATCAGAAGGGGAGTACCCCGGTGACCAATTTATGCCATAGAATTATACAATTCGATTGCATAACGCTTTGCCATAAAGAGGCACTCTGCTTGGGCCACTCAACCCGCGATGTCACCTGAAACATAGAAGGATTAGTTAAGTACCCGGCGGCTGGCTCATGTTTTTAGGGGGCAGCCTGCCACCGTTCCGGGTCCTATACGTGCGCAAAAGTTATCGAAAAGGAAAGACCGATTTTATTTAAAAAAAATTAGCACTTCATTTTTGCTTATGTTTCTTCACAATTATTTCTTCTTTTAGATATAATCTGTGGTCAATATTCCGATAAGAAAATTTAATAATATTCTTCCGACACAAATTAACTGGTTACACTTCAAATAACGTTTGTGGAATATAACGCAAAGATATATGTATAATACTGATCGCAACAAAAAAAAATATGCAAAAATATATGTATCTAAATGTGCAAAAAAAAATATAGATAAATTTAAAATAATGTTTAACCTTATTTAAAAAAAGATTATATATAATTTATGTAAAATTATTATTTCATATCTATAAAAATATAATTTAATTTAAATTATAAATAATATAAATATAAAAGTAATTTATGGTATAAAAAATTTTTAAAATATTAAAGAAATATTTAATAAAATATAATATATATAATAAAATATAAGGGTACTCACCCAAACATCCTCGCCGGGCGCCCGCTGATGATGTGGGTGGTCCTGAAATTCAAATTTTTCCTTTTAAAGTTGTTACGAGTGATTATACACAATTTGTTCGCTTTCGTCATAGCTTCTTTTCGACTACACAGATAGCAAGCCCGTCGGCTGCGCCCGAAAGTAGGCATTTACAACGATGAATGAATGCAAGAAAAAATACAGCTGATTAACCCTGTTCGCGTTTAAGCCGACGCTGCTGTTCAATCTTATTTTCGAAAAACAGCTACCTATTTTGCAGGTTTTACGAGTTGATCCGTCTTAATAACTTCCTGGCGCTCTTGCTGTACGGTAAATGTTATTCTATCGATTATTTAAACAAGTCGTTTGTAGAAATTAATCGTCTCGATTATTTTGACAAGTTGTTTAAAGTAGGTATTAAAGTAGGAAATCCATTGCATATCCAGGCTTCCAAAACTTTAACAATAGTATTTACATAAGGGCCCAACACTATTGTTGCAGACAATCAGTCGACTGTTTTTGCGTCGCAGAAAATAGTTCCACTCACTTCTAACCGTCAATCTGCGCCAAAGGCAAATAAGACTTATCACCTGAAGGCGAACACTGTGCTATCACTGAACTACAGGAACCATAAACCATAAACTTCATGGACACGGAATAAAAATCAGATTCGGCTAAACAATTCCTTTGTTTTTTCGTTGACTGTGATATTCAAAACGCCAATCGTCAATCTGCGCCAAAGGCAAATAAGACTTATCACCTGAAGGCGAACACTGTGCTATCACTGCACTATGCAGACTATAAACCATAAACTTCATGGACACGGAATAAAAATTAGATTCGGCTAAACAATTCCTTTGTTTTTTTGTTGACTGTGATATTCCAAACTTCGACTAAGATGCAATCAATAGATGCTTCAGGGAATTTATCTTTGGGACGGATGAAGATAATGATGAATAAATTCTCTTTACAGTATGTCCAAAAATTTTGTTCGATCATACGCGCCTTCGTCTCGCTTAAAAACCGTGCACCTTGAGTTGATCTGGCTTCGTCAGTCCAGATTTCATTAGCCACTGGCAAATGTTCTCTCGCTGATCACCTTGAAGCTGTAATACTTCACCGTATTCGGGATGCTCTATTACTGCGCCATTGCACGCAAATTACTTTTCATATGCTGGCACAATTTTCTTCAGGTTATATTCCGAGGAAAGGCCCTGCACCGTAGTTAGCGTTTTTCGACCATTTCTCTGCTGAATTCTTAGGTGCACAAGTCCATCCTGTACAGTATCATCAGCACAATTGATTGCATCAGCAAAGGGGTCAAATTTTTGCAAATTCTGGATGGACATATGATAAACAAATTAAACACAGGCAAGAAATAAAACTGCCAATCGAATATCGGGCACGACTTGTGAAATCTCGATTCTGAAATTAAACTGCTCGCGTGTACGACGACTAGGCTCGAAAGATCTCGTTCTCAGCATGCACTTGATTCACCAAAATTTTACCTTTCATTCCCTTTTTAAAAATGTTATGTTTTTCCTTTCCGACCAGCCAAATCCACGCCACGCGGATACCACCACATGCGCGCCCTGTCAAAAATCTCCAATCGTCCCAGATTAATCTTAAAGGGCTGCGTTTGTTGTGATCAAATTGGAGGGAAATTGATGTCCCATACAATTTGCACAAAGCAGCTGTTTTTTCGTTTGATTAGTTGATCTGGGACATATTATGCCTGAATTTCCTTTAACTCTTTGCCGGCGCCGATTAATCGAGCAGTTTTAGTTGTACGAAAAAAAAATAAAAAAAAACAAATAAAATAAGAGAAAAAAATCTATAAATTGACATAAATAAAATTTGAATCCTATGTGAATTTATTCAATAATTTAAAGAGAAAATAGGAAGAAAAAAAATAGTAAATTTAACTAACTGCTCGACGAGGATTGCGAAAAAGGAGCTGAAGGATCTTGCAGGGTACCATGGGTTGTCTTTCGCGTCAGGACACGAAGTGACGGACAATAAAAGAAAAGCACAATTGACAGACGGACGGACTGACTTATGTTTATGTTTGGCCGGAAGTATACAACCCTTGCGCGATTTTGAAAATATATGCGGACGGACAAAACAGACGTGACTAATTATCTATCGGCGCAAGTCTTTCGCGTGGTATATCCCCACTTCTTTTCCCGATGGGTCCGTTATCAGGTAACGGTTAGGTCCCATTACCTTCTTTATGCGGCTTTTCAAGAATCGCCGGTCCAGCTTGGCGTTGTAATGCCCCGCGGCGTCACTTTGGCGGAAATTGCGCCGGAAAACTTCATCTCCTTCTTTGAAATTAGCAGATCGTGACCTGAGATTGTACTGCGCCTCATTTGCACTTCCTGTGGCCTTAATCTTCCGTCCGATTTGTTGGCGGAGGTCTACTAGACGTTCGTGGGGCTCCAGTGCAACGACGGGGTCTCCCAAACACTTTAATTGCCGTAACAGCCGGTATGATTTACCGTGGCAAATCATGTGCTGTCCAAAGACGGCAAAGTAAGGGGCGACACCGGTGACGGAATGAAACGAGGATCGCAGGGCGCATGTGATGGCGGACAATCGCCGATCCCAATCTTTTTGAGATGGGTGGACGTAGGAACGGATCGCGACCAATAGGGTGCGGTTCAACTGTTTGGAGGCCGTGGTGTTCAACGCCATACTGCTCGAGTAGGCCCTTAAACTGCCGAGACCAGAACTGTACTCCGTTGTCCGAGCACACACTCTCTGGAACCCCGAACACATGGAATACCCGGTTCTCTAGGAATTTCACGATAGATGGAGTTGTGAATTTACGGATAGGTTCCACCAGTGGAAATTTTGAAAGCTGGTCTAGAACGACGATAGCTCCGATGTGTCCCATGGATGACCGAGGATATGGACCGAGTAGATCGATGTATGGACGTTGAGTTGACCCATAGGAGGTCGAAGAGGCTGGTTGGGCGCTTTGATGCCTTTACAGGTCTCACAGGCACTCACGTAGTCTTTGACCTGGGATGCCATTTTAGGCCAAAAGAAGTATTTCTTGAGTCGCCGTAACGTCCGACCGTAACCTCCGTGGGCACTAAAAGGATGGTCATGTGCGCGGAGGATCAGATGTTGTGTCATTTTCTCCGGCACCCAGAGTTTCCAGGACTCTTCTTCCTGCCATGGATCACCAGTGGCGTATTCATTTCGTCTATACACGTAGCCGTCTATCACTTTACATCAGGCAGCTGCGATTGTTGGGTCGCGATGGTTTGCCTCAACTCTTTGTAGCTGTCTGATTCGAAATGTGGGCTGTCCAAATCTATTTCGATGGGGTCTTCGTCATTTATTGTCAATTTGGCTCCCTCTGGGGAAAACATTCGTGAGAGAGTGTCGGGTACAATGTCGAAGCTTTGGATCCCAAAGGGGATGACTCACAACCTGATCCTTCGTGTGCACGACCATCCTCCAAGTGCCCATGGAGGCCACGGTCGGATGGTTCATTGCCTTAAAAAATACTTCTTTTAGCCTAGAACGTTATCTCAGGTTGAGTATATAGGCGCCTGTGAGATCTGTAAGAGTACTAAGGCTCTCAACCAGCCTCCTTGACCTCCTATGTGTCAACTCAACGTTCCGTAGTGCATATTTTAATGTCTACCCAGCAGGAAGAATGCCTGGCCGACAGGAATACTCTTGGAGCCTAGCATTCCTTGGGGAGTTCCACCCCCACGTACCCGAGGAAATTCCCGCAGGGAGAATGCCGGTCAATAAGAGCACTCTTGCAGGCTAGGATTCTTTGTAGAGCGCCCGCACATCCCCGAGGATATGGGGCGCCGTAAGGTTCCTGATTGATTGGATCTGGACTAGGGTTTGAACAATGAACAAGAATTTATGCTTTGGGCTGGCAGATATGATGGTTTGGACCTAGTTACTTTGCACAGTAGCGCCGAGATGACACTCGTGTCCAAACGACTCCAATTCAACTATCATACCGTCTCCCGTCCCGGTAAAACCTTGGCAGGCCTCGGAGTACGTTCGAAGTTCGCACCATTGGGTTGGTGGTGCAGGTTCGGTTGAGACGGAGTCCCGATTAGCGCTGGGCTGGCTCTGAGCACTTGTGCCTATAAGGGCTTGTGCCAACCCTCGCATGGCCTTCCTGCTCTGCAAAGATAACCATGGGACCAAAAAGGCGACTACACACACGAACGGAGATATCGGCTCCTAGGGGGGCCAATAAATCTGGAGCAACCAAAAACACTTAAAAAATATAAAAAAAACCCAAAAAAGAAATAAGAAAATAATAACGACGACGCAACCAGCAGTTGCAGTCTCGTTGTTACCAGGAGCAAGTAACAGTTAACATCGAGAGCGGTACTAACGATGACAAAGACGACGAATAATACAATGACAGTGAAGACGGACGAAAAACGAAGATTAACAGATAGTCTGGTCCAGACTGAGATTCCTGTGGCATTCGGGCGCAGCGAAAAAATTATGCGAACGTTCCTATAGGAACCTTCAGGTGTTCGAGCATTGGAAGAAAATATAAAGAACATCGAGAATTCGATGGTCACTGCTGCGATCGTTACCAAAACGACCGATGCAAGGGTCGTAAATCTCGACATAATAACGAACCGTCCTGAAGTCAACGAGGAGATTACAGCAGGAAAAGAAATGAGTGACCCGAGAAATAAAGCGACGTTGTGTGATTTCATCGCCAACGTCGAAAATGTGGTGGAAGTACTGTATTCGGAAACAGAACGCGATAGCCTCTCTCAAGAATGTTCGCAAAGTACAATTGCCGCCCAGTGAAATGAAGAAGAAAGGCTTTCCGAAAAGCGGGAGATGTTCTGAGAAGAAAACAATCTCCATGCGACTCCCCAAAATTCACCAAAGCAGTAAAGATTGGGCTCCTTGAACTAGAGGAGCTTCTAGACCACCTAGGGCATTATTGGAGAGGCTGGTTAAAGCCCAAAAAAGAGCCGAAGGCTATAGAGGCACTGGGAGCGAAATTTAAGGGCCACGTGCAGATAGCTTCACCATCAAAAATCAATAAAAGAATGGCGTCTAGCCCAATCGAAAAAAATCGGGATAAAAGAAGGAAGGAAGAGGCACTTGAAAGGCGTGGATCACCAGATTAGGGCTTTCAGACAGTGCTTACAAAAGGAGCGAAGAAAGCCGTTAAGAAACTCCTTCAAAAATTGCCAAAAAGAAAGTTCGCACGGACGCCCAACAAGAAAAAGACCCTGATGCAAAACAAGAGAGACAGAGGCTCCGGAAGACCCCGGCAGCAGGTACTGCTCATAAAACCCCAAGATGGCCGATCCTTTGTGGAGGCGCTACGGGACATCAGGGGCAACATAAGGCCCGAACACACCAACACTACCGTTGAAGCAGTACGGCCAACGCGGTCGGGCCACATACTGGTCGAATTTGGAGCAGAGGCCGACAATAAGGAAGCATTCTGCGACGCAGTAAGGAAAATCCTCGGCAAAAGCGCAATTATAGTCTCGCTTGAGCCAATGGCAACGATCAAAATACGAGACATTGACTGCTTCACGGATCTGGCCGAGGTAGAATAGGCCATCAAAAGGGAGTTCCCTAGCGTGGGAAGGATCAAAGCGAGGCTGATACCAGAAAACCATATGGAATGGCCATAGTTGACTTGACCAAACAAGGGCAAAGTACGAATACGGTGGGGTGTCTGTAGGATACGGCGAAGAGCAACGTCTCTTCAATGTTTCAAAAGCCTTGGCTATGGTCACACCACACAAGTATGCAAATGACCCGATAGGAGTTCCCTATATCACAAATGCAGTGAAATGGGACATAAAAGAAAAGAGTGTACGAAGGAGGCACACCGTATTCTTTGCAAGGAATGTTGATCCAAGATCTGATTTTGAACACGTCTTGGGATCAGGAAAATGCCGGGTGTTCCAGGAAGCCCTAGCCAAGGCAAAATCAGAGCTCCGATGACCCGCATCCTGCAGCTAAACCTACACCGCAGTTTAACCGCCCAAAATCTGCTTGAGCAGTTTGCGAGGGACATGAAAGCCGACGTTATGCTGCTGAGTGAGCAACGGCAAGATAAAAGTCCTGCATCATGGTATCCTGACAAAACTGGTACTGGTTCGAAACAGTGATTTCCAAGCGGAGAGTTGTGGACGGGGGGATGGTTTCGTGTGGGTTTGGTGGTCAGGCCCCACCTTCTTTAGTATGTACCTAGCGCTGAACGAATCGATATACTCTTTCCAAGCCAAGTTTAATGCTCTGGAGGGCACTGTCTCGAACGCAAGCGAGAACGTGCTCTTTCGGGCGACTTCAATGCTAAAGCAATCGAATGGCGCATGCCTCAAACAGATCTGCGAGGGGAACGAATCCTGGAAATGGCGGCCAGGACGGCGTTCATCGTGCTAAACACCTGAAATACGCCAACTTTCCGCAACATTGGCTGTGGAGGAACCATACCGGACGTGACATTCGCTTCGGTGTTCGTAGTACGAAGGAGACACAATTGGAGAGTATTAGAGGACTACTCAGCCAGTGATTATCAGTGCATTCTGCTTGAGATCAATGGTGTTGTCTCCCGACGTCCGTGCTTTTGGCTTTCTACAACTGGATGGAACATCGGAAAGATGGACGTAAAGAGGTTCGTCGAGGTGCTCACAACAGGCGAGCCGCTGTAGGGAGCTTGGGAGGGGACGGAAGAACAGGCTGCTCAAGACGTGGTGAACTCAACTATGAGCATCATAACGACTGCTTGCTGCGCTTCTATGCCCCGTCAAAGACCCCGGCACGCCAATCCCCCAGTGTTCTGGTGGTCAACTGAAATCGCTGAAAAGCGAAGAGAGTGTCACAAGCTTCGACGTGAGGCTCAACGGTCGTGGAACCGTGATGAGGCATGCAACTGGGTGGCAGCATATAAGTCGGCAAGGAAATGCCTCGCTACTGGCAAAACCTAGTGGACGATGTGAACAAGGATCCGTGGCATCTTGGCTACAAGCTAGTCATGCGGAAGCTTGGTGCCCTATCGAAGCCTTGTATACATGACGCGGAAAAGATGGACGCGATAGTGTGGGGACTCTTCCCCGCCCATCCCGTCCATATTGACGCTGTCCGTGGTGAAACAGTAGTTGAATGCCCACTCTTCACACAGCCTGAACTGGAGGAGGGAGCCCTTGCACTGAAAGCGAGGAAGGCTCAAGATCCAGACGGTGTTCCGGCTGAGACGTTGCGGCTCGTCTATCACCATTGTCCTGACTTGCTGCTCAGCACATTCAATGCTTGCCTTTGGGACGGGGTTTTCCCGGTACGATGGAAGGTGGCGAGATTCGTGCTGATCAGCAAGGGGAAGGGAAATCTCAAATCGCCGTTTACATACCACCCGTTATGCATGCGAAACACGGCCAGGAAAGCGCTAGAGAAACTCATCAAGGGAAGACTCACGAACGTGATTCGTGCTCCTGGGGACGTTACGGACGGAGCAGGACGTTCTACCATCGATGCGATTGCAGAGGTGTTGAGCGCGGTACAAAAGGCAGAGGTATATAGTTGCATCAAGCTACGGATCGTCCTGTTGGTGACACTCGACGTCAGGAATGTTCTGGATAAGCGAGAAAACCCTTTTCAAGTTCCAGAAGCTTTTGAGTGACTACCTAAAAGACCGAAGCCTGCTCTACAACATGACACAGGGCCAACAAAGAACGGAAATTACATCGGGTATCGCCCAGGGATCTATCCTTGGTCTGGACCTGTGGAACGTATCTTACAATAGGCTACTGAGACTGGAGATGCCAGATAAGTCACGCTTGATCGGCTATGCGGATGATGTTGCGGCTTTGGTCGCTGGACGCATTGAAAAAGCGCAACTTAGGCTAGGTATACTAATACACTGAGTGAGAGACTGGATGATTGCTCACGGGCTCAGTTCAGCACTGCAGAAAACCGAAGTGGTCATCTTGACAAACAAGAGAATCCCTAGAGTAAGGATGATCAATATTGGAGTCATATAAATCAAATCGAAGTCGGCGGTGAAGTACCTAGGGCTACTGATCGACTCGAAGATGAATTTCTTTGAGCAGATCAGGACAACGGCTGAGAAGGTTGCTCCGGGAATATCGGCTCTGAGTTGACTTATGGCCAACGCAGGGGGACCCAGCCCATCAAGAAGACGCCTCTTGATGAGTGCTGTAGGCTCAGTGCTACTGTACAGGCAGAAGGATGGGGCGACGCTCTCAGTATTGTGGTTGACCGAAAACGCCTGGCACAGGTACAGAGAATAGGAGCACTGAGCATTGCATTTTCGTATCCGACAGTCTCTGATTCGCCACTGAGAGTAAATTGCAGTCGTGATACCTGTCGCTTTCCTTGCTAGAGAGCGCCGCGCTGGTTATCCGCGAGGAGAGCCAGCGCTCACTCAACGATTGGCAGCAGTCTTGGGTAAATTGCACGAAGGGAAGGTGGACTGCGCGCCTCATCCCGGATGTGAGACCGTGGCTTAATTGAAGGCATGGCGAGACTGACTTCTATCTGACCCAGCTTTTGAGCGGGCATGGGTGTTTTCAGTCTTACCTGCACAAGATCGGTAAGTCACGGTCCCTCGATTGTCGGTTTTGCCCAGGAGAGGAGGACAATGTCCGCCACACATTGTTTGCCTGCATAAAATGGGTCAGGCTGCGAAGGGAACTCTACAGGGAGACGGGAGAGCTCACCCCAGATAATATAGTTGCAGTGATGCTCGAATCGGTTGACAAATGGAACCAGGTGGCACATTTTGCTCGGGCAGTCCTAAAATATAAAAGGGACTTACAGCAGCCGGGGGTGTTGGGGCTATGGGATCGCTTGTCTGGCACTTCTTCTTTCCCTCTCCCCTCCCGCTAATGGAGGGATCTCCCAGCTTGAATGGCGTATCAAAACTAGACCTGGTCCGAAATAATGTGCCCAACAATGCCAGGCTAGGTTCTCAGGTTGACAGGGGAGGTGTTTAGTAGTTATTCCAGTCACCTTCTTGCGAGCATGAGAGTCCCACATTCTGTGCGCAAATGGGCATTCACCTCCAAACCAGAGAAAAATATCTGTATATAGATCTTCTCGATCCATACCCTCATTGTCGTATGGGACACGTTGGAGCTATCGTTGTTCTGCATCAGCTATTTAAATTTCCACTGGTGGAACCCATCCCAAAATGCACGACTCCACCTATCGTGAAGTTTTCAGAGAGCCGAGTATTCTATGTGTTTGGTGTTCCAAAAGGCTTGTACTCGGATAACGGGGTATGCTTCCGATCTCGGCAGGTTAAGAGTCTACTCAAACAGTACTATGTCGAACACCAACTGACGCCAATATATTCTCCTTAATTTAACGCATCAGAATGTTTGAGTCGCACTTAGTTAGCTGTGATCCGTTCCTATGTCCATCCAATCAGAAGGATTGGGACCGCAGATTGTCTGCCATCACTTGCGCTCTACGGTCCTCTTATCATTCCATCACGGGTGTCTCACCTTACTTTGCTGCCATCAGACTGCACTTAATTTGCCATTGCGAACTGTACAAGCTATTATGGCAATCAAAATGTTTGGGAAATCCCATCGTTGCGCTGGAGCCCAACGAAAAATTAGGCAATTTCGGCCAACATTTCAGAAGAAAGATAAGGGAAGCAGTACGTGCAAATGAAGCGCATTACAATCTAAGATCCCGACCTTCCAAGTTTAGGGAAGGGGATGAAGTCTTTCGTCAGAATTTCCGCCAAAGCTATGCAGCTGGTCATAATAGTGCAAAGTTAGGTCGTCGGTTCTTGTTATCTTCTCACGGATTAGTGTGGAAAGGAAGTGGGCGTATACCATGCAAAAGACATGCATCGATAATTTAAGCATACATGCCTGTTTTTTCGTTCGTAGTTAGTTTCAATTACATACATTCGTTTCCCCATTTACAGCAAGTCGGAAATATTTGCGTCAATCCAATGGTTTTTTCTGTTGCCCTTGCTTCTTCTTCCTGCTTCGAGCACAATCGGTTATCCACCTGAAGATTATTCAGCTCCTTTTTCGCAATCTTCGTCTCTTCAGGATCGGAGAAAATTAGCTGCTCTGTAGTAATTGAGCAACCAGCTAGGCAAACTACTCGACAGACCTTTGCGGAGAAAACACCATTTGTATGAAAATATCAACTTTAATGACTGTAGAACAATTTGATACGCCACTTATTAATAATGTTATTTCCTAGCCCACACTGGGCCTCACCACTATCATCACTACCATTATCAGGGAAAAATTTCACCAGAGAAACCAATAAGAAATTGTATAAAATCACAAGAAAAAGTGCTAATGACAACCCACCTTTACGATGCAATTTAGCGAAGCAACTGCTAGTTTATCATGATGAGAAATGCCTCCGTTACCGCCATGAAGAGTCTCGTCGAGATAAGCGGAAAGATTGCTTTGAGGCGGGACTCGGATTGAAAACGTCGAGCTACACGGGCTGGTGTGCCATTGCGAAGGTGGACAATGAACGAAAACGAGAGAGTGCCGCAAAACGACGAGGTTACGTGGAAAAATTGTGGGCAAAAAACCAAGTTTAAATTTATTGAAATTAGGCAAATTCATTTGGCCATCGTAATTTGAATTACATTTCGCCTTTTCGTGTGCTCGAAGTTACGTATAAATGATGAGAGTTCTTGCACTAGACTTGTACAAATCTTTTGACAGTGCGGAGTAGATCTCGAGATTGGCAACAGTGAATAAGTATTCTTACTTTTGCGCCAGCCAACTTAGTTAATCACTTGGTGCATTTTGCGGTCTCAAATTTGAACCTTATGTTGCATTTCAGTTTTTGCGAATCCGTTCACTCTTTTTATCCATCTGCGAAGAAAGGTAAATATTCGATGGATCTGAACATTTGCGGTGAATATCTGAAGAAAGAAAAATTTGCCCTGGTTGTTTTCGCGAGGAGTCAACAACTTCTGTTCAAAAGGGTTGAACCTTTATGTCGCTTCTCTACAAAACACGTGTCGGGAGATGGTTCACACACCAAGTGAAATTGCTGCAAATATCTTAATCTTTGGCAAATCCCCCAGTGGTATGCACATATCTCAGTCATATGTTGCAGTTTTATAATTGTTTCCCGTATGTTTTCTCGCATGCCACATGAATAATTTATTGAGTTGTAAGAGATACGAAGAACGAGTCTGAGCAAAGTGTGCGAAAGTTTGTCTATATTGTTCACCAGTGTCTTTTCTACCCTCATTCTCGCAATTACATAAAATATGGGAATTGTACAAGCTAAAGTGTATAAAAGAGGATATAAAAAGTACGGAAAAGCGGATCAATGTCGTAAACTGTGTCCGTCCATAATTGAACTGTTATTCCAGTTTCCACATGGTGTGAGCAACTGTTGTGGTGTTAAGCAGTTATGTGGAATTCTGTTATCAAGATTGTGTGGTTGGTGGATACGCAATTGCATTAACTCGACGGCCATACTCTGAATGACCAAGACCTTACTTTGCGCAGTGCGAGGACGCGGAATTATTTACCAACAATTGAGACTAAGATAGGAGCCACTGCTGTGCTGACGCTGTTACAATAGCAACAAGTGCAATAGCAATAACAATGAAGGGCGAATCTGTAGAAATCGACACATTCAATATACTCATTTAATACAAAACTTTGCGATCTAAGGTGGTACAATATGAACGGGAATCGATGCAGATAAACTGATAATATCACCTCGACCTCAGCGTCCCATATACGCTCCAAGATTTGGACCCACCGCATGCAGCGGATCTGCGCTCATCTCGTCGTGGCCGTAAGATTGAGCTTGATTGCTTTTGCAATAATTTGTTTATATTAACGCGTTTCTGTGGAGAATTTACTTGGACCTGGCGGCTTGTTTGCAGTTTATTTAAGTGTTGCGCTAGTTAGTTTTATGCAATTAGTTTGTTTTCAATCGTTAAATGTTCACTCGTTATAATTCATTGGGAAGCGATATTGGGGTCTAGATTACTAGTTAAAGGTCAATCCCAAGAAAAATTTTAATGTTACAGGCCCTTACCCACCCCAAACTGAGGACTGGGTAAGTACCCTTTATATTTATTCTAAATTTAAAAAAAAATTTAAACGAACATAATTTAATAATATTAGAAGTAAAATTGTATTTTCCATGAAAAAAGTTCACAATCATATAGAAAGCGCGGGAAGACGAGAAAACAACGAAACATTTAAATAATGATAAAACGGGATAACGTCAAGATAAATATTTAATAAATGATTGTTATGCTATGTTTTAAGATATAATAATATTTTTTATTTTAGAAAACATACAAAATATCATTACCGCCAGCATTGAAGAAAATTAAATATGAAAAAGTCGTTAGTTAGCTGCATCATTCCAAGAGTTAATTCTACTTAAGGAAAGAAAGGTTTAGAAAGAATTGAAGATATACTTATTATATTTAATCATAAGAAATGTGAGATGATTGAACAATGATTGCCATGTTACACTTATTATTATTATTTGAAATTCACCTGATAAGCATGAAAATATGAATAGATACTTTAATTTCATTTTTGGTCTTTACATTTGTATGAAACCCTGACCAGGTATAGGACCCGCCACATTGGCTGGCCCCTCCACACGTTGCAGGAGCTCTCGTAGGGTAGCGTGGCCTTCACTTGAGTTTCCTATTTATACTAAAGTGTTAGTGATCCCATCATATAAGACTTTAGCATAAACTTGAAACTTTCATATTTTGCATTGAAAGGAAAAATTCATGCTAATTGTATTTGTTTTTCATTTAAATGGAAAATATATGGTCACGTCTACGATGGGTCTTGATCCAGACGAGAAGGCACCGCTTCCAGCTGGATGCCCCACTCTTTTTTGTGGGTCGCAAGTATAAATAGTAAAAACGAGATCCTCTCGAGTCTCGCACGCGTTCGCCAGGGCCAATCTGTCGTTTTGCTTTGGAAATCGATCCCTTCAGAGGGTTACTTTGGCCTCAATACCGTGAAACCGAGCCCTTCGATCACTTAATTCATGAATGCGAAATTTTGTTGTGGTGGGCCCTTGTGCTGGGGAAAAGAACTTGCCCCAAGACACTGCAATGCTAGCCTGCCAGCGCATTCACGCGTCCTCAGACAAGGCCAATTCCGCGAGCACCAACATTTTCGCTCGCCGAGGCAACAGACCATCGCCACAGTCCTTTGCGGACATATATAGTCATACGATTCACTACAAGTTAGTAGGAGTCATGGAAACGGAGTAGAGTTTCTGCACATTTGATCGGTATGCTGCTAGTTTATGCTCTGCCTGGTGGTTAGATATTATGGTATGATCAGTTGTGGTTAATTTTCTGTATATTTTGAAGTCTAATGGTGTTTGCTTGCGTGTTACGGTTAGGTCTATATAGTTGAGTTATTCGTTTGTCTCTTTTTAGGGTTTTGTAAAATAATTTTACAAAACCCTTCTAAAATCGCGTCCTGTCTGTCCGTCTGTCCGTCTGTCTGTCCATCCGTCCGTGTGTCACAGCAGTTTTTCTCGGAAACTACTTAAGCTAGAAGCATCAAATTTTGTATGTAGGTGTAAAGTGGTGATCTCTTCAAAGTTCAACTACTGAAAAATTTTATAAGGTATTTAAGGGGGGTCTCCCCATGTAGGGGAGTGACCCCCCGAAAAAAAATTTCATTGAAGGTAGCCAATATGGGTATCAAATGAAAGGTCTTGATGAGAACTTTTCAAAACAGGTCTTAGTTTGGCAAAGTTTGCTTCGAGGCGCGCACAGGGAGGGGAAATACACGAAAAATTTGTGTCCCCCCCCTCGCGATTGGACACCTTCCATCCGAAAAATCTGAAAAAAATCAAGAATGTAGGCCTTGATGAGTACAACAACAACAAATACGTGACAAGTCGCAATTCACTCAACTTTGTTAGTAATAGTATGATTTATCGATTTTATGTTTTCTTGAATAAAATCTTAACGGTACCCTTAAATTCTAATAAATGCAGTACACAGATGTTTATTTATAAGGTTGATTAACCCTGCAAGTTTCATAAAGATTGCATCATATTTAGCGAAGTTATAGCGGTTTGAATTTTCCTGTATTACTATGGAACAATATGCGCTGCATGTATTACTATGGCAACATATGGCTATGGAACAACATGCGCTTTTTACCGACTCAGACACTACAGTTTTGCTAAGATTTGCATGAAAATTTCAGGAATGATAGGTGTCATGAATAACTTTGAGAATCAGTTCAGCAAGTGGTATCAGTAATCGTAAAACAAAATAGTGGCAGTTTTAAATGCGAAGATTGAATAATTTTGAGTTATTTTTTCCCAACTTCAACATTTAAGGTGCATGCTTTGGACACTTGATTCAATTTAATGAATGACTGAAGCTGAGTACCTACAATTAATACTCATAAGTGAAACAAGTCAAGGAGGCGGGAGGGAGCTTCTAACAAAAGGGCTTTGTAACAACTCTAGGATTCGAAAAAATTGGCTATTAATCGATGATAATAGTACAGGAGAGTGGCCCCTGAAAAAAATTCATCAAATGTAGCCGATATGAGTATGAAATGAAAGTTTCCATGGGAGCTTCTTAAAACAGTTCTTAAACTGTCAGTTTTTGCTTCAGTGGCGGCACAGGGGGGAAATACATGAAAAATGTGTTTCCTCCCTCGCGAATGGACATCTGAAATAATTATCAAGGGAAATATTTATGAGTATAGCAATAACAAAAACCTCAGAAGGCTAAATTCGTTAAACTTTGTTAATAATAGTATGATCTTCGAATTTCATAGTTTCTCCAATAAAATCGTCATTGACAGTCCTAAATATATAAAAGGAACTTACATCAGCCGGGGGTGTTGGGGCTATGGGATCGCTTGTCTGGCACTTCTTCTTTCCCTCTCCCCTCCCGCTAGTGGAGGGATCTCCCAGCTTGAATGGCGTATCAAAACTAGACCTGGTCCGAAATAATGTGCCCAACAATGCCAGGCTAGGTTCTCAGGTTGACAGGGGAGGTGTTTAGTAGTTATTCCAGTCACCTTCTTGCGAGCATGAGAGTCCCACATTCTGTGCGCAAATGGGCATTCACCTCCAAACCAGAGAAAAATATCTGTATATAGATCTTCTCGATCCATACCCTCATTGTCGTATGGGACACGTTGGAGCTATCGTTGTTCTGGATCAGCTATTTAAATTTCCACTGGTGGAACCCATCCCAAAATGCACGACTCCACCTATCGTGAAGTTTTCAGAGAGCCGAGTATTCTATGTGTTTAGTGTTCCAAAAGGCTTGTACTCGGATAACGGAGTATGCTTCCGATCTCGGCAGTTTAAGAGTCTACTCAAACAGTACTATGTCGAACACCAACTGACGCCAATATATTCTCCTTAATTTAACGCATCAGAATTTTTGAGTCGCACTTAGTTAGCTGTGATCCGTTCCTATGTCCATCCAATCAGAAGGATTGGGACCGCAGATTGTCTGCCATCACTTTCGCTCTACGGTCCTCTTATCATTCCATCACGGGTGTCTCACCTTACTTTGCTGCCATCAGACTGCACTTAATTTGCCATTGCAAACTGTACAAGTTATTGTGGCAATCAAAATGTTTGGGAAATTCCATCGTTGCGCTGGAGCCCAACGAAAAATTAGGCAATTTCGGCCAACAAATCAGAAGAAAGATAAGGGAAGCAGTACGTGCAAATGAAGCGCATTACAATCTAAGATCCCGACCTTCCAAGTTTAGGGAAGGGGATGAAGTCTTTCGTCAGAATTTCCGCCAAAGCTATGCAGCTGGTCATAATAGTGCAAAGTTAGGTCGTCGGTTCTTGTTATCTTCTCACGGATTAGTGTGGAAAGGAAGTGGGCGTATACCATGCAAAAGACATGCATCGATAATTTAAGCATACATGCCTGTTTTTTTGTTCGTAGTTAGTTTCAATTACATACATTCGTTTCCCCATTTACAGCAAGTCGGAAATATTTGCGTCAATCCAATGGTTTTTTCTGTTGCCCTTGCTTCTTCTTCCTGCTTCGAGCACAATCGGTTATCCACCTGAAGATTCTTCAGCTCCTTTTTCGCAATCTTCGTCTCTTCAGGATCGGAGAAAATTAGCTGCTCTGTAGTAATTGAGCAACCAGCTAGGCAAACTACTCGACAGACCTTTGCGGAGAAAACACCATTTGTATGAAAATATCAACTTTAATGACTGTAGAACAATTTGATACGCCACTTATTAATAATGTTATTTCCTAGCCCACACTGGGCCTCACCACTATCATCACTACCATTATCAGGGAAAAATTTCACCAGAGAAACCAATAAGAAATTGTATAAAATCACAAGAAAAAGTGCTAATGACAACCCACCTTTACGATGCAATTTAGCGAAGCAACTGCTAGTTTATCATGATGAGAAATGCCTCCGTTACCGCCATGAAGAGTCTCGTCGAGATAAGCGGAAAGATTGCTTTGAGGCGGGACTCGGATTGAAAACGTCGAGCTACACGGGCTGGTGTGCCATTGCGAAGGTGGACAATGAACGAAAACGAGAGAGTGCCGCAAAACGACGAGGTTACGTGGAAAAATTGTGGGCAAAAAACCAAGTTTAAATTTATTGAAATTAGGCAAATTCATTTGGCCATCGTAATTTGAATTACATTTCGCCTTTTCGTGTGCTCGAAGTTACGTATAAATGATGAGAGTTCTTGCACTAGACTTGTACAAATCTTTTGACAGTGCGGAGTAGATCTCGAGATTGGCAACAGTGAATAAGTATTCTTACTTTTGCGCCAGCCAACTTAGTTAATCACTTGGTGCATTTTGCGGTCTCAAATTTGAACCTTATGTTGCATTTCAGTTTTTGCGAATCCGTTCACTCTTTTTATCCATCTGCGAAGAAAGGTAAATATTCGATGGATCTGAACATTTGCGGTGAATATCTGAAGAAAGAAAAATTTGCCCTGGTTGTTTTCGCGAGGAGTCAACGACTTCTGTTCAAAAGGGTTGAACCTTTATGTCGCTTCTCTACAAAACACGTGTCGGGAGATGGTTCACACACCAAGTGAAATTGCTGCAAATATCTTAATCTTTGGCAAATCCCCCAGTGGTATGCACATATCTCAGTCATATGTTGCAGTTTTATAATTGTTTCCCGTATGTTTTCTCGCATGCCACATGAATAATTTATTGAGTTGTAAGAGATACGAAGAACGAGTCTGAGCAAAGTGTGCGAAAGTTTGTCTATATTGTTCACCAGTGTCTTTTCTACCCTCATTCTCGCAATTACATAAAATATGGGAATTGTACAAGCTAAAGTGTATAAAAGAGGATATAAAAAGTACGGAAAAGCGGATCAATGTCGTAAACTGTGTTCGTCCATAATTGAACTGTTATTCCAGTTTCCACATGGTGTGAGCAACTGTTGTGGTGTTAAGCAGTTATGTGGAATTCTGTTATCAAGATTGTGTGGTTGGTGGATACGCAATTGCATTAACTCGACGGCCATACTCTGAATGACCAAGACCTTACTTTGCGCAGTGCGAGGACGCGGAATTATTTACCAACAATTGAGACTAAGATAGGAGCCACTGCTGTGCTGACGCTGTTACAATAGCAACAAGTGCAATAGCAATAACAATGAAGGGCGAATCTGTAGAAATCGACACATTCAATATACTCATTTAATACAAAACTTTGCGATCCAAGGTGGTACAATATGAACGGGAATCGATGCAGATAAACTGATAATATCACCTCGACCTCAGCGTCCCATATACGCTCCAAGATTTGGACCCACCGCATGCAGCGGATCTGCGCTCATCTCGTCGTGGCCGTAAGATTGAGCTTGATTGCTTTTGCAATAATTTGTTTATATTAATGCGTTTCTGTGGAGAATTTACTTGGACCTGGCGGCTTGTTTGCAGTTTATTTAAGTGTTGCGCTAGTTAGTTTTATGCAATTAGTTTGTTTTCAATCGTTAAATGTTCACTCGTTATAATTCATTGGGAAGCGATATTGGAGTCTAGATTACTAGTTAAAGGTCAATCCCAAGAAAAATTTTAATGTTACAGGCCCTTACCCACCCCAAACTGAGGACTGGGTAAGTACCCTTTATATTTATTCTAAATTTAAAAAAAATTTAAACGAACATAATTTAATAATATTAGAAGTAAAATTGTATTTTCCATGAAAAAAGTTCACAATCATATAGAAAGCGCGGGAAGACGAGAAAACGACGAAACATTTAAATAATGATAAAACGGGATAACGTCAAGATAAATATTTAATAAATGATTGTTATGCTATGTTTTAAGATATAATAATATTTTTTATTTTAGAAAACATACAAAATATCATTACCGCCAGCATTGAAGAAAATTAAATATGAAAAAGTCGTTAGTTAGCTGCATCATTCCAAGAGTTAATTCTACTTAAGGAAAGAAAGGTTTAGAAAGAATTGAAGATATACTTATTATATTTAATCATAAGAAATATGAGATGATTGAACAATGATTGCCATGTTACACTTATTATTATTATTTGAAATTCACCTGATAAGCATGAAAATATGAATAGATAATTTAATTTCTTTTTTGGTCTTTACATTTGTATGAAACCCTGACCAGGTATAGGACCCGCCACATTGGCTGGCCTCTCCACACGTTGCAGGAGCTCTCGTAGGGTAGCGTGGCCTTCACTTGAGTTTCCTATTTATGCTAAAGTGTTAGTGATCCCATCATATAAGACTTAGCATAAGCTTGAAACTTTCATATTTTGCATTGAAAGGAAAAATTCATGCTAATTGTATTTGTTTTTCATTTAAATGGAAAATATATGGTCACGTCTACGATGGGTCTTGATCCAGACGAGAAGGCACCGCTTCCAGCTGGATGCCCCACTCTTTTTTGTGGGTCGCAAGTATAAATAGTAAAAACGAGATCCTCTCGAGTCTCGCACGCGTTCGCCAGGGCCAATCTGTCGTTTTGCTTTGGAAATCGATCCCTTCAGAGGGTTACTTTGGCCTCAATACCGTGAAACCGAGCCCTTCGATCACTTAATTCATGAATGCGAAATTTTGTTGTGGTGGGCCCTTGTGCTGGGGAAAAGAACTTGCCCCAAGACACTGCAATGCTAGCCTGCCAGCGCATTCACGCGTCCTCAGACAAGGCCAATTCCGCGAGCACCAACATTTTCGCTCGCCGAGGCAACAGACCATCGCCACAGTCCTTTGCGGACATATATAGTCATACGATTCACTACAAGTTAGTAGGAGTCATGGAAACGGAGTAGAGTTTCTGCACATTTGATCGGTATGCTGCTAGTTTATGCTCTGCCTGGTGGTTAGATATTATGGTATGATCAGTTGTGGTTAATTTTCTGTATATTTTGAAGTCTAATGGTGTTTGCTTGCGTGTTACGGTTAGGTCTATATAGTTGAGTTATTCGTTTGTCTCTTTTTAGGGTTTTGTAAAATAATTTTACAAAACCCTTCTAAAATCGCGTCCTGTCTGTCCGTCTGTCTGTCCGTCCGTCCGTGTGTCACAGCAGTTTTCCTCGGAAACTACTTAAGCTAGAAGCATCAAATTTTTTATGTAGGTGTAAAGTGGTGATCTCTTCAAAGTTCAATTACTGAAAAATTTTATAAGGTATTTAAGGGGGGTCTCCCCATGTAGGGGAGTGACCCCCGAAAAAAAATTTCATTGAAGGTAGCCGATACGGGTATCAAATGAAAGGTCTTGATGAGAACTTTTCAAAACAGGTCTTAGTTTGGCAAAGTTTGCTTCGAGGGGCGCACAGGGAGGGGAAATACACGAAAAATTTGTGTCCCCCCCTCGCGATTGGACACCTTCCATCCGAAAAATCTGAAAAAAATCAAGAATGTAGGCCTTGATGAGTACAACAACAACAAATACGTGAGAAGTCGCAATTCACTCGACTTTGTTAGTAATAGTATGATTTATCGATTTTATGTTTTCTTGAATAAAATCTTAACGGTACCCTTAAATTCTAATAAATGCAGTACACAGATGTTTATTTATAAGGTTGATTAACCCTGCAAGTTTCATAAAGATTGCATCATATTTAGCGAAGTTATAGCGGTTTGAATTTTCCTGTATTACTATGGAACAATATGCGCTGCATGTATTACTATGGCAACATATGGCTGTGGAACAACATGCGCTTTTTACCGACTCAGACACTACAGTTTTGCTAGGATTTGCATGAAAATTTCAGGAATGATAATTGTCATGAATAACTTTGAGAATCAGTTCAGCAAGTGGTATCAGTAATCGTAAAACAAAATAGTGGCAGTTTTAAATGCGAAGATTGAATAATTTTGAGTTATTTTTTCCCAACTTCAACATTTAAGGTGCATGCTTTGGACACTTGATTCAATTTAATGAATGACTGAAGCTGAGTACCTACAATTAATACTCATAAGTGAAACAAGTCAAGGAGGCGGGAGGGAGCTTCTAACAAAAGGGCTTTGTAACAACTCTAGGATTCGAAAAAATTGGCTATTAATCGATGATAATAGTACAGGAGAGTGGCCCCTGAAAAAAATTCATCAAATGTAGCCGATATGAGTATGAAATGAAAGTTTCCATGGGAGCTTCTTAAAACAGTTCTTAAACTGTCAGTTTTTGCTTCAGTGGCGGCACAGGGGGGAAATACATGAAAAATGTGTTTCCTCCCTCGCGAATGGACATCTGAAATAATTATCAAGGGAAATATTTATGAGTATAGCAATAACAAAAACCTCAGAAGGCTAAATTCGTTAAACTTTGTTAATAATAGTATGATCTTCGAATTTCATAGTTTCTCCAATAAAATCGTCATTGACAGTCCTAAATATATAAAAGGAACTTACATCAGCCGGGGGTGTTGGGGCTATGGGATCGCTTGTCTGGCACTTCTTCTTTCCCTCTCCCCTCCCGCTAGTGGAGGGATCTCCCAGCTTGAATGGCGTATCAAAACTAGACCTGGTCCGAAATAATGTGCCCAACAATGCCAGGCTAGGTTCTCAGGTTGACAGGGGAGGTGTTTAGTAGTTATTCCAGTCCCACATTCTGTGCGCAAATGGGCATTCACCTCCAAACCAGAGAAAAATATCTGTATATAGATCTTCTCGATCCATACCCTCATTGTCGTATGGGACACGTTGGAGCTATCGTTGTTCTGGATCAGCTATTTAAATTTCCACTGGTGGAACCCATCCCAAAATGCACGACTCCACCTATCGTGAAGTTTTCAGAGAGCCGAGTATTCTATGTGTTTAGTGTTCCAAAAGGCTTGTACTCGGATAACGGAGTATGCTTCCGATCTCGGCAGTTTAAGAGTCTACTCAAACAGTACTATGTCGAATACCAACTGACGCCAATATATTCTCCTTAATTTAACGCATCAGAATGTTTGAGTCGCACTTAGTTAGCTGTGATCCGTTCCTATGTCCATCCAATCAGAAGGATTGGGACCGCAGATTGTCTGCCATCACTTGCGCTCTACGGTCCTCTTATCATTCCATCACGGGTGTCTCACCTTACTTTGCTGCCATCAGACTGCACTTAATTTGCCATTGCAAACTGTACAAGTTATTGTGGCAATCAAAATGTTTGGGAAATCCCATCGTTGCGCTGGAGCCCAACGAAAAATTAGGCAATTTCGGCCAACAAATCAGAAGAAAGATAAGGGAAGCAGTACGTGCAAATGAAGCGCATTACAATCTAAGATCCCGACCTTCCAAGTTTAGGGAAGGGGATGAAGTCTTTCGTCAGAATTTCCGCCAAATAGTGCAAAGTTAGGTCGTCGGTTCTTGTTATCTTCTCACGGATTAGTGTGGAAAGGAAGTGGGCGTATACCATGCAAAAGACATGCATCGATAATTTAAGCATACATGCCTGTTTTTTCGTTCGTAGTTAGTTTCAATTACATACATTCGTTTCCCCATTTACAGCAAGTCGGAAATATTTGCGTCAATCCAATGGTTTTTTCTGTTGCCCTTGCTTCTTCTTCCTGCTTCGAGCACAATCGGTTATCCACCTGAAGATTCTTCAGCTCCTTTTTCGCAATCTTCGTCTCTTCAGGATCGGAGAAAATTAGCTGCTCTGTAGTAATTGAGCAACCAGCTAGGCAAACTACTCGACAGACCTTTGCGGAGAAAACACCATTTGTATGAAAATATCAACTTTAATGACTGTAGAACAATTTGATACGCCACTTATTAATAATGTTATTTCCTAGCCCACACTGGGCCTCACCACTATCATCACTACCATTATCAGGGAAAAATTTCACCAGAGAAACCAATGAGAAATTGTATAAAATCACAAGAAAAAGTGCTAATGACAACCCACCTTTACGATGCAATTTAGCGAAGCAACTGCTAGTTTATCATGATGAGAAATGCCTCCGTTACCGCCATGAAGAGTCTCGTCGAGATAAGCGGAAAGATTGCTTTGAGGCGGAACTCGGATTGAAAACGTCGAGCTACACGGGCTGGTGTGCCATTGTGAAGGTGGACAATGAACGAAAACGAGAGAGTGCCGCAAAACGACGAGGTTACGTGGAAAAATTGTGGGCAAAAAACCAAGTTTAAATTTATTGAAATTAGGCAAATTCATTTGGCCATCGTAATTTGAATTACATTTCGCCTTTTCGTGTGCTCGAAGTTACGTATAAATGATGAGAGTTCTTGCACTAGACTTGTACAAATCTTTTGACAGTGCGGAGTAGATCTCGAGATTGGCAACAGTGAATAAGTATTCTTACTTTTGCGCCAGCCAACTTAGTTAATCACTTGGTGCATTTTGCGGTCTCAAATTTGAACCTTATGTTGCATTTCAGTTTTTGCGAATCCGTTCACTCTTTTTATCCATCTGCGAAGAAAGGTAAATATTCGATGGATCTGAACATTTGCGGTGAATATCTGAAGAAAGAAAAATTTGCCCTGGTTGTTTTCGCGAGGAGTCAACGACTTCTGTTCAAAAGGGTTGAACCTTTATGTCGCTTCTCTACAAAACACGTGTCGGGAGATGGTTCACACACCAAGTGAAATTGCTGCAAATATCTTAATCTTTGGCAAATCCCCCAGTGGTATGCACATATCTCAGTCATATGTTGCAGTTTTATAATTGTTTCCCGTATGTTTTCTCGCATGCCACATGAATAATTTATTGAGTTGTAAGAGATACGAACAACGAGTCTGAGCAAAGTGTGCGAAAGTTTGTCTATATTGTTCACCAGTGTCTTTTCTACCCTCATTCTCGCAATTACATAAAATATGGGAATTGTACAAGCTAAAGTGTATAAAAGAGGATATAAAAAGTACGGAAAAGCGGATCAATGTCGTAAACTGTGTCCGTCCATAATTGAACTGTTATTCCAGTTTCCACATGGTGTGAGCAACTGTTGTGGTGTTAAGCAGTTATGTGGAATTCTGTTATCAAGATTGTGTGGTTGGTGGATACGCAATTGCATTAACTCGACGGCCATACTCTGAATGACCAAGACCTTACTTTGCGCAGTGCAAGGACGCGGAATTATTTACCAACAATTGAGACTTAGATAGGAGCCACTGCTATGCTGACGCTGTTACAATAGCAACAAGTGCAATAGCAATAACAATGAAGGGCGAATCTGTAGAAATCGACACATTCAATATACTCATTTAATACAAAACTTTGCGATCCAAGGTGGTACAATATGAACGGGAATCGATGCAGATAAACTGATAATATCACCTCGACCTCAGCGTCCCATATACGCTCCAAGATTTGGACCCACCGCATGCAGCGGATCTGCGCTCATCTCGTCGTGGCCGTAAGATTGAGCTTGATTGCTTTTGCAATAATTTGTTTATATTAACGCGTTTCTGTGGAGAATTTACTTGGACCTGGCGGCTTGTTTGCAGTTTATTTACGTGTTGCGCTAGTTAGTTTTATGCAATTAGTTTGTTTTCAATCGTTAAATGTTCACTCGTTATAATTCATTGGGAAGCGATATTGGAGTCTAGATTACTAGTTAAAGGTCAATCCCAAGAAAAATTTTAATGTTACAGGCCCTTACCCACCCCAAACTGAGGACTGGGTAAGTACCCTTTATATTTATTCTAAATTTAAAAAAAAATTTAAACGAACATAATTTAATAATATTAGAAGTAAAATTGTATTTTCCATGAAAAAAGTTCACAATCATATAGAAAGCGTGGGAAGACGAGAAAACAACGAAACATTTAAATAATGATAAAACGGGATAACGTCAAGATAAATATTTAATAAATGATTGTTATGCTATGTTTTAAGATATAATAATATTTTTTATTTTAGAAAACATACAAAATATCATTACCGCCAGCATTGAAGAAAATTAAATATGAAAAAGTCGTTAGTTAGCTGCATCATTCCAAGAGTTAATTCTACTTAAGGAAAGAAAGGTTTAGAAAGAATTGAAGATATACTTATTATATTTAATCATAAGAAATGTGAGATGATTGAACAATGATTGCCATGTTACACTTATTATTATTATTTGAAATTCACCTGATAAGCATGAAAATATGAATAGATAATTTAATTTCTTTTTTGGTCTTTACATTTGTATGAAACCCTGACCAGGTATAGGACCCGCCACATTGGCTGGCCCCTCCACACGTTGCAGGAGCTCTCGTAGGGTAGCGTGGCCTTCACTTGAGTTTCCTATTTATGCTAAAGTGTTAGTGATCCCATCATATAAGACTTTAGCATAAACTTGGAACTTTCATATTTTGCATTGAAAGGAAAAATTCATGCTAATTGTATTTGTTTTTCATTTAAATGGAAAATATATGGTCACGTCTACGATGGGTCTTGATCCACACGAGAAGGCACCGCTTCCAGCTGGATGCCCCACTCTTTTTTGTGGGTCGCAAGTATAAATAGTAAAAACGAGATCCTCTCGAGTCTCGCACGCGTTCGCCAGGGCCAATCTGTCGTTTTGCTTTGGAAATCGATCCCTTCAGAGGGTTACTTTGGCCTCAATACCGTGAAACCGAGCCCTTCGATCACTTAATTCATGAATGCGAAATTTTGTTGTGGTGGGCCCTTGTGCTGGGGAAAAGAACTTGCCCCAAGACACTGCAATGCTAGCCTGCCAGCGCATTCACGCGTCCTCAGACAAGGCCAATTCCGCGAGCACCAACATTTTCGCTCGCCGAGGCAACAGACCATCGCCGCAGTCCTTTGCGGACATATATAGTCATACGATTCACTACAAGTTAGTAGGAGTCATGGAAACGGAGTGGAGTTTCTGCACATTTGATCGGTATGCTGCTAGTTTATGCTCTGCCTGGTGGTTAGATATTATGGTACGATCAGTTGTGGTTGATTTTCTGTATATTTTGAAGTCTAATGGTGTTTGCTCGCGTGTTACGGTTAGGTCTATATAGTTGAGTTATTCGTTTGTCTCTTTTTAGGGTTTTGTAAAATAATTTTACAAAACCCTTCTAAAATCGCGTCCTGTCTGTCCGTCTGACCGTCTGTCTGTCCGTCCGTGTGTCACAGCAGTTTTTCTCGGAAACTACTTAAGCTAGAAGCATCAAATTTTGTATGTAGGTGTAAAGTGTGGATCTCTTCAAAGTTCAACTACTGAAAAATTTTATAAGGTATTTAAGGGGGGTCTCCCCATGTAGGGGAGTGACCCCCGAAAAAAAAATTTCATTGAATGTAGCCGATATGGGTATCAAATGAAAGGTCTTGATGAGAACTTTTCAAAACAGGTCTTAGTTTGGCAAAGTTTGCTTCGAGGGGTGCACAGGGAGGGGAAATACACGAAAAATTTGTGTCCCCCCCTCGCGATTGGACACCTTCCATCCGAAAAATCTGAAAAAAATCAAGAATGTAGGCCTTGATGAGTACAACAACAACAAATACGTGAGAAATCGCAATTCACTCAACTTTGTTAGTAATAGTATGATTTATCGATTTTATGTTTTCTTGAATAAAATCTTAACGGTACACTTAAAGTACACAGATGTTTATTTATAAGGTTGATTAACCCTGCAAGTTTCATAAAGATTGCATCATATTTAGCGAAGTTATAGCGGTTTGAATTTTCCTGTATTACTATGGAACAATATGCGCTGCATGTATTACTATGGCAACATATGGCTATGGAACGACATGCGCTTTTTACCGACTCAGACACTACAGTTTTGCTAGGATTTGCATGAAAATTTCAGGAATGATAGGTGTCATGAATAACTTTGAGAATCAGTTCAGCAAGTGGTATCAGCAATCGTAAAACAAAATAGTGGCAGTTTTAAATGCGAAGATTGAATAATTTTGAGTTATTTTTTCCCAACTTCAACATTTAAGGTGCATGCTTTGGACACTTGATTCAATTTAATGAATGACTGAAGCTGAGTACCTACAATTAATACTCATAAGTGAAACAAGTCAAGGAGGCGGGAGGGAGCTTCTAACAAAAGGGCTTTGTAACAACTCTAGGATTCGAAAAAATTGGCTATTAATCGATGATAATAGTACAGGAGAGTGGCCCCTGAAAAAAAATTCATCAAATGTAGCCGATATGAGTATGAAATGAAAGTTTCCATGGGAGCTTTTTAAAACAGTTCTTAAACTGTCAGTTTTTGCTTCAGTGGGGGCACAGGGGGGAAATACATGAAAAATGTGTTTCCTCCCTCGCGAATGGACATCTGAAATAATTATCAAGGGAAATATTTATGAGTATAACAATAACAAAAACCTCAGAAGTCTAAATTCGTTCAACTTTGTTAATAATAGTATGATCTTCGAATTTCATAGTTTCTCCAATAAAATCGTCATTGACATGCTTCTTGACTTTATTCAATCTGGTGACTGCATTTTGAAAATTGAATACAAAACCCTTCTGACATGAGCGTAGGTCTGTTTACCCAACTTGTTTTGTAGTGAAATTCATATTTGGGTGCATTTTAGCCATATCGGTGAGTAGTTCGTCTTGTTTATTTTTTTGTGACTCAATAATGACAAAACAGTCATCCACTTATCGTCTGTGAAACGTTACATTAAATCTTTTTACAATTTGGGTATGTAATCTTTTTCCAAAGATTGTAAGAATATTTCTGACATTATTGAAGACATTGGATGTCCCATACCCAAACCGTCTTTGGTAATGTATGTGTTATTATTGAAAGTAAAATAGGTCTGCTTGATTATGGTCTTT
The DNA here is from genome assembly GCA_963969285.1 of Odontomyia ornata. Lineage (NCBI taxonomy): Eukaryota > Metazoa > Arthropoda > Insecta > Diptera > Stratiomyidae > Odontomyia > Odontomyia ornata. The sequence continues at coordinate 111,953,664 of OZ017741.1, read as the reverse complement.
ATGAGATTGAGTAATTACTCTGTGAAGTGTTGGCTGTTATTGAACGCAAGTTTTGCTTTTAGCATGTTCAACGGTGCTTCATCGACGGATATAGAGGTGTAGAGGTTTGTGATGTCTAGTGATAAAAGTCGACAAGTGTCAGTCAATGTTAGGGAGGTCGTAGATTTTGCTAGATCGTGGGTATTCTTTAATGTGTATTTGTCACCGAGATGCATTACATCAGTCAATATCTTTGCCAAGTACCATGCTAATTGGCATGTAGGAGCTAGGCGGTAATTGTCAACAGGCCAGATAGGAGCATTGGATTTGTGTCGATAGATTTGGAACTTACGGATAACCTATGAAAAAGCCACAAGGCGGACAAAGGACATATGATAGTCATCCTAAAAATAACCGACAGCGTAGGAACAACAATAGACTTCATTGACGCCAACGGATATATACTGGTAAACAAAGACCGCACCAATGAGTTTCCAGCAGAGTTACTTTTTGCTTTTATACAATTGCCACTAGCCATTCCTGTTAGTACTAAGCACCGCTATATAAACCCAAATCCATCCATGTCAACCTTTGAAGCACAACCTCAGCTCCACAAATCCAATCTCACTATCCGGCCTCGTTTCAATTACCGCCCAGCTCTTGTAATGCTTTTTCTTCATCTTATACTTCCGCAGTGATCACCTGGATAACATCCGTCATCCACATTAGTGCGTCAAATGACGTTTTATCAAATGGGTTGCAAACCACGTAGGGATACCAGATCCCCTCCGGATATCGCTCCGGAGGATCAGAGGTTATTACAAGGCAATCTCCGCGATGGCCGACTGGCATGAGTAAACTTAAAGGCATGCGGTTAAAGTTGCTAATTGATGGTCAATCATCCTGGGGGTATAGTTAACTGACGATGTTGATGCCGAGCAATAATCATATTAGTTTAAGTAATTTTTTATTCCATGTAAAATTTTAAATTTCAAATTTTGTAAATTTTACCTTATTTGATGGCCTCTCACTTTCAGAGACCACTGTAAGATTCATTAGCATGCACGGATTTACTGACGCTTGTGGATGTGATGATCAAACAACAAAGTCCATGTGCAAGCACAAGTTTGCTTATCGCAGGCGTCAGCAGATTTGCGTGGATGGTTCATATCCATTTGCAAGCGCAAGTTTGCGTATCGCATTCGCAGGCGTCAGCAGATTTGCGTAGATGGCTCATATCCACTTGCAAGTGCAAGTTTGCTTATTGCATTCGCAGGCGTCAGCAGATTTGCGTGGATGGTTCATACCCGTTTGCAAGCGCAGGTTTGCTTATCGCATTCGCAGGCGTCAGCAGATTTGCGTGGATGGTTCATATCCATTTGCAACCACAAGTTTGCTTATCGCATTCGCTGGCGTCAGCAGATTCGCGTGTCAGATGCATGCGCGATGGTTATATCCATTTACAAGCGAAATTTGTTGACCGCATTCGCGAGCGTCAGCAGATTTGCGTATCGCATGATCTGCTGACGCTCATGAATGAGTGGTAGTGTCCCGTCAACAGCTTTCCGTATTATACCCAATTGTAAAGGGATTACTTTTTTGTGTTGTTTTTCAATCAGCTTCAGCTGCTTTGCTCGCTCCAGGGATTTATCAGTGCATAATATATTTAATAAAACATTATTAAAGGAAAATTGTGCATGAGTGATGTAATAAAGGAGATTTTAATTATTGGTGTTGAATTTGGATTGAACTTACAACGCAAGCTGCAACACGTGAGTACAAGGAATTCACATAACGGAATTAAATGACAGGAGGCCAGAACAAAGGAGATCTGGCGCAAACATTGGAGGCCCCGGCGAGATTCAACTCGTGTGTGCAAACAGTGTAGTGAGGTGCGGTGTCAGTGTCGAGTCGTGAGTTCCCCGTGTTGTTACCCGTGCATCCGGAGAATCCATCTTCCTAATGCCCACCACAGAGCGCCTTATGGAGGATCCCCACCGATTAGCGTGGGAGTCAGAGCAAGTGATTGCGAACTATACAAAGGATTCTCCCAGCAGGAAGCAGGATGCCGGATACTGTGAGGGGCGACTGCGGCGCTTAGAATCGGCTTGGGAAGCACTTGAAGGTGTAGACAACCACGCCAGATCCCTGCCAGAAATCAACCCGTCCCATGCGTATTTTGCAAAGAAGGTGTACGAAATAACCAAGCAAAATTACGAGCGTTTTAGCCAACACTTCCGCAAGCAGCTGAGCGGGAAGGAGCTGATGCACACGGTGTTGGAGACTTCCAAAGCCGAAGCCTCAGCGATGCAAGGTGAAGGCCTTATCCGACTACTACGACGCTACAACGCTATGACAGATTCACTGAAGCGGACGATTGCTCGCTTGGATCGTCAAGATATGACGCGAGCATGGAACCTGAACAGGCAGAGGACTCTATAACAGGGATGACAGCAGCTCGAGCAGGGCTATCAATCTATGTGCGAGCTTCATGAAGACCCTGATACACAGGGATTCGATACTCCACAGCATATCCGTCTGGAGGAACTTGTACAGGATTGGGTGATGCAGTTGGAAGAACGGTTGGGTAAATTCGACTTAACATCTCACTCACCAGCTCGGTTCACGGCTTCACCCAGCTTTCCGTTACCCAAAATCTAGCTGCCTACCTTCGATGGGGACTACTTGAAATGGCAACAATTCCGTGACTTGTTTTTGAGCATGGTGCACAATCAGCCCATGTAAAATTGCCAGAAGCTTTGGTACTTGAAGTCTAGTCTCCAGGGAGCAAGGGAGCTGTTGCTGTGTAACTTTGCATTGTCAGATGACAGTTACGACTCGGCTTAGACAACGTTAAACGAACGGTTCAATAATCACCGGCTGCTTGTATCCACACTCATACATAAATTGATGAATCAGCCGAGCCAGGCAAACGATGGACCATCTGTGGGCACCCTTTTTTTTGTGGTAGGGAGGTGAAGGCATTTAGGCCCGCCGAGTCTGGCAGTGTGGGACTCCCATGGAGGATACCCTTGGACTACCCACTAAACACCTCCCCTGTCAATCTGAGATCCTAGCCTGGAACCGTTTGACACATTACTTCGGGCCAGGTCTCGTTTTGTTACGCCGTGGGGCGCCTTCAAGCTGGGGAGTCCCTTTCCTAGCGGGAGGGGAGATGGGAAGAGGAAATGCCAGAAGAGCGATCCCCCAGCTCCAGCACCTCCGGCTGCTGTGAGTCCCTTTTATATTTTAGGACTGCCCGAGCATAATGTGCCACCTGGTTCCATTTGTCAACCAATTCGAGCATCACCGCAACTATATTATCCGGGGTGAGCTCTCCCGTCTCCCTGTAGAGTTCCCTTCGCAGCCTGGCCCATTTGGTACACGCAAAAAATGTGTGACAGGCATTGTCCTCCTCTCCTGGGCAAAACCGACAATCGGGAGACCGTGACTTGCCGATCTTGTGCAGGTAAGACTGAAAACACCCGTGCCCGCTCAAAAGCTGGGTCAGATAGAAGTCAGTCTCACTATGCCTTCGATTTAGCCACGGTCTCACATCCGGGATGAGGCGCGCAGTCCACCTTCCCTTCGTGCAATTCACCCAAGACTGCTGCCAATCATTGAGCGAGTGTTGTCTCTCCTCGCGGACAACCATCTCCCTCGCATCCTCGTTTCGGCGCAGGTAAATAGCGCGGCGCTCTCTAGCAAGGAGGGCGACAGGTATCACGCCTGCAATCACTCTCACCGCCAAGTCGGAGACTGTTGGATACGAAGATGCAATTCTCAGTGCTCCTCTTCTCTGTACCTGTGCCAATCGTTTTCGGTATACCTCCTTGCTGAGAGCGTCGCCCCATACCTCTGCTCCGTACAGTAGCACTGACCCTACAGCACTCATCAAGAGGCGTCTTCTTTATGGGCTGGGTCCCCCTACTTTGGCCATAAGTCGACAAAGGGCCGATATTCCCGAAGCAGCCTTCTCAGCCGTTGCCCTGATTTGCTCAGAGAAACTCGTCTTCGAGTCGATCAGTAGCCCCAGGTACTTCACCGCTGGCTTCGATTCGATTTGTATATCTCCAATACTGATCATCCTTACTCTAGGGATTCTCTTTTTTGTCAAGATGACCACTTCGGTTTTCTCCAGTGCTAAACTGAGCCCGCGAGCTGTCATCCAGTCCCTCACTCGGCGCATTAGCATACCTAGCCTAAGTTGCGCTTGTTCAACGGTGCGTCCGGCGACCAGAGCCGCAACATCATCCGCATAGCCGACCAAGCGCGACTCATCTGGCATCTCAAGTCTCAATAGCCCGTCGTAAGACACGAGGATAGATTCCTGGGCAACACCCGATGTAATTTCCATCCTTCGTTGGCCCTGTGTTGTGTCGTAGAGCAGGCTTCGGTCCTTTAGGTAGTTCCTCAAAAGCCGCATCAGATATTCTGGAACTTGAAAAGAGTTTTCCAGCGTGTCCAGAATATCCACCCATCTAGCGGAGTTGAAGGCATTCCTGACGTCGAGTGCCACCAACAGGACGATCCGTCGCTTGGTGCGACTATATGCCTCTGCCTTTTGGACCGCGTTCACCACCTCTGCAATCGCATCAATGGTAGAACGTCCTGCTCTAAAGCCGTACTGCCGAGGAGATAGGTCCCCAGCAGCACGAATCGCGTCAGTGAGTCTTCCCTTGATGAGTTTCTCTAGCACTTTCCCAGCCGTGTCTAGCATGCATAACGGGCGGTATGCAGACGGCGATTCGGGATTTCCCTTCCCCTTGCTGATCAGCACGAGCCTCGCCACCTTCCATCGTACAGGGAAAACCCCGTCCCGTAGGCAACCGTTGAATGTGCTGAGCAGCAAGTCAGGACAATGGTGATAGACGAGCTGCAAAACCTCAGCTGGAACACCATCTGGACCTGGAGCCTTCCTCGCTTTCAGGGAGAGGACTGCCTCCTCCAGTTCAGGCTGTGTGAAGAGTGGGCGCTGGACTGCTGTTTCACCATGGACAGCGTCAACACGGACGGGATGTGCGGGGAAGAGTCCCCGCACTATCGCGTCCATCTTTTCCGCGTCATGTATGCAAGGCTTCCGTAGGGCGCCAAGTTTCCCCGTGACCAGCTTATAGCCAAGGCCCCACGGATCCCTATTTACATCGTCCACGAGGTCTTGCCAGCATCGGGCCTTGCTCGTGTTAATAAGCCTGTGAAGATATTTCCTGCCGGACCTGTAAGCTGCTAGCCTAGTGTCTGCCTCCTCCCGTGTTCGCGCCCGCTGGGCCTCTCGCCGAAGTTTGTGACACTCGCTTCTTTGTTCGGCGATCTCGTTTGACCACCAGTATACTGGAGGCTTACCGTGTGGGGGTCTCCGACGGGGCATGGAAGACTCGCAAGCAGCTATGATGGTACTCATAGTTGAGTTCACCAAGTCCTTGGCTGTAGGCCCTCCACTCCCTGGCGGAGCTCCCAGCAACAGTGCGCCTGCCGTAAGCGCGTCAGCGAACCTCTCAACGTCCATCCTCCCAGTCCTCCATCCGAGGATTGAAGTTTGGGCAAATGCACGCAGAGTGGCACTGTCGTGAATCTCAACCGCTATATACTGGTGATCACTAGCCGAGTAGTCCTCTAGTACTCGCCAGTTGTGTACTCTAGGTACCAGGGACTCCGAAGCGAGTGTCACATCGGGTATGGTTCCTACGCAACCCCAGCGGCGGAAAGTAGGGGTGTTATCAGTATTTAGGACAAAAAGCGCTGTTCTGGCCACCATGTCCAAGATTTGCTTTCCCCTTGGGTCGGATTGTGGCATACCCCATTCGATGGCTCTAGCGTTGAAGTCTCCCCCGACCAGCATGTGGCCCTCTGTGTTCGAGACAGCGTCCTCCAGGGCATCGAGTTTGGTTCGAAAAGATCGCATTGCCTCGTTGGGCGTCAGATAAACACTGAAATATGTTATCCCTGAACACCGCACCCACACAAAACCATCCCGCGTCCATGGCCTTGCACCTGAAGGCGGGCGCTGTCTCGAACCCAGATGGCCGAGGTACTAGATTTGTCAGGGTACCACGGTTGCGAGTCCTTGTTATGATGTTGCTCGTTCAGCAACAGGAGGTCAGCTTTCTTATCCCTCGCAAACTGCTCATTTAGGTCCTGGGCGTTTGTGCTTCGGTGCAAATTGACCTGCAGGATACGGATCATTTGAGTATCGATTTGGCTTAGTTAGGGCCTCCTTGAAAACCCAGCATCTCCTTGTCCCCGGCTAATGTTTGAGGTCGCCGGGTGCTAGCTTAGCATCCTTGCAAAGAATGCAATATGCCCCGTTTCACTACATTTGTAGCACAGAGATCTTCTGTCGGGTCCCCTACAGCCATACGCGGTGTGTCCGTATTCGAAGCATCTGAAGCAGCGGATAAGGATCTGGCAGTGTGGGACTCCCATGGAGGATACCCTTGGACTACCCACTAAACACCTCCCCTGTCAATCTGAGAACCTAGCCTGGAACCGTTTGACACATTACTTCGGGCCAGGTCTCGTTTTGTTACGCCGTGGGGCGCCTTCAAGCTGGGGAGTCCCTTTCCTAGCGGGAGGGGAGATGGGAAGAGGAAATGCCAGAAGAGCGATCCCCCAGCCTCAGCACCTCCGGCTGCTGTGAGTCCCTTTTATATTTTAGGACTGCCCGAGCATAATGTGCCACCTGGTTCCATTTGTCAACCAATTCGAGCATCACCGCAACTATATTATCCGGGGTGAGCTCTCCCGTCTCCCTGTAGAGTTCCCTTCGCAGCCTGGCCCATTTGGTACACGCAAAATATGTGTGACAGGCATTGTCCTCCTCTCCTGGGCAAAACCGACAATCGGGAGACCGTGACTTGCCGATCTTGTGCAGGTAAGACTGAAAACACCCGTGCCCGCTCAAAAGCTGGGTCAGATAGAAGTCAGTCTCACTATGCCTTCGATTTAGCCACGGTCTCACATCCGGGATGAGGCGCGCAGTCCACCTTCCCTTCGTGCAATTCACCCAAGACTGCTGCCAATCATTGAGCGAGTGTTGTCTCTCCTCGCGGACAACCATCTCCCTCGCATCCTCGTTTCGGCGCAGGTAAATAGCGCGGCGCTCTCTAGCAAGGAGGGCGACAGGTATCACGCCTGCAATCACTCTCACCGCCGAGCCGGAGACTGTTGGATACGAAGATGCAATTCTCAGTGCTCCTCTTCTCTGTACCTGTGCCAATCGTTTTCGGTATACCTCCTTGCTGAGAGCGTCGCCCCATACCTCTGCTCCGTACAGTGGCACTGACCCTACAGCACTCATCAAGAGGCGTATTCTTGATGGGCTGGGTCCCCCTACGTTGGCCATAAGTCAACTCAGGGCCGATATTCCCGAAGCAGCCTTCTCAGCCGTTGCCCTGATTTGCTCAGAGAAACTCATCTTCGAGTCGATCAGTAGCCCCAGGTTCACCGCTGGCTTCGATTCGATTTGTATATCTCCAATACTGATCATCCTTACTCTAGGGATTCTCTTTTTTGTCAAGATGACCACTTCGGTTTTCTCCAGTGCTAAACTGAGCCCGCGAGCTGTCATCCAGTCCCTCACTCGGCGCATTAGCATACCTAGCCTAAGTTGCGCTTGTTCAACGGTGCGTCCGGCGACCAGAGCCGCAACATCATCCGCATAGCCGACCAAGCGCGACTCATCTGGCATCTCAAGTCTCAGTAGCCCATCGTAAGACACGAGGATAGATTCCTGGGCAACACCCGATGTAATTTCCATCCTTCGTTGGCCCTGTGTTGTGTCGTAGAGCAGGCTTCGGTCCTTTAGGTAGTTCCTCAAAAGCCGCATCAGATATTCTGGAACTTGAAAAGAGTTTTCCAGCGTGTCCAGAATATCCACCCATCTAGCGGAGTTGAAGGCATTCCTGACGTCGAGTGCCACCAACAGGACGATCCGTCGCTTGGTGCGACTATATGCCTCTGCCTTTTGGACCGCGTTCACCACCTCTGCAATCGCATCAATGGTAGAACGTCCTGCTCTAAAGCCGTACTGCCGAGGAGATAGGTCCCCAGCAGCACGAATCGCGTCAGTGAGTCTTCCCTTGATGAGTTTCTCTAGCACTTTCCCAGCCGTGTCTAGCATGCATAACGGGCGGTATGCAGACGGCGATTCGGGATTTCCCTTCCCCTTGCTGATCAGCACGAGCCTCGCCACCTTCCATCGTACAGGGAAAACCCCGTCCCGTAGGCAACCGTTGAATGTGCTGAGCAGCAAGTCAGGACAATGGTGATAGACGAGCTGCAAAACCTCAGCTGGAACACCATCTGGACCTGGAGCCTTCCTCGCTTTCAGGGAGAGGACTGCCTCCTCCAGTTCAGGCTGTGTGAAGAGTGGGCGCTGGACTGCTGTTTCACCATGGACAGCGTCAACACGGACGGGATGGGCGGGGAAGAGTCCCCGCACTATCGCGTCCATCTTTTCCGCGTCATGTATGCAAGGCTTCCGTAGGGCGCCAAGTTTCCCCGTGACCAGCTTATAGCCAAGGCCCCACGGATCCCTATTTACATCGTCCACGAGGTCTTGCCAGCATCGGGCCTTGCTCGTGTTAATAAGCCTGTGAAGATATTTCCTGCCGGACCTGTAAGCTGCTAGCCTAGTGTCTGCCTCCTCCCGTGTTCGCGCCCGCTGGGCCTCTCGCCGAAGTTTGTGACACTCGCTTCTTTGTTCGGCGATCTCGTTTGACCACCAGTATACTGGAGGCTTACCGTGTGGGGGTCTCCGACGGGGCATGGAAGACTCGCAAGCAGCTATGATGGTACTCATAGTTGAGTTCACCAAGTCCTTGGCTGTAGGCCCTCCACTCCCTGGCGGAGCTCCCAGCAACAGTGCGCCTACCGTAAGCGCGTCAGCGAACCTCTCAACGTCCATCCTCCCAGTCCTCAATCCGAGGATTGAAGTTTGGGCAAATGCACGCAGAGTGGCACTGTCGTGAATCTCAACCGCTATATACTGGTGATCACTAGCCGAGTAGTCCTCTAGTACTCGCCAGTTGTGTACTCTAGGTACCAGGGACTCCGAAGCGAGTGTCACATCGGGTATGGTTCCTACGCAACCCCAGCGGCGGAAAGTAGGGGTGTTACCAGTATTTAGGACAAAAAGCGCTGTTCTGGCCACCATGTCCAAGATTTGCTTTCCCCTTGGGTCGGATTGTGGCATACCCCATTCGATGGCTCTAGCGTTGAAGTCTCCCCCGACCAGCATGTGGCCCTCTGTGTTCGAGACAGCGTCCTCCAGGGCATCGAGTTTGGCTCGAAAAGATCGCATTGCCTCGTTAGGCGTCAGATAAACACTGAAATATGTTATCCCTGAACACCGCACCCACACAAAACCATCCCGCGTCCATGGCCTTGCACCTGAAGGCGGGCGCTGTCTCGAACCCAGATGGCCGAGGTACTAGATTTGTCAGGGTACCACGGTTGCGAGTCCTTGTTATGATGTTGCTCGTTCAGCAACAGGAGGTCAGCTTTCTTATCCCTCGCAAACTGCTCAAGTAGGTCCTGGGCGTTTGTGCTTCGGTGCAAATTGACCTGCAGGATACGGATCATTTGAGTATCGATTTGGCTTTAGTAAGGGCCTCCTTGAAAACCCAGCATCTCCCTGTCCCCGGCTAATGTTTGAGGTCGCCGGGTGCTAGCTTAGCATCCTTGCAAAGAATGCAATATGCCCCGTTTCACTACATTTGTAGCACAGAGATCTTCTGTCGGGTCCCCTACAGCCATACGCGGTGTGTCCGTATTCGAAGCATCTGAAGCAGCGGATAAGGATCGCTCTTCTCCGTATCCTGCAGATCACCCAACCTATCTTAATATTTCCCTTCGCCAGGATTTGCTGGGCGTCTTTATCAGCTAGTTCGACAATAGCCATGCGTTGCCCCCTTGTGTTTTCACGTGTCAATCTTGCCTTGACTTCACTTAAGCTGGGGAACTCCCTCCTAATGGCATCCTCTACTTCAGCTTTGTCCGTGACGCAGTCGAGGTCCCTGATTTCCAGGGTGGCCATTGGTTCGAGCGAGGCAACCGTTACCGCATCTCCAAGAACCTTTTGAACCGCGTCACGGAATGCATCTTTGTTTGTGGCCTCTGGCCCGAATTCCACAAGCAGGCCACCGGTCCGGGTTGGTCGAACTGCTTTGATGGCAGTTTTGGTGTCGCCTGGCTTGACCGCTCCTTTAATTTCACGGAGGACATCTGCGTAGGTTCGGCCCTTAATGGGTTTAATAAGCAGTGCCTCTCACAAGGGTTTACGCCGCGGTTCGCTTTTTGTTTTCTGCGGTATATCGGGGGGTTCTTTGTTGTTCTTTTCGTGGTTGAGCTCTTTGTCTATTTTTTCTAGGAGTAGCTTTTTGGCCGCTTTTTTCGCTGCCTTGTTTCGCACCACATGAAACTCCTCGCCTGGAGTGTCAACTTCATTTATGGTCTCGTACTTCCTCCTTTTCTCACGGTCGCCTTCAATTGGGCTACCGGCCATTCTTTTGCTGCTGCTAGGATCCATTGATGCTTCGAGGGAGAGCGTGTCTTTTTGGTGCTTTTCGGTTGCAAGCCACCTCCGCCTGTAGTGCGTTATGCGGTCAAAAAGCTCCTCCAGTTCAAGAATGCCATTCTTGACACTCTTGCCTATGTTTTTCTGTACTTCGCAGGCAGCCCTCAGTTGTTTGACGATAGTCCCCGCTTTCCGTGTGGCAACGGACACTGTAGAATATTGCCCGAAGCCGGCAAAATTTTGCTGGTCAGTAGTTGGGGGGGGGGTTTCCTCGTGACAATGAAAACACTTATTGGCGGTTTACCGCCGTGCACTTGCACTATTTATTTGCACATATCAATTGGCGTACATTGCCCACTATGCTCAACGCACCGCATTTAATCTATCGCGCTCTTGCACTGCTCGCTCGGGACCGGCACTCGGGACAGATTCTCGGGGGCGACTGACTATCTTATGTGTGGCTAGTAGGTCGGGTCCACCGGACAGTGTTGCTGTTCGGTACACTCTTGATTTGCACCACTGATTTACCCTTCGTTCGGCACTGGTAATATGCACAATTTCTGCACTGCCCTTGCCAGCTCCCCAGTTGCGGTTCGTATAATTGCGCTCCTTACTAGCCCATCTGCTCCTTGAATCACTTGCACAACTCGGCCCATTGCCCAATGGGATGGCGGGAGATTGTTGCCCTTGATGAGCACTAATTGGCCGACCTTGATGTTGCTGCTCTCTTGCCTCCACTTCTTGCGCTGTTGTAGGGTCGATAAATACTCTGCTTTCCATCGCTTTCAGAACGAGGCCGTTATCTGCTGTATTTTGAGCCACTGTCTCAGCCCACTCTTGCTCAGCTCTGGCTCATTTCTCGGTAATGGTTGCACTAGTGCCTCCCCAATCAAAAAATGCCCTGGGATCAATGCACTCAAGTCTTGCGCGTCGTCGTATATCGCATTTATTGGTCGAGAGTTCAAGCACGCCTCTATGTCTACCAATACTGTGCACAATTGCTCATATGTCAGTCGCTTTTGCTTCATTATGCGCTTTAGATGGTACTTCATGAACTTAACTGCTGCCTCCCAGATGCCTCCTTGATGAGGGGCAGCAGGTATGATGAACTTCTATTCTGTGTCCTGGACGTTTAACTGCTCTAGCACTTCTGCGCCTTGTCGCACACTTCAACTGCCCCTACAAAATTCTTCCCATTGTCGCTGTATAATCTTGCACATCGCCCTCTTCTGCCAACAAATCGATTGAAGCATGCTATAAAGGCTTCTGCTGTTAAGCTCGTTACTACGTCTAGATTCACGGCTCGTGTCGCTGGGCACACAAATACTGCTACATAGCTCTTGACCTCCACCTGACGCCCTGCTCTGCCTTGCCTCGCAACCGTGCATATTGGTCCTGCAAAGTCAACCCCTGCGTATAAAAATGCTCTTGCTGGTCGCACTCTGTCTGCCGGAAGTTCGCCCATCAATTGCTCGCTCATTCGCGCATCTAACCTTGCACAAGTTACGCAATTATGCACTATGCGCCTAGATGCTCGTCGTAGCCCCGGTATCCAGTATTCGTATCTTATGTACTGCATCATGAGCTGCACTCCTCCATGCTTCGTCGTCTCATGCGCCTCGCTCATTATCAACTGCGCTAGTCGAGAATTTGCTGGCGTGATTACTGGGTGTCGCTCATGATATTCGCCCTCGGCTCTGCTGATCCTTCCCTCCACGCACAGAAGACCCTCTGGGTTCAGGATCGGTCTCAATGCTGCAATCTTGCTCTTACTCGGGAAGCTCTTGCGTACTGCTCTGATGCACTCTAGCTCTGCGCCATATTGAACTTTTTGCACCTGGCGCACCCATAAATTTCGCGCTTCTCGTTTTTTTTCGCTCGATGGCAGACCATTCCGTCTCTTGGAACGCTCTTTTTCTTGCGTATTAAAGATGAACCTTAGCTCATATATCGTCACGTTGATCGCTTTGCTCATTTTGCTCGCTCTTTCGAGTATTGATTCTTGCGCTACGTTTATCATCATTGACATATAGCTCTGGACCTCTTTGCTCTGTATGCATTCGCTCATCACTTGTCCCGCATTTGCGCTATCCTGCATAGGCTCTGGCCATTCGCTCTGCACTCTGCTCAACCAAGTGGGTCCCGTCAGCCACAAGGTACTGTTAACTAGCTCTACTGGCGTTGCTCCTTTACTCAATAAGTCGGCTGGGTTGTCTGCCGATCGCACATGCGCCCATGTTTTTATTTTTGTATTTGCTTGGATGTCTCTGACTCTATTCGCTACATACTATTTCAGCACGTTCGGAGGCTTCCTAATCCAGTGTAGCGCAACCATTGAATCGCTCCATAGAAAATAATTGCACTCATTAAGCTCTAGCTCCTTCTTTGCCTGGCACATCATTTTGCTCAGAATTTGCGCTGCACTAAGCTCTAGCCGTGTTATGGAAATTGTTTTGATCGGCGCAATACGTGATTTTGACATCAATAGTACCGTTGATATTCGCCCTTGCTCATCTTCTGCTCTTACGTATGTTACTCCGCCATATGCTTTGGCGGACGCGTCAGCGAAGTCATGTAGCTGCAGCTTCAGGCGTCTTCCTGTTCCTAGCCACCGCGGGATTTTCAATTTTTCAATCTCAGGCAGTGTATTCCGTAGCCTCTTCCATTGCTTGGCTATGGCTTCTGCCAGAGTCTCGTCCCAGCTTGTTTCTAACTTCCAGATTTCTTGCATCAGGATCTTGGCTTGTGCGATAATTGGTCCCAACAGACCATTCGGGTCATACGGCTTGGCGATCTGGCTTAGCACTCTTCTCTTTGTTATTGGCTCTAATTGCTCGCTCAGCTTGACTTTGAATTCAAGCACATCTTGCTCTGTCGCCCATCTTAGCCCTAGCACTTTAGTTTCCTGCTCGCTACATAGCTCTCCTTTTTGCTCACGCCTTTTCGTTATATGCACGCTCTCCTGTTCGCTCATCGCTCTTGCTACTTGCTCATAATTCGATGCCCATTTTGCTAGCACAAATGCTGCACCTCTTAGCACTTTGTCGACCTCTTTGCTCAGGATGTCCGCAGATTGCTCGTCTTCAGCTCCAGTCAGGCAGTCGTCCATGTAGAAATTGTTCAATATAGTCTCTATCGCAGCAGTATGCTCGCGCTCAGCTTCTTTCGCACCTTGAATCATCGCTCGTACCGCACTGTGGGCTGAGGTGCCATACCATACGTGACAACTTTCAGCCAGTATTCGCGCAATGGCTCATTTCTATTATCTCGCCAAAATATTCTCTGACAATCCCATTGCTCTGGATTGGCATTGACTTGTCGGAACATCATCTTTATGTCAGCTGTGATTGCCACTCTGTGTCGTCTGAAGCGCATCAATATGTCCGCTACATCGCGTTGTAACTTCCCGCCTACCATTTGCACATCGTTGAATGAGATGCAGGATGCATCGAATACGACTCGAAACTTCTTCACAACGCAATGATGTGGTATGTAGTACGTCATTTTCTCTCGCTCTGGCTCTCTATTTGCTCTTTGCATGTGCCCTATCTAATCATATTCGCGCATAAACTCATTATATTTTGCTCTAATGTCTGGCTCACGCTCTAATTTCTTTTCTAGCACAAGAAATCGCCTCAAGGCAATGCTTCGGGATTCGCCTATTTCTTTGCGTTTTGGCGTTACTGGGATTGTGGTTGTAAATCTCCCAAATTGGTCACACCGATACGTCTGCATAAATATTGCTTCGACCTGCTCTTCTTCGCTCGTCTTTTTACTTTCTTGTCGCTGCTCTTCCTGCTCCCAGAATTTTCACATTAGCACTTCTAGCTCTTGCTCTCGTTTTTGCACCGCTGCACATATTTTTGCTCCCGTTAGCCCTTTGCTCGGCACTGCACCAATTAATATGTATCCGAATATTGTTTTTTGTAGCACTGCACCATGTAGGCTTTGCACTATCTCCGGCCTTATCATTTGCGCCCATACATTTGCTCACCTGGGGTGTCAAAGCTCATATCTGCAATTGGCATGTCCAGCTCCTTCTCTATGATCTCGCCAACAATTTTGCTCGGTGGCGTTATGACGAGCCAACTGTCATTTGCAACTGAAAAACTGCACGTCATTCGCACTTCGGATTCGAACCATGGCATTATGCCTAAAGTAGTCTTGCCCTTTAGCACTGTTATCTCGCCCGTCACAGACCGTATTTCTGTCCTGCTTCGCTCTATTTTTAATCCGAACTGTTTTCACATTTGCTCGCTAAAATGTTCACTTGCGATCCGGCATCGCACAACGCTCTTATTGGCCCACGTTCGCTTATAATTTAAGCACTACTGTCGCTAACACTGAAACTTGCTCAACATTGTCTTGCATCTTATGAGATTGATCATTCCCGTTGGTATTCGCACGCACCGTTTCATGCCCATTAGTCTTTGCATTATATCCATATTTGACGCGCCGTTTTCTCCTGCTCTTCCAATGCTCTCACACTTTTAACCGGTCCCGTTTGCTCTTCTTTCGCGCTTTTAAAATAGTCCGTTTGCACCTTCTCTGCACTCGCACTTTCTTTATCTTCCTACTTCCGCACAATCCGCTCTGCTCTTTGCTTCGCCCACGCATATGAAATCGCTTATTTCGCTCCTGGCACTGCTCGCACTTCTTTATACAATCCGCACTTGCTCCTTCGCCCTGCACTGCGCATTCTGCTATCTTCGCTCATTTGCGGCTTGGCCCAGCACCATAATTTGCACCCCTTCTTGTCATCGCACCTTCTCTTCTGGCTCTCACTGGACACATCACACTATTGTGCATCTTGCCCGGACGATTCGCACATGGCCCCGCATAGCATCTTCCTGCTGCATGTCCCGGCTTCAAACAATTAAAACAGAGCATATTGTCGATGACAAACGTCGTTCTGCTCTCTAGGCTCATCTCTAGGAATCGCACGCACCGCACTGTCATCCGCATTTGCTCCATCGCTTGTGTTGGCTCCTTCGCTCTAATTTTCTCTTTGCATGACGCTCCTACTGACGCATGCATCAATGCTCTTGCTCGCTTCTCTAGAAATGTGCACAGCTCGTTCACCGTTGGTGTTGCATTTTTGCGCGCTAGCTCTGTTGCAACCACGGAAGTCACCGCAGTTGCAGACATTAAGTTCTTGCCGAGGGGTGTGTAGCCCGGGGTGGCATACTGAGGTCGGCTAGCGCTCAGTCGTGTCGTGGGACTTCCGGGACACCCCCTGCTCGTGCTGAGCCACCTTACATAAAGAAACTAACAAAGTGGGAAAAGGACGGGAAAGGGAGAGTTCATGTTTGAGAAATGAAAAAAATTATTTTTATTTACAACATAGTGGCCGATTTATTCAAAAAGGAAAAAAAAGAACACAACAACAATTCATGTAAAAAAATATTTTTATTAACAAGCTACTTCTTTTTGGTTTTGCAATAAGTTAACTAATGAATCAATTGAATAACTAAATCTCACCACTTCTGTAAAAAAAACCAGCCAATATTTTTAATTAAAGGGGAAAAAAATATATACCAAGGGGATAATTGTAATAAAAGGAAAATTCCAATATGATTAAATGTTAATTAATAAAAAAAATATAATGAACAAAATGCGCAATTACTCACCCCTATTAATGCTGCTGAGCGCTCGGCAACTGAAGGAGGGGGCACTGAAAATTAATTTCAATTTTTCAAAAAAAATGTTTACAATACTCTAAACGCAAACTAAACCGACCACTTTTCACTAAATATAGATCTTTTCTTCGGAAACCTGGCACTATAGATTCATCCTTCAGGGACCTCGTTACAAATTCATTCAGACCCGCGTTTGGTTGTTGATTCACTTGTCGTTAATAAGCTTTTGTTTTTTTTTTAATCCATACTTTCATTTTCTTTACGGCATCCACCACAATCTGCATTCACTGTTATTTTTTTGTTTCATTACCACTGTTATTTTTTTGTTTTATTACCACTGTTACTCCGAACCAATTTTCTTTCCTATTCAATATTATTTAAATTTCTTTTGTTTTATGTGATTCAATCCGACGCTGTTTTCTTCCGGCTTCACCTCACTTAATTATGTGTTTCTTTTGTGTTTAGCCCACTTAACTTCACTCACACGCAATTTAAATTCTTTAAACCTCCAGCAAATGTTACTTTTCAATTAAAAGGTCACTATCCTTTCAAATTTCCGCTCTTTTCACTACCGAAAACTCCCCGAATCACAATCATGGCTTTTATTTACCAATATTTCATGTTAAAACTCTTTACACCAATTTTCCAATCTCAACATTTCGATGGTTTTCCTCCCCGTCGTCATCGACAAACTCTAAAAAACTTCTTCGTGAAAAATAAGTCACTGTTATCCACTTTCTCCAAGTCAAAAGAACCGACTGACCCCGCATTCAAGCACCCAATCCCGCATTTCACCTTCCCAAATCATATTCCGCAATCCTTTTCATTTTTGAATTACCGCTGCCGCATCTGGGTAACGTAATCGAAGTTCATTACACTTCGATTCCGCTACCCACACATCTTTTGTTGCATATCGACAAACTCAATAGTATCCATTGTTTTACATATGGCAATTTGAACACTCCAAGAAGCGCTTGGTTGAATTCAAAGTGTCACATATACACATTTCGGAAGCTATTGGTTTTGCCGACACCCCAAAAAGAGTACTTCCGTGCACCCGGGGGAACTTGAACTCAGGGTTCCAGCAGACCCTCGATCGAGAACTCACGACGCAGCTAATGGTGCCATGGATGGTCGATCTCCCATTCATCTCATAAGCAACTTCAACGATGCATTTGGGCATGAAATTGAATTTTGTTAGTAGGGGAACGTGAATTAATTTTTGTTAGTATAAAAAATAAAATTTGTTAGTGGGAATTAGTAAATAGAATTAGTTAGTATGAAGGAAAGGAATTAGGTTTTGTTAGGGAAAAGGTATTGAATGAAGTTTGTTAGTGGGAGTTAATAAATGGAATGTTGTTAGTGGGAAAATCGAAATTATTAGTATATGTTATATGATTTTAGTTGGAAATAAGGGTAGGATTGTGATGATGAAGAAATAAAAATTGAAGGGAAATTGGAAAAATGTTAATAAAATTAAATGAATACACAGAGGAAAAGGTAGGAGTGCCCAAAGGAAGGTGGAAATGTTACGGCGGCAAT
Source organism: Odontomyia ornata (assembly GCA_963969285.1). NCBI lineage: Eukaryota > Metazoa > Arthropoda > Insecta > Diptera > Stratiomyidae > Odontomyia > Odontomyia ornata. Next base: position 111,935,988 of record OZ017741.1, on the reverse strand, counting down.
TAGAAGTTGCGAATAGGAGAAAGTCGGTACGCCGGAATTCGCAACAATCGTGGGGACGACCCAGACCCTGAGTGTCTCATTCAGCCGGGCAAACAAAGAATGTCGGGGGTCGGATGTCTTTGGCCTGAAAGGTCCCAAGCAGCTTACCGGATTCATCCTCAAGCTCGTATGCCACTTGCCCAATACGACGACGGACCACTGCAGGAGTAAATCGTGGAGCGAATTTGGCAGCAAAGTGATCTGCGGCGTTGCTCACAGTGAAATTACGCACGAAAACCCTCTGACCCTGGAGTAGCTCACGAGGACGAGCACGAAGGCTGTAGCGTTGAGCTCCCTTTTGGTAGGTTTCTTGCAATTTGCATCTGACTTGGTCCTGTACAGCTCGCAGTCGATCACTGTTAGCACTTAGCTGTACCTCACCATCCTCAAAGGCATTAAGGCTTCTGAGGAGGGCGTACTCAGAGCCATGTTGGATAGGGTGGTATCCGAACATGAGAAAGTAGGGCGAATATCCCGTGGACTCATGAATCACCTTGCGGAAGGCAAAACATGAGGCTGGAAGATTCTCGTCCCATTTGCCGTGATCAGACCCTATACAGGCTCTAATAGCGTTCAGTGTCGACTGGTTTGACCTCTCTGAGACATTTGCCTGCGCTAAATGATATGGGGTGAAGCAATGCTGCACTCCATAGTCATTCATAAGCTTGCTGAATACCTTGGAGGTGAACTGTACCCCATTGTCAGAGTGAAGCCATTCAGGCACTCCGAAGGTCAGAAAGATTTCGCGCTCCAAATATCGCACGACTGACTCTGCGGTGGCCTTCGTCATGGGCTTGAGCCATACGACGATCCAGGACCACGAACAATTGGGTATTCCCTGATCTTGAACGAGGGTATGGGCCCATGAAGTCCACAAACAGGCGCTGCATGGGTCGTTCGGAGTCTCGTGATGCTCCCATAGGGGGTCTCATTGTGGAATTTGCCGGTTTGACCTGTTTGCATATCAGGCAATTCTTGATTTGCTGAATCACATCTTGACGCAAACGAGGCCAATAATAATACCTTTGCAAAGCTTCAGTTGTTTTGCGAATTCCACAATGAGAGCCCCGGGGATCATCATGAGCTCGTACTATGACGGCTCGTTGGTGACCCTCAGGAACCCATAGTTTTGTTCTGGGAACATCAGTAGTCGATGTTACAGGAGAACCAGTACTAATATGTATTCGACCATCCGCAAGGTGCAAATTCTGAAACTGATCGGGTTGTTTCAAGATTTGCTCCTTGAGATGCTTATACTCGGGCTCCTGAAACGCAGACTCCGGGATTGAATGCGCCCGTGCTCCGGGAGACAGGGAATGATCGAGTTCACCCGCTCGTCCTCCGAGCATGTTCTTGACAACGCATCGGGAACAACGTTAAGGGCACCTTTCCAGTGTTCAATTTGGAAATTGAATCCTTGTAATTTCAGACTCCAGCGAGCCAATCGACCAGAAAAGTCCGACTGCTGCATCAGCCATTTAAGACTGGCATTGTCGGTTATGATGGTGAAGGGCAACCCTTGGATATATGCCCTGAATCTCTTTACGCTCGGCACCGCAGCTAAGCATTCCAATTCTGTAATGCTATAGTTACGTTGCGCAGCGTTGAGCTTCATAGACATATATGCGATTGGATGCTCTCCACCCTCATCGTCCTTCTGGAACAAAACACTTCCAATACCCACTGTACTTGCGTCACACTGGATATAGAAGTGCTTAGTAAAGTCGGGGTTGGCCAGCACATGAGCAGAAATCAGCAATTGCTTCATTTTATTGAAGGCATTATTGGCGGAAGCAGACCACTTGAAGGCACGTTTGCCCTTTAGCAAATCCGTTAGAGGGGCCGTAACCGAGGCGCAGTTTGGAATGAAACGCCTGTACCGTCCTGCCATGCCCATAAACCGTCTCACGTCCTTGGCCGTTCGGGGTTCAGGATAGTGGTGCGTAGGATACCATCACTCACTACAAAGCCAAGATATTTGATCCCCTTCTTGGTGAACTTGCTTTTTTCAACATTGATGGTCAAGTAGGCGTCCCTGAGCAGTTTTGCAACAGTACTCAGGAGTAACAAGTGCTCATCAAATGTTGAACTTGTAACAAGCAGGTCATCTAGGTAAACAAATACCTTGTCCTGCAGCTCATGCGGTATTACTTTATGCATCAACCAACATATCGTTTGGGGAGCATTACATAGACCGAACGGCATGACCTTGAAATGGTACCAGGGCCTGCGAGGGACAGTAAAGGCCGTTTTCTCCTTACTTGCCTCATCCAATGGTATTTGCCAAAAGGCATCCTTCAGGTCCAAGCTGGTAATGAACCTGGTACTCTGCAACCGTGCCAAAAGACCTTCAATTAGTGGCAACGGATAGGCGTCCTTAATGGTCACCTCATTGAGGCGTCTAGCATCAAGACATAAACGCACCTTGCCGGGTTTCCTAACAAGAGTCACAGGAGAACTCTACGAACTCTGGCTTTCCTCTATTACCCCCAAGACAACATACGATCGAGTTCGTCATACAACAGTTTCTGTATAACAGGTGAGACAGCATAATGCCGCTGCTTGATGGGTGGAGCGGAACCAGTGTCGATGTGATGAGACACGAGACTGGTCCTACCCAAGCCTTTCTCATTATACGATGGAAACTGTTGTTTGACGAAGTCCAGTCGTTGCTGATCTTTTGGGGACAGCAGATGAAATTCAGGGCTCTGAGGTTCCGAGGCTGTTTCGATAGCGTTGACCTGGATTGGTGCTATTTTGAAGAGATCCCAGAAGTCAATTCCAAGATACACTGCATGTGTCAAGGAAGGAACAACCAGGAATCTCATCAATTTGGTGGTTTAATTAAATTGCACCAATGTGGTGACGTATCCCAGAACTGGATCCTTGTGCCCTGATGCAGTCTGAACATGGGCATGCATGGTATGCATATGCAAACCCAAGTCCGACAGCAGGTCCAAGGCTCCGGCTCCGAAAATACCAACACTGGCTCCGCTATCAAGCAAGCCCGTCAATTTGCGACCCTTGACGGAAATCTCTGCGTAGGGCCTATTGTCACCAGGAGTTGCAACAATTGACTCCACGCAGGCACCCTTCAAGATACGCCTGGCGAAGAAATATCTCCAGGATCTCCGAAAGCGATCCCGAAAAGGTCGTGCTCTAAAACTAGCGGGTGATTCACGATCATCGCCCGCCTTTTCATTACATTCGACGTAGTCCGGTAATCTGCTTGGAGCAATCACATTGCTCGGAAATGGTGGTGAATCGGACTTATGAGGCAAATTGAAGTAATTTGTGGATGGGCAGTGGTCTGGTATCTGGTTATTCATTCTGCTATGGTATTCTTGGAAGGACGAAGGGATCCCACTTGGAGGCTGACTCTGGAAGTGTGCATGATATCCTGCAGCAGATCTCGGTTGAGGATCACACCAGGCATTCTCCAACATATCAACAGCGTCAATGTTGGGAGGATGCTTACTGCGATGGTCAGCCACAGGTCTACCGGAGGGATACCACACAGCTTCAACTCTAGCGCAGTGACGAACTAACTCGGTTGTCGATGCGAATTCTAAGCCTGCCAAATGATTCCTCATTCGTTCGTCCATGTTCCGCAATAGAATGGCTTGCATGTCAAAATCAGATAACCGATTTTTAAGATGCAAGGCCATCTCTATTATGGAGCCATGAAACTCACGGAAAGATTCTTCTGGCCTCTGGAAACGCGCATCGATCGCTCGCCGCACATCTACGTCGGTCCAATGAGATCCATAACGCTGTTTCAATGCAGCTTCCAAATCAATCCACGTAAAATTGGGATTGAGCTTCCGGAATAACCAGTTCCATTCTTCTGCTGCTCCTTTCAGAAGTATGTGGAGGCTAGATGCCAGTTCCTCCAAGTGAATGTTGTAATTTTTGCCAAGATGTTGGCTCGAAACAGGAGCTGCTCAACAACTAGCCGAGCAGAAGAACCATCAAAACTGACCCTCCAGTTATGCATTGGTGGGAAGGAATCAAATTTGTCGTCAGAGCTAGAATAGGTGGAGTAAGAAGCGTTATGCGATGTCATAATTGAAAATTAATGTTATAAATACTGGATAAACAAATTGTAACGTCAATAAATTAATTAACAATTAGCGGACGGATGACACCGACAATTTGGCTAAAATAAATAATTAAATAAATAATAGACCGACAAACAGACAAGTAAATAAATATATAAAATCTTAGCACCTAACCTAAGCTAAAATAAAAATTGGTTTGAAATTCCCTAATCTAAATATCAATAGAATTATCGTACAACCCAAATCTACACAACTCTACTAACCCAAACTAAACCAAAACCTAACTCACTACCCTAAACTAAACTCAATTTACACAACTCAAACTCACTTAAACTTAATCAAAGCTAAAAACAATCATAAAATGAATTATCTTAAATACCCAATAACTTATCAAAACAAAACTACAATCTAACTAACTAAAACTAATGGAAATCAAGACCCAAATTAAAACCTGTAAATCAACAATAAATGTACTAAATAGCTATATTATCTAAAAATCAACCCAATAATTATAGACTAGGCTTTATCACCACAATCTAAGCTACCTAAATTTTACTCAAAACTAAATACCCTTACTTCGAAATAAGGATCTAATAAACTGAACCTAAATTAAATTCCAAAAGATAAAACAATAAAATAATTACTACCGTTAATTGAACTGATGATAAGACTTCAATACTTTAGTGCAGTGGCTTATGTGCAGTGAATGCAAATAGAAAGAAACTACGGAAAATTCACTACTAATCATTTCTCAAAATGATCTCCCTAGAAGGAAAAGGAAAGGTTAATTACGTTAAATTGGATGAAGGTAAAAATTTGCACACAACATAGAGCAGACAAACCACAACAGTGCCTGGCATAGATATGGTACTTGAAGGCGGGCTCCGCTCTAATTGTCACCACAAAGGGCCGACTACGAGACCATTATGAAACTCCATGGACTTCATAATGGCTCGGACAAGAGCCGCACAAATCCCACAGCTAAAACCAGATAGATGATGGAAAGGCCGAAAGCGTTGGCTAATTCTAAGTGTTGGATCCAAGTCCAACTATCCCGTGCAGGGAGATATAGCCAACGGCTCAAAATTCGGTTGATCCCAACCAACATCTACATTGCCACAGCTTATCCACTATCATAGCCGGTGGAGACTGTTAAACACAAAATTCAGCACGGTGAGCGCCACTGCAACTGTGGCGAACCCCGTGATCAAAATTCTATCATTAACTAATCAATAAAACGGAAACTATACCTGTTTATCAATTTATCAAAATTCTTAACAAAACAAAGCAAAACAAAAAAAAATATTTCCCTGAAATGCACAGACCACTATTCAAGTCAAGTACTCAAGCCCAACAAATCAAAAATTGTAAAATTTAAACTATCAAAAAGCAAGCAATCAAAATCAATTAAACATATTAGAAAGCCTAGCCACGTTGGGCGCCATATGTTGCAACCACGGAAGTCACCGTAGTTGCAGACATTAAGTACTGGCAGAGGGGTGTGTAGCCCGGAGTGGCATACTGAGGCCGGCTAGCGCTCAGTCGTGTCGTGGGACTTCCGGGACACCCCCTGCTCGTGCTGAGCCACCTTACATAAAGAAACTAACAAAGTGGGAAAAGGACGGGAAAGGGAGAGTTCATGTTTGAGAAATGAAAAAAATTATTTTTATTTACAACATAGTGGCCGATTTATTCAAAAAGGAAAAACAAGAACACAACAACAATTCATGTAAAAAAAAATATTATTATTAACAAGCTACTTCTTTTTGGTTTTGCAATAAGTTAACTAATGAATCAATTGAATAACTAAATCTCACCACTTCTGTAAAAAAAACCAGCCAATGTATTTAATTAAAGGGGAAAAAATATATACCAAGGGGATAATTGTAATAGAAGGAAAATTCCAATATGATTAAATGTTAATTAATAAAAAAATATAATGAAAAAAATGCGCAATTACTCACCCCTATTAATGCTGCTGAGCGCTGGGCAACTGAAGGGGGGGGCACTGTAAATTAACTTCAATTTTTCAAAAAAAAAATGTTTACAATACTCTAAACGCAAACTAAACCGACCACTTTTCACTAAATATAGATCTTTTCTTCGGAAACCTGGCACTATAGATTCATCCTTCAGGGACCTCGTTACAAATTCCTTCAGACTCGCGTTTGGTTGTTGATTCACTTGTCGTTAATAAGCTTTTGTTTTTTTTAATCCTACTTTCATTTTCTTTACGGCATCCACCACAATCTGCATTCACTGTTATTTTTTTGTTTCGTTACCACTGTTATTTTTTTGTTTTATTACCACTGTTACTCCGAACCAATTTTCTTTCCTATTCAATATTATTTAAATTTCTTTTGTTTTATGTGATTTAATCCGACGCTGTTTTCTTCCGGCTTCACCTCACTTAATTATGTGTTTCTTTTGTGTTTAGCCCACTTAACTTCACTCACACGCAATTTAAATTCTTTAACCCTCCAGCAAATGTTACTTTTCATGTAAAAGGTCACTATCCTTTCAAATTTCCGCTCCTTTCACTACCGAAAACTCCCCGAATCACAATCATGGCTTTTATTTACCAATCTTTCACGTTAAAACTCTTTACACCAATTTTCCAATCTCAACATTTCGATGGTTTTCCTCCCCGTCGTCATCGACAAACTCTAAAAAAACTTCTTCGCGAAAAATAAGTCACTGTTATCCACTTTCTCCAAGTCAAAAGAACCGACTGACCCCGCATTCAAGCACCCAATCCCGCATTTCACCTTCCCAAATCATATTCCGCAATCCTTTTCATTTTTGAATTACCGCTGCCGCATCTGGGTAACGTAATCGAAGTTCATTACACTTCGATTCCGCTACCCACACATCTTTTGTTGCATATCGACAAACTCAATAGTATCCATTGTTTTACATATGGCAATTTGAACCCTCCAAGAAGCGCTTGGTTGAATTCAAAGTGTCACATATACACATTTCGGAAGCTATTGGTTTTGCCGATACCCCAAAAAGAGTGCTTCCGTGCGCCCGGGGGAACTTGAACTCAGGGTTCCAGCAGACCCTTGATCGAGAACTCACGACGCAGCTAATGGTGCCATGGATGGTCGATCTCCCATTCATCTCATAAGCAACTTCAACGATGCATTTGGGCATGAAATTGAATTTTGTTAGTAGGGGAACGTGAATTAATTTTTGTTAGTATAAAAAATAAAATTTGTTAGTGGGAATTAGTAAATAGAATTAGTTAGTATGAAGGAAAGGAATTAGGTTTTGTTAGGGAAAAGGTATTGTATGAAGTTTGTTAGTGGGAATTAATAAATGGAATGTTGTTAGTGGGAAAATTGAAATTATTAGTATGTGTTATATGATTTTAGTTGGAAATAAGGGTAGGATTGTGATGATGAAGAAATAAAAATTGAAGGGAAATTGGAAAAAATGTTAATAAAATTAAATGAATACACAGAGAAAAAGGTAGGAGTGCCCAAAGGAAGGTGGAAATGTTACGGCGGCAATTAGAAGTTGCGAATGGGAGAAAGTCGGTACGCCGGAATTCGCAACAGCTCCCATTGCTCTGCTGTTGTCGGGTCTAATCGTTCAACCATCATATATACCACAATTGGATCCCAATTGCTGACCTCGACCCCTAGCGTGTTCAACTGTCTCATCGACTCGTTGACGACGTCAATAATTGCTCGAATTCCGGCATAGTTGGCTCCACTCATTGCAGGCATCTCAAACAGTGCTCTTAGATGCGCTCTCTGCATTAAATAGATGTCGTCGTAGACCTCTGCCAGCTTGTACCATGCCTGTGCATAATTTGCTCCGGTTAATTGCCACGAGCCCAGCACACATTTAGCTTCTCCGCTCACCGCTGCCAGAAGGTATTGCAGCTTAAAAATTGGTTTTATGCGCTGGTTTTCGAGCACGGCCGCTTGAAACTTATCTCGAAATGAGCGCCACTCCTTGAACTCTCCCGCAAAAGTGCCCCACGTGTTCGCAATTGCTTTCTGCTCGTACACTTCCACGTTTTCCGCACTGTCCTGCACTCGCTCTGCACTCGTTTCCGCCGAATCTTGCACCTCACTCTGCACCGCACTTTGCTCCATATTTGCGGAGATCATGGCCTTCGCCTTAGCATACATTTCCTCTATCCGCTCATATATATCCGCCTCCTCATTTTCGTAGCTCACCTTCTTTCGCCCTAGCGCATGATGCACCTTCTGGAACTTCGGCCAGGCATCCTCCGAAATTCCCAACTTTGCGCCTACCTTCGCTTTCGTCACTTGCTCCGCTCCAAGCTCATTCGCGGAATCACGCGCACGCTCTATACTCGCCATGTACGTCGCCCACTCTACTTCCGACATTTCACCGCGCTTTTTCCAATAAACTTTCTCACAAATTCCGTTTTCGATGCTTACTCGCCCGTTAATTCAAATCACTTTCTCACGCTCTTTTTCTCCGTTTTATTCGCCCGTTCCGTATTCACTTTCAATTCACGTATGCCAATTCCTACTTTCACTTCGATCCTATCCACTGCCGCTTCACTAACATTACGCTACTAATGAAATACAATTCCTTTCTTCTAAACGTTTCAACCCTTACATTCACGTATCGCAAACTTATGCCCATGCACACATACTCATAACGTCCAGGCCTGGATTACCCTAAAAGCTAAAAATAATCTCATGCACACAAATTTTTCTACCTAAGCATTCCATTTCAACATGCACATATTCTTCGCCCATTCGAATTGCCCGCGCGCATCATGCACATCAACATTAGCGCGCGCCGTCCTTTCATTGTCACGAATTGCTCGCACCGCTCATAAAAACTTTACACAAACATTGCCTGCGAGCGTCGTTCAAGTTGAAATTTTCTCCGGTCGCCCATATCGTCGTCAATTGCTCGCACATTTTCATTTTTCGATCTTCGCGCCGCTCGTAATATTCCACTTGCACGTCAGACCCGCACCTTGGGTCCTATTCGTGCAGCGGATTGACTTTTTGCTCATTGCTCTTCTGCACTGCGCTTTGCTCTTATAATTCGCGGCTCGTTGAAGGGATTTGGGTATCATGCGTTTCATGCCGTTGCATGCTGGCCAAGCAATTTCCGAGATCATCTCATATTTGCTTGTGATGCCGTTTGTGTGGTTGTGGGCCAATGCTACATATGGCTTGGGTGTTCGTTTCAATGGAAATTTGGAAGCATTTGTGAGCAGCCTACGGTGTATGTTTCGTGCTATATTTTGGGCAGCGGTTGCAGGTAATTTTCTTTGAAGTCGTCGTTTGCACGTTTTTCATGCGCTTACACTTCCGTGGGCATATTTCTTTTAGGTTTTTCTTCGCGCCACGCACACATGCACACAATTTGCTGGCTTCAATTTGCTTCTTAATTTGGTCGCACATAACACTTTGGCAATTTGCGCGTACTTGCCCTTGTAAATGCTCGCTCTGCACATTTGCATGCTACGGAGCTCTAGGGCGCTACAGCTCAATTTGTATGGGGGTATTTGCGGAAACCTTTGCGGGGGTTTTTTGAAGGCCATTTGCTTACGGTATCCAGCTCGATGGACCAAAATGTATAATATTGCCCGAAGCCGGCAAAATCTTGCCGATCGGTATATGGGGGGGGGGGCGGTTTCCTAGGGACAATGAAAACACTTATTGGCGGTTTACCGCCGTGCACTTGCACTATTTATTTGCACATATCAATTGGCGTACATTGCCCACTATGCTCAACGCACCGCACTTAATCTATCGCGCTCTTGCACTGCTCGCTCGGGACCGGCACTTGGGACAGATTCTCGGGGGCAACTGACTATCTCGTGTGTGGCTAGTAGGTCGGGTCCACCGGACAGTGTTGCTGTTCGGTACAGACACAACCGAACGCGGTTCCGGAGACAATCGTCATCATCAAGGAAGATAACACGCCACCCATGAAGTGGCCTATGGGACGCATCGTTCAAACGCACGTAAGAGCGGACGGATACGTTAGAGTGGCTGACGTCAAGACCTCGTCGGGTACGATGAGGGGAGCCATCCATCGTCTCGCCCCGCTACCGATATTGCAGAGGTCTCCCGCTGAAGAAGCGGACCGGAACTCAAAGGCACTCACGTCTGCTGACACCGCCAATCGAGCAGACAAATCCAGCCATCAGCGGCTCAAGCGTCTTCCGCGAGGAAGGAAGGCTACAGCTGTGTCACTGCTGTTGCTTCGCCTGCTGAGTTCTATGGTGATGACCAACCCTATCAAGGTGACCCCAACTGGCGAACAGCCTGGCCTGCTCATGTGAGGGACTATCTGCCAGAAGGTCAATGTCTACCGGTGACCCAGGAGAACTTCTTGAAACTTTTCCAATTAACCTCCATCAAGTCTAAGGTAAATAACGAGTTCATACTATTTGAGCTCAGGATTCCCCTGGCCAGTGCCTCAACTTACGAAATATACAGAGTGATACTGATGCCCTCAGAGAAACAGAATCGCCTCATCTCAATACTGCCCAGCTCACCGTACCTTATCATTAGCCCCCATCGGGACGTATATTACCCGTTAAGCGAGGTCGAGTACGCTTCTTGCAGCTGGGTGGAGCCAAACATGCACATCTGCAGACAGTCTCATCCGCTGTACGACAGGGAGGCCAACGTAAGCACATGCGAAGTGAATCTGCTCAAGGGATTGCCGTTGCCTCCTGACTGCCACCTGATCGAATTGCCTGGCTTATTTTCCTGGACGAACATCCCGTCCTCCAATGATTGGATCTTCGCCTTTACAGGTGAGACTGTGGCTCACGTGGTATGCAGTGGCAACACCACCACGATGACGCTTCACGACTCCGGAGTACTACACTTGGCGCCGGACTGCACTCTCAAATCTGACGCAGTCACAATTCAAGGACAGCAGGTTCATCAGAGCACTATACAGGTGCAACACGCTAAAGCTTATTATCCAGTGGAGGATGTGCAGCCCGTTTTTCAATCGGTCACAGCCTACCACACACACTGGAAGAAATTGGACGGACCGTTCAACGGGGGGCTGACTGTTGATGCCGAGCAATAATCATATTAGTTTAAGTAATTTTTTATTCCATATAAAATTTTAAATTTCAAATTTTTTTAAATTTTACCTGTTCTAATGGCCTCTCACTTTTAGAGACCACTATAAGATTCATTAGCCTGCACGAATTTGCTGACACTTGTGGATGCGATGATCAAACAACATAGTCCATGTGCAAGCACAAGTTTGCTTATCGCAGGCGTCAGCAGATTTGCGTGGATGGTTCATATCCATTTGCAAGCGCAAGTTTGCTTATCGCATTTGCAGGCGTCAGCAGATTTGCATAGATGGTTCATATCCACTTGCAAGCGTAAGTTTGCTTATCGCATTCGCAGGCGTCAGCAGATTTGCGTGGATGGTTCATATCCATTTTCAAGCGCAAGTTTGCTTATCGCATTCGCGGACGTCAGCAGATTTGCATGTCAGATGCATGCGCGATGGTCATATCCATTTACAAGCGCAAATTTGTTGACCGCATTCGCGAGCGTCAGCAGATTTGCGTATCGCATGATCTGCTGACGCTCGCGAATGCGGTCAACAAATTTGCGCTTGTAAATGGATATGACCATCGCGCATGCATCTGACATGCAAATCTGCTGACGTCCGCGAATGCGATAAGCAAACTTGCGCCTGCAAATGGATATGAACCATCCACGCAAATCTGCTGACGCCTGCGAATGCGATAAGCAAACTTGCGCTTGCAAGTGGATATGAACCATCTATGCAAGTCTGCTGACGCCTGCAAATGCGATAAGCAAACTTGCGCTTGCAAATGGATATGAACCATCCACGCAAATCTGCTGACGCCTGCGATAAGCAAACTTGTGCTTGCACATGGACTATGTTGTTTGATCATCGCATCCACAAGTGTCAGCAAATTCGTGCAGGCTAATGAATCTTATAGTGGTCTCTAAAAGTGAGAGGCCATTAGAACAGGTAAAATTTAAAAAAATTTGAAATTTAAAGTTTTATATGGAATAAAAAATTACTTAAACTAATATGATTACTGCTCGGCATCAACAGTCAGCCCCCCGTTGAACGGTCCGTCCAATTTCTTCCAGTGTGTGTGGTAGGCTGTGACCGATTGAAAAACGGGCTGCACATCCTCCACTGGATAATAAGCTTTAGCGTGTTGCACCTGTATAGTGCTCTGATGAACCTGCTGTCCTTGAATTGTGACTGCGTCAGATTTGAGAGTGCAGTCCGGCGCCAAGTGTAGTACTCCGGAGTCGTGAAGCGTCATCGTGGTGGTGTTGCCACTGCATACCACGTGAGCCACAGTCTCACCTGTAAAGGCGAAGATCCAATCATTGGAGGACGGGATGTTCGTCCAGGAAAATAAGCCAGGCAATTCGATCAGGTGGCAGTCAGGAGGCAACGGCAATCCCTTGAGCAGATTCACTTCGCATGTGCTTACGTTGGCCTCCCTGTCGTACAGCGGATGAGACTGTCTGCAGATGTGCATGTTTGGCTCCACCCAGCTGCAAGAAGCGTACTCGACCTCGCTTAACGGGTAATATACGTCCCGATGGGGGCTAATGATAAGGTACGGTGAGCTGGGCAGTATTGAGATGAGGCGATTCTGTTTCTCTGAGGGCATCAGTATCACTCTGTATATTTCGTAAGTTGAGGCACTGGCCAGGGGAATCCTGAGCTCAAATAGTATGAACTCGTTATTTACCTTAGACTTGATGGAGGTTAATTGGAAAAGTTTCAAGAAGTTCTCCTGGGTCACCGGTAGACATTGACCTTCTGGCAGATAGTCCCTCACATGAGCAGGCCAGGCTGTTCGCCAGTTGGGGTCACCTTGATAGGGTTGGTCATCACCATAGAACTCAGCAGGCAAAGCAACAGCAGTGACACAGCTGTAGCCTTCCTTCCTCCCGGAAGACGCTTGAGCCGCTGATGGCTGGATTTGTCTGCTCGATTGGCGGTGTCAGCAGACGTGAGTGCCTTTGAGTTCCGGTCCGCTTCTTCAGCGGGAGACCTCTGCAATATCGGTAGCGGGGCGAGACGATGGATGGCTCCCCTCATCGTACCCGACGATGCTGACGCTCATGAATGAGTGGTAGCGTCCCGTCAACAGTCATACAGTTTGGATCATCTTCAAGCTCCCGGTATTATACCCAATTGTAAAGGGATTACTTTTTTGTGTTGTTTTTCAATCAGCTTCAGCTGCATTGCTCACTCCAGGGATTATCAGTGCAAAATGGATTTATCAGTGCATAACATATTTAATAAAACATTATTAAAGGAAAATTGTGCATGAGAGATGTAATAAAGGAGATTTTAATTATTGGTGTTGAATTTGGATTGAGCTTACAACGCAAGTTGCAACACGCGAGTACAAGGATTTCACATAACGGGATTAAAGGGCAGGAGGCCAGAACAAAGGGGTTCCGGCGCAAACAGACGAATAGTGGTTCAAATGTACGGTCGGGGGAAGTATGTCGCAATTGGTGGTTTCAATGTCCATGCCATCAAATATACCTGTGTGTTTACTGAATCACTTGTCCTTAACTGGCATATTTATATCAAAGAAGAAGGCTACATCGATGGATAAACGATGGGGTGGGTCGTGAGTGTTCTATTTCTAACCTTAAGAGTCGTACTCCGAGTGCCACTTATAGGCTGAGGACACGGAGGGTATCCTCGGACAGTGGCCAGTGCCCTAGAAGACCCTAAAAGAAGGATAATCTTCCGGCCCTCAGACACACTCACCGTCGATTCATTCAGGATTTTTATCAGGTAACTCCGGTCGTCTCCCTGCTTGATATGGTGGAGACACTTGCCCGCTGAGGTAACCCCGAGCCTCTAGCCATAGAAAGAAGAGATAACACACAAACAACACGGGTGGGATAAAGAATAGGACTGAGCAACCAATCGGAGAGAATGCCCGATTTGTAAGAGTGCGGAAAGGGTAATGTTCTCAAGAGCTTTTACTAGGGTGACAGGACAAAAATCACGCTATGGTGAGCGATGACCTAGTAATCGTGATGCAACGCTAGCTTATAAAGCGTGTGGTCACGGTGAGGATGATTATGGTCGGTCGGAGCTTAGAACTGTCCAAACATGGTTATGGCAGTTGGGGTGTACCCAGAACGATTCAACGCTTGAAAGGTGCTATGGTGGTTACGACTTACTTGGATGATATCCAAAATGAAATTTTGTTGCTGACGGAGTGCTTCAACACCGTAAATCTTTTGCATGGTAGAATCCCAGTTCTTTTCGGACATATCAGAGATGAGGTAACGTGTTAGACTCAGCACTTGAACAATCCGGTAATTTACAAATTTTTTATCCAGTTTGGTATTGTAGTGCTGGACCGCATCACTTTGTTTAAAGTTTCTTCTATATATCTCATTGGATGCCTTGAAACCAGAATGATAAAATCGGAGGTTATAGTGCTGCTTCCCTGCACGTCTGCCATATTCAATCTCATCCTGGATTTGGTCTCATAGTCTCTTATGGGGCACAAGAGCCACTACTGGGTCTCGCAAATAATTTGATTGCCTCAACAACCGGTAGGATTTACTATGGCAAATAATTGGCTGACCAAATGTAAGGTGAGATCCCAGTGGCTGTATGGTATGAAGAATTTAGAGCACAGGTGATGGTGAAAATTCTACGGGCCAATCCTTCTGATTCGGATTTATGTAGGCACGTATTATGGCTAAGAGCGTATGGTTTAGCTGTTTGGAGGCATTCTCTAGGGGAGAGCATGCTGCGGATCGCTGGTGTGTAAAGTAATGCCTTTCCAGCAGTTCACGAAATTTGATGGATGTGACTGGACTTCATTGTTGGAGACAACATACTCCTGTACTCCAAAAACATGGAAGATGGGTTTTACTAAGAAGTTTAGGACTTTTTTTTGTGGTAGGGAGGTGAAGGCATTTGCGCCCGCCGAGTCTGGCAGTGTGGGACTCCCATGGAGGATACCCTTGGACTACCCACTAAACACCTCCCCTGTCAATCTGAGAACCTAGCCTGGAACCGTTTGACACATTACTTCGGGCCAGGTCTCGTTTTGTTACGCCGTGGGGCGCCTTCAAGCTGGGGAGTCCCTTTCCTAGCGGGAGGGGAGAGGGGAAGAGGAAATGCCAGAAGAGCGATCCCCCAGCCCCAGCACCTCCGGCTGCTGTGAGTTCCTTTTATCTTTTAGGACTGCCCGAGCATAGTGTGCTACCTGGTTCCATTTGTCAACTGATTCGAGCATCACCGCAACTATATTATCCGGGGTGAGTTCTCCCGTCTCCCTGTAGAGTTCCCTTCGCAGCCTGGCCCATTTGGTACACGCGAAAAATGTGTGACAGGCATTGTCCTCCTCTCCTGGGCAAAACCGACTAAGAAGCTTAGGATTGGGGTGGTATGTATGTTCCAGTGGAGGCCGAAGAACAGCGCTCGGAGCTTTGGTGCACTTATGCCTTTCACAAGCGGCTACGTACGATTTTATTTGTCAGTTCACTTTTGGGCAAAATAAATAAGTTTTCAGCCGCCACAGCGTACGATCGTTTCCGCCATGTGCACTAAGTGAGTAATCATGGGCCCATCTTTTAAGATCGATGGTCAATTCTTCCTTTTGTATGGAGTCTTCGGATGCATGCCCAACCATTTGTTTACAAATCCCTTCGTTACTCGCCGGTTCGGCAGTTGTGGTCACTGGCCCTGGATGGTGTGCATCAACTGGGTGTAGCTTGCATACTTGAAAGCAGGATGTTCCAGATCGATCAATAGAGAATTATCGTTCTCCTATGCCAACTCGGAGTGAACATCCTCGGCAAGGTATCGGGAACCACATGCTGGTTTTCCTTCCAGTGTTGGATTGTAAAATTAAACGCCTACAATTTCAAAGCCCATATTGCCAGACGACTATGTATGTTAGTTCGGCTCATCAACCAATCCAAGGACGCATGATCCATAACAATTTCAGAAGGGTGCCCTTCGACATATGTGCGAAATCGCTTCACAGCCAACACCGCCGCAAAACACTCCTGCTCAGAGACAGTGTAATTCCACTATGTTGGGTTCAGCTTGTGGGACATGAAGGCTATAGGCCTCTCCTCGCAGTCTTCCGTGACCTGGACTAAAACTGCTCCCACTCTATGTTGACTCACATCACAATGGATTGAGAACGGTTTGTTGTTGTCTGGGTCATGTAGTACGGGAGCTGTTTTCAAGAACTTCTTAAGCTGTTCAAAGGCCCACAAGCCGGGCTCTTCCCGGATGTACTTCAATCCTTTATGCAGCATGTCCATCGAGGGCGTGATAATGGTCGCATAGTAATGTACGAATCTTTGGTACCGGCCACATAAACCTAAGAATCGGCGCAACTGCTTGGTGGTGTTAGACAAAGGAAAGGCATCTATAGCCTTTGTTTTATCCGGGTCGGTATGGATGTTGCCATGACTTATGATGTGACCCAATTGCTTAACATCTGTCATAACGAACTGACTCTTCGGGATGTTGAGTGTAAATCCTGCATTCCAGATATGCAAAGCTACTTTCTGGTGCAGGATGACATGTCCGTCAAAAGTCTCGGTTATTAGTAATAAGTCATCCAGGTATATGAAGGCTTGGTGTCATAGGTGTGGTGGTATGACTTTGTCTATGAGGCATGTAATCGTCCTGTGATGCATTGCATGGACAGAATGGCATGGCAACAAATGACTGTAATGGACGTCCAGGCACGGTAAAGGTTGTTTACTCCTTCGATCTGGGACGTAGCAGAATTCGTCAGAAGACGTCTTTGAGGTCGAGGCTGTTGATGAAGTGTGTCCTGGGCAGACGACTCAAGATATCATCAATCAAAGGAAGTGGATATGCATCCTTTATGGTGACAGCATTTAAATGCCTTACATCTAGGCATAAACGAACTTTGTTCGGTTTGACCATTAAAGTCACTGGTGTGGCCCAGGTACTTTGTGATTCTTTACCCCACCTAGAGCCAGCATCTGGTCAACTTCAGCAATAGTGACTTTTTCTTTGCCGAAAATATTGCAAAATGTCGTTGCTTGACTGGTTTGGCGTCACCAACATCGATCGTATGTGACACAAAGGTGACTCTACCGAGGCCTTCCTTCTCATGCGATGGAAAGCCACTAAAGCTTCGTTCGGTCCTCAAGGATTGGCAAATAAAGTCAAACCCCAGGTAGAGATTCTGGAAGAATTGTGGGATAAATCAGAAGTCTAGAGGGATTGTTATGCCCTTGATGGTAATGTCTGTAGTGAGTTTACCCTTAATGTGGTGATGTGTTCCATACACAGTGCTAAGACTAGTGGAAAGTAGCGTATCTGTTCCTTGTGCTGCTCCGGTACCTGCCTTGCAAAATTAGCCGATATACCACTGAAAATGGCACCGATGTCAATCAAACCTACCCACTAATTTTGCAAGATAGTCACTGTTGTGTAGGGATGGACTTCGTTTCTTAGTAGTTCGTCAACTCTGACGGTTTGCATATTAGTTATCTAGCTTGCTTCACTTTTCTTCAGAAGCTCCGCATCTGGCAAATGGCTCGCTTCTTTTCGGAGAAGTTAGAGGAACAATTTTTTCGCTAAAAATGCGGCGATATGTAATAAGATAATCCCTAAGTCAGACATGGAAGGGCTGTAGATACTGAGGAACACTCCGTTTCTGAACAACTCTTTGTGTGTCTGAGTCAGTCACATTTGAGGTCAGTTATTTAAATTCAAGAGGAGTGTGGTTGACTAGAGTAGGGAGCAAAGGATTGGCCATATCCATGGATTGAGTGTCCAGGATGGCTAGTCCGAGCTCGTTTCGGCGCGCTTCTAGAAGTACCGACGGGTGTTTGGGGTACTCGCTGTCAAATTTTTGCATTTGAGTAGGCTTTGCAATCGGGAGCATATGTATCTGCCTTTTCACAATGATAGCGGAACTCAACATGTTCCGCAGGACATGCCGTGAGCTGATGACCAGGTTGGTGGCAGTTCCAACAGGTGGTAGTTCGAACCATTCCCTGCTACTTCACCGACTTCAACCAATTTTGGGTCATCATTGGATGCAGAAACTAAACCACCGTAATTTCTACAATCTGCCTGAAGCCCTGTACAAATACATCACATCTTAAAAATTCATAATTTTAGAATTCAATACTTACCTTTTATCTTTGTATCAAAATTCATACAATGTCCAATACAATGTATCAAAATTCATACTCTTTTGTATCATGAATGTAACGCACAAGCCCCACATAGACATGTTGTCAGCATTTCTTTGAAGTGATATCCGACATTCCGTCGGCAATTTTCGCTGTAGCATTTGTTCGCGAGTAAAGGGAGTCAAGTGTCGCTTGATTGTTCCACAAGCGTCATCAGTTTTCCCTTCAGTGATAAGAATTTGTTGTCTTAATGTGGGACTTGTGCGATCAGCACTTTACCTTAATTTTAATATTCTTTTGTGAATAAAGTTCAGTTGTCGTCAAGCATTCGTGGCGTTCTTTTCAATTTTGTGCTCCATAGTTACGAACCCCGGTAGTGAGTGAAATTCTTCTGATGAAGTTATTGAAATTTGTGCTTAATGTAAGTGTGATTCTTCGCTGGTGCACAAGTTGCAAGTACTTGAGTACCAAATAAATTATAACAGCGGAGTTCAATGGGTTTATGTGCTCATTGAACTTTTTTTCTTTATTTAATGATTTATCGACAGAGTTCAACTCAGTGGACTTCTAATCAACCTATATCCAAGGTCCAAGTTGCGGCAAGGTTCGCGACATTTTTGGTGACCCCGACGTGATACATATCCATGACACCTGGAGTGCTACAACTGTGATCCGCGAAGATCCTTTAACACAAATCTTATCGATTTTGAATCCTTCGCATCCTTTCTCAAAATATGGACAGGCTCGCCACAGAGCAGAAGGAAACCGGAGATCAAATCCAATCGCTGATCCGGAATTATGGAAAAGACAGTGCACAGAGGAAAACCGAATCTTATTATGAAAGGCGCGTTCAAGAATTGGCAGCTGCATGGGATAAGTTTGAGAAAACGGACAACAAAATCCGTGCATTGGATCCAGTTCTCACTGAACACTCGTACTTCCAATCAGACTACTACAACCAAATTGCTGACTTGGTGACAAAGTACCAGGATGTTTTCAAGGAAGAGCTCCACATCATCCAGGGCTCAGCGGTACCAAAAGTCAAGGATCACGGCAGTAAGGACAATAAGCAAGGGCCAATTAAATGCCAATCCGTGCAGCCAGCGGAGCTAATTACATTAATACGCCGCCAGAAGTCTATCATGGCTACAGCTCAGCGTCATCTGTCAACCATCTCGGCACAAATGAGTCCCCAGTGTGAGCATGGTGCATAATTTGGTGAGGAAGTTATGGGGCTAAATTGAAGACCTTCATTACTCTATTCTGGAACTTAGGGATGATCCTATAGATTACGACATGGAGGCATATGTAAAACTCGAGGACACCGTTAGAGAATGCTCAATGATATGATTGTGGTGTCATCCTTGGGACAGCAAAAATTTTTGTGAAGTCACACAATGGGCTAACCATAGAGCATTGCTAGATTCCGGATCTCAGGTCAACCTGGTGACGGAGAGGCTTATCAAGCGATTGGGCATGTCATCATAGCAAGCGGATTTGCAAATTGAAGGAATCGGTGGAGCTGCAAGAAGTTCTAGGCAAAGAATTGAGTTGGAAATTTTATCTCGAATCACAAAATATGCGGCCAGGCTTGAAGCATTTATACTTCCAGAGATTGTGTCAAAGACAAATTGGCATCACTGCATGGTGAATACCAGCAACAGTGGCCTTGGCAGACCCCACTTTCAATCAACCTGAGCACGTGGACATTCTTCTGGGGGCAGAGTTTCATCATCAGCTACTAAGGTCAGGTCAAATACAATTAGATGAGGGTTTGCCAGTTCTCCAGAATACTGTCTTTGTATGGATGATTTCCGGAGGCATCCACGCAGCCAATACATCCAGCGTTACTTGTGGTGTATTTGCGTCAGAGGAGCAGGCTACCAACGATCTGATCGAGCGATTTTGGTGAATTGATGAAGTTACAAACAATCAACCAGCGCTATCCCTAGCCGAAAAGCGTTGCAAGAGCCATTTTGTGGAGAACACCAGAAGAGTTCAGGACGGTCGCTTCATGGTTTGACTACCTTTCTTGGATGGATCCACCACGCTAGGCGAGTCAAAGAAAACAGCATTTAATCGACTTTGTGGTCTTGAGAGGCGATTGGCGAAGGATGCAGCCCTGCGCGAACAATACAACGAATTTATGAGGGAGTACGAAGCATTGGGTCACATGTCCGGAATTAGCGCTTCCGAATTACCAGACCAGTATTATGTCATACCACACCACTACGTGCTGAAGCCCGAGAGTACAACCACCAAGCTTCGAGTGGTTTTTAATGCATCATCCAAAACCAGTTCCGGCGTTTCGCTCAATGACATACTACATAAAGGACCAACAGTGCAACTTGAATTATTCACAATTCTCCTCCGTTTTCGTCTTCCAATCTACGTATTTACGGCAGACATCCATGTATTGCCAGATTTTGTTACATCTAGAGAACAGGAAGTATCAGCTCATCCTTTGGCGTGATGATTCCAAGCAGCCAGTTCGATATTATCAACTCAATACGGTCACATATGGCACTCGTGCTGCACCCTATTTGGCAATCAAGTGCCTCTAAAAGCTCGCGCAGTATTACCACCAGAGGTATCCATTGGGATCCATCGCTCTGAAGGAACATTTCTACGTGGATGATGGATTAGTTGGCTCCAACTCATTAGTCGAGGCCATGGAGATGCAAAAACAGCTGTCCGAGTTGCTGGGTCTTGCTGGTTTTAATTTGCGCAAATGGTGCGCAAACAACAGAAGACTTCTAGATCATATACCAGTAGAGGATCAAGAAGTTGACTTAGATCTGGAGGGGCTCCAAGCAAATACAGTCAAGACATTGGGTCTTATGTGGCGGCCAAGCGATGACCAGTTTCTCATAAGAGTCAACCAATCGACTGAGGAAACAATCACTAAGCGCATAGTCACTTCGGAATTGGCCAGAATATTCGACTCGTTAGGGCTGCTTTCACGGCAAAGATGTTTATCCAGGAGCTGTGGCAACTAAATAGCTCATGGGATGACCCATTACCTTCAAACTTGGAAGCAAGGTGGATATCGTTCCGCAATGATATCAAGTATTTGCTGAATCTACGTTTTCCATGGCATGTATTCTCTTGACAAACACCCAAATCAATTCAGGTTCATGTGGATGCCTCACAAAAGGCCTATGGAGCGGCGGTCTATCTACGATCCATTCAACAGGATGGAAAGGTGGTTGTAAGACTTCTATGCGCAAATATCGTGTGGCACCTCTTAAAACCCAACCAATAACACGTCTGGAGTTGTGTGCGGCTCTTCTGGGTGTCCACCTTGCCACAAGAGTAAAGCAAGATTTGAACTACGAAAATCGTCCAATATTTTTCTGGGGTGATTCTGAGGTGGCTCTTGCATGGATCAATACACCATCATCATCGTTTGAAACTTTCGTGGCCAACAGAGTAGCTAGAATTCAGAAAGGCTCATTAGCCTCACAATGGCGTCATGTGAAATCCGCTGACAACCCAGCTGACCTAGTATCCCGTGAATTGCCAGCCCGCAAGCTGGCAGCAACAAACATTTGGTTTTATGGTCCCTGGTTTCTGCATGGCAATGAAGCATTATGGCCAGCTCCCTTTCACAAAAACATTAACCAAATTACATCCAGTGGTTCATCCGAGTTAAAACAGAAGAAGGCAGAAGTGACAGTGGCCGCCACCTCTCAACCAGTCGATACCATATATCGTATCAACCACCACAATTCATTCACAAGATTGCAAAGAATAGTTGCGTATATGCTCCGTTTCAGTCGTCATGCCAGGCAACCAAAAATCAATCGAACGGAACACCTCTCATTAACACCGGCAGAACTGCAGAGGGCCCTGATGTCCATCGTTTGCACCATTCAAGCAAATTATTTCAAAGATGATCTCCTCCAGCTCAAAAAACACAACATGGTCAAAAAGGGAAGCCCTCTCTCTGATCTGACACCATTTATCGATGAGCACGGAATCATCAGAGTATCCGGCCGTCTCCAAAATTCGTCAAGTTCATACGATGCCAAACATCCCATGCTACTTCCTTACAATGATCCATTGGTCAAGTTGCTCATGCGAAGTATTCATGATCAAAGTTTCCACTGTGGACCTCAGATGTTACTCAACCAAACCCAGCAGAGATTCTGGCCCATTAAAGGAAAAACGATGGCGAGATCAATTTTACACCATTGCATTACCTGCGCTAAAGCCAAACCAAAACTCATGAACCAAATCATGGGAAATCTGCCAGGAACTAGAGTTCAGCCTGCCAGACCATTCATAAATACAGGAGTGGACTTCTGCGGCCCATTCTGGGTACACTACAAGGTCCGAGGTAAAAAACCACAGAAAGCCTATATTGTGGTGTTTTGCTGCTTTGCCACCAAGGCTGTCCACCTGAAACTGGCCACAGATCTTTCTACAGATGCATTCATTGGTTCACTTATACGTTACTTGGGAAGAAGAGGCCATTGTGAGAAGCTCTCTTGCGACAACGCAGCCAATTTTTTCGGCGCAAGGAACAAACTGGCTGAACTTGATTCAATAATATATTCACAACCTGCTCAAGAGTCCATTATCAAGGCATGCAGTTCAAGAGGAATGCAATTTAAATTCATTCCACCAAAAACACCTCACTTTGGTGGCCTGTGGGAGGCAGCAGTCAAGTCAGCGAAGCATCTTTTATTACGCAGTGTCTCAGCAGCTTCACTCACGTATGAAAAACTGGAAACTGTTGTAGTTGGGGTGGAGGCAGTTTTGAATTCCAGACCAATTAGTCCAATTTCGTCAGGCCCAAGGGACCTAGAAGCTTTAACCCCAGGTCATTTTCTGATTGGTGAGCCCTTGACAGCACAAGTTGATACCCTTGCACGGCCGAATACTTCCGGCTTGTTACGGTGATGGGAATCGGTGAAACGCCTAAGAATGGAGTTTTTGAAACGGTGGTCACATGAGTACCTAAGCCAGCTGCAAATCAAGCAAAAATGGCGAAACCGATCTACCAGTGTTGAACTAGGCATGATAGTTGTCATCAAGGAGGACAACTGCCCTATACAGAATTGGCCTCTTGGTCGAATCACGAAGGTCTTCAAGGGTGATGATGGAATGGTGCTTGTTGTGGAAGTTAAAACAGCACATGGAATACGAACACGATCAATTCATCGCTTGGTTCCATTACCTGTTGAAGATTTCTTCAATCTAGCGGGGTCAACTGCCATCAACCCTGAGGACCCAGAAAATGCTCCTGGACCATCGAATGCAGGCGGGCGCAGTCCCCAGCAAAATACCCAAAATAACCCAGGACCATCACATCGCATTTACGAAAGTCTATCGAGATCCGACGATGACTCACACAATCAGGCCACTCCACAAAAACGGCAGAAGATAATTATAGCTCCAGGAATGTTGACTATCCTGATAGCACTGTTAGCACTACCACTCATTCTGGCGTCGCCAGTTCACATAACAAGGCTCAATCAAGCACCAGGCATGTACTTCGAGCAAATGGCAACCATTCAACCAATGGCAGCCGAATGAAACTCGATAATTTATTATGACGTCAAACCCATTTGGAGAGGCTTAACGGCAATGCACAATGAAAGAGAAGCACTGCAACACCTGTGTGGTCTGGTACAACACAACACCACATGTAGTGCTCTAGTCAAGCAATTTGATTACATTATTGCTGAACTGGAGTTAAATGAAGTGCTATTATCCAGACAACGAATTAAAAGAGGCGCCATTGATCTGCTGGGTAACATCGCTCATTCACTTTTTGGGATTCTGGACACTGAATATGCGCAAGAGATGGCGAAAACTATTGACCACGTCAAGACAAATGAAGGTCATCTCCTTAACCTTATAAAAAATCAGACAACAATTCTTGATGCAACGATCAATATCATCAAGAAGGATCAAGCGCAAATCAACGAGACTTTCGGAGATATAGAAAAACAAATTCCAGAGATAATCCATAAGATCCAAGAATACGATGCTCAAGAGAGTCAGCAACGTACCGCTCAATTGATCACCATGATATCCATCCAGCTGACGCTAAGAGCATCCAGTTTACAAAGAGTGCAAGCACTACTTATCGACGTTCTTGTTGATACACACCATGGAAGACTCAGTCCAATGTTATTGCCAGTCGGACAGATCAAACAGGAAATAAATAAAATAAGGTCTCATTTAGTACCACCACTTCAATTACCCATCCAGGATGACGATCCAACTGCCTTTTATAAATTGATGACCATAAAAGGTGCCGCCACTGGAGACTACTTCATCTTCAGTGTAAAGCTGCCATTAACGAACCAAGAGCTATTTCACGTCTTCCGACTCACACCCATCCCAATCATCATCAACAACACCATAGTTGCCATCCAACCGAAGTTCTCGTTATTAGCTGTGAACAATCATAGAGACCATTATTTACCCTTTTTCTCGGAAATACTTGGAACATGCACCGAGAGTAAGATAAATTGCCTCATTTGTCCCAGGCTACAAACTATTTTTACGTCAGCATCCAGCTACTTAGCATGCGAAATCGATCTTTTCAACAACAAGAGCAAGACTCCTTGCCCCTTAGCACGAGTAGTTGATGAATATGTGTGTGTGAAGCTTCAAACAATGAACCAATGGATATTCGCATTTAAAGAACCCACCAAACTTAATGCAGTCTGTGCCACGAATTCATTCCGGATCACATTGGAACATGCTGGACTGCTTGAAATTCATCAGGAGTGTTCCGTAAGAAATGCTCAACTTAATCTACACAGCTATGACGTTTTCAACACGATTACTCACGTTGCCTACACAGCTTTCACAGACTTCAATATATCGAAGGATACATCAGTTTAACGCCCATTGAAGTACTATGATCCAGCCCCTTACACCACCGATATCAATGACCTCACATGGCTGCAGAGAATTCTGGCAGATCAAAGAAATACAGAGCCACCCAATGAAGTTAAACAATCGATCCAACATCCGTTGGCAATCAGCTACACCACCTTAATTATGCTGACTGTATTTGTTGTTATCATTTCTGGAAGGTAAAGTAATTCCAACAACTCAAAACCAACAACGGCGCCACGACGTCTTTCAAATGCAGATTTCACCATTGATGTATAAACCAGCAGTTGAGGTACCCCTCAACGGAGGGGAGGAATGTACAAATACATCACATCCTAAAAATTCATAATTTTAGAATTCAATACTTACCTTTTATCCTTGTATCAAAATTCATACAATGTCCAATACAATGTATCAAAATCCATACTCTTTTGTATCATGAATGTAACGCACAAGCCCCACATAGACATTCCATCAAAAGCTACAGCAATTTTTGCTGTAGCATTTGTTCGCGAATAAAGGGAGTCAAGTGTCGCTTGATTGTTCCACAAGCGTCATCAGTTTTCCCTTCAGTGATAAGAATTTGTTGTCTTAATGTGGAACTTGTGCGATCAGCACTTTACCTTAATTTTAATATTCTTTTGTGAATAAAGTTCAGTTGTCGTCAAGCATTCGTGGCGTTCTTTTCAATTTTGTGCTCCACAGCTACGAACCCCGGTAGTGAGTGAAATTCTTCTGGTGAATTTATTGAAATTTGTGCTTAATGTAAGTGTGATTCTTCGCTGGTGCACATGTTGCAGGTACTTGAGTACCAAGTAAATTATAACAGCGGAGTTCAATGGGTTTATGTGCTCATTGAACTTTTTATCTTTATTTAATGATTTATCGACAGAGTTCAACTCAGTGGACTTCTAATCAACCTATATCCAAGGTCCAAGTTGCGGCAAGGTTCGTGATAGGCCCTATTGGTACATATCCGGATTGGTATTGAAAAGGTTCTGGATATAACTTGGAGACAAAACGCCGTTAAGTTCGGTCTTGTCATTTTACCACGGATTCAGTCGGTGCTTGACTCTGGTTCCTACAGAACCAGGTTTCCATTATTCTTGTGGAGAATGAAGTGCGCTAATAAAATGCGTATGCCATGCGCTCTCTCAGGTCTTGGTGAGTTGCAGCCCAGAGGATATCTAATAGATCCTTTTCTGTGAAAGGGCTAACCAATCGTTCCATAAGATAGCGCAAAGCTTCGTAGTAATCATCTCATGAGGTAGTTTGCGTCTACAATGGAGCTGCTGCTTATGAATGGCGTCGCTCTCGGCCACTTGTAGGGCATCCCAATCGTAATACGGGTCTGTCTCGAACAACCTCCAGAACCTGTGTGGTGCACAACCTGTCAATAAGATGTGAGCAGATTTCCTTCCAGTGAGACCCTGGCCATGTGCTCTACTCTCTGTAAGAATCGCCGAATGGAACACGGATCAGGCATTCCTGCGTATGTCAACTTCCATTCGGCTATCACTTGGGAGCCCGTAGTAATGAGAGGGTACTCCAACCTGAAGACGTGTGTCTAGGTAGACCAGAATTGTTCGTGAAATAGTGCTTACGCCGGGCAAAAGCTTGGTGCTTACTGAGTTTAGCTCGGGCCGTGACACGAACATTGATGGTGCGGATCTTCCCCCTCACAAGTTCGGTTGTAGCAGTGATGCTTTATTCGGTCCTCGCGATCTCTCCTGGTAATTTGCTCCTACCTTCCGAGTTAGCGGAATGGAGTCTTGGGAATAGAGTTTTGCGCGTCGCCCTCCAGCTAGCTGATCCAACACGTAAATTTTGTATTAAGTTCAATGCCTTGATGCAATTCCGAGCTACGTGCAGTTTTTTGGCAGCTTCTGGTAAATTGGCCAGTATCAGAGTGTATAGGCTGAGCCGTGGGGATACTGAAAGAGTTTTCACTCTCAAATGCACGTATTTTTTGTAGGTGGCTTATTCACTTGCTTTGGTATCGTTGGCGATAAGGAAGGGATAGAGTTTCGGGGCCAAAGTTGATAAGGTGAGTCCTTTGTTACAGCCATTTGCGGTTTTGGTGGAGCGATTGGACCCAGTATTTGCAACTGGTTAGGTGTGTCCTTCCGTGTCCTTCGTGCAAGGAAAGCGGTCATCTACATAGCTGGCAGATGTTCTATTTCTCCAACCAGGTTTTGATAAAATCTGCAAATCCCACAGTAACGTGGCTCCAGTAAGGAATCCAATAACGGTGGAGCCCATCTCACCGCCATATTGTGCTGAATGGAAAATAAATGGATATGTTAAAATGAATACATGGATATGGGTATAAAGTATAACTACGTCTAACATGTAAGTGATTAATGGCTTAGATAATCTCAAACCCATTTGAGAAAGGCAGAGGGAGCGCCTTGTTTCCCCAACCCACAGGTTCCATAATTCCTCATTCCAACCCCCCAATTCTGGAGGACGCTGTCTCGAACACAGAGGGCCACATGCTGGTCAGGGGAGACTTCAACGCTAGAGCCATCGAATGGGGTATGCCACAATCCGACCCAAGGGGAAAGCAAATCTTGGACATGGCGGCCAGAACAGCACTTTTTGTCCTAAATACTGGTAACACCCCTACTTTCCGCCGCTGGGGTTGCGTAGGAACCATACCCGATGTGACACTCGCTTCGGAGTCCCTGGTACCGAGAGTACACAACTGGCGAGTACTAGAGGACTACTCGGCTAGTGATCACCAGTATATAGCTGTTGAGATTCACGACGGTGCCACTCTGCGTGCATATGCCCAAACTTCAATCCTCGGATGGAGGACTGGGAGGATGGACGTCGAGAAGTTCACTGACGCGCTTACGGCAGGCGCACCGTTGCTGGGAGCTCCGCCAGGGAGTGGAGGGCCTACAGCCAAGGACTTGGTGAACTCAACTATGAGTGCCATCATAGCTGCTTGCGAGTCTTCCATGCCCCGTCGGAGACCCCCACACGGTAAGCCTCCAGTATACTGGTGGTCAAACGAGATCGCCGAACAAAGAAGCGAGTGTCACAAACTTCGGCGAGAGGCCCAGCGGGCGCGAACACGGGAGGAGGCAGACACTAGGCTAGCAGCATACAGGTTCTGCAGGAAATATCTTCGCAGGCTTATTAACAAGAGCAAGGCCCGATGCTGGCAAGACCTCGTGGACGATGTAAATAGGGATCCGTGGGGCCTTGGCTACAAGCTGGTTATGGGGAAACTTGGTGCCCCACGGAAGCCTTGTATACATGACGCGGAAAAGATGGACGCGATAGTGCGGGGACTCTTCCCCGCCCATCCCGTCCGTGTTGACGCTGTCCATGGTGAAACAGCAGTCGAGTGCCCACTCTTCACACAGCTGGAACTGGAGGAGGCAGTCCTCTCCCTGAAAGCGAGGAAGGCTCCAGGTCCAGATGGTGTTCCAGCTGAGGTTTTGCAGCTCGTCTATCACCATTGTCTTGACTTGCTGCTCAGCACATTCAACGCTTGCCTACGGGACGGGGTTTTCCCGGTACGATGGAAGGTGGCGAGGCTCGTGCTGGTCACCAAGGGGAAGGGAAATCCCGAATCGCCGTCTGCATACCGCCCGTTATGCATGCTAGACACGGCTGGGAAAGTGCTAGAGAAACGCATCAAGGGAAGACTCACTGACGCGATTCGTGCTGCTGGGGACCTATCTCCTCGGCAGTACGGCTTTAGAGCAGGACGTTCTACCATCGATGCGATTGCAGAGGTGGTGAACGCGGTCCAAAAGGCAGAGGCATATAGTCGCACCAAGCGACGAATCGTCCTGTTGGTGACACTCGACGTCAGGAATGCCTTCAACTCCGCTAGATGGGTGGATATTCTGGATACGCTGGAAAACTTTCAAGTTCCAGAATATCTAATGCGGCTTTTGAGGAACTACCTTAAGGACCGAAGCCTGCTCTACGACACGACACAGGGCCAACGAAGGATGGAAATTACATCGGGTGTTGCCCAGGGATCTATCCTTGGTCCGGACCTGTGGAACGTGTCTTACGACGGGCTACTGAGACTTGAGATGCCAGATGAGTCGCGCTTGGTCGGCTATGCGGATGATGTTGCGGCTCTGGTCGCCGGACGCACCGTTGAACAAGCGCAACTTAGGCTAGGTATGCTAATGCGCCGAGTGAGGGACTGGATGACTGCTCGCGGGCTCAGTTTAGCACTGGAGAAAACCGAAGTGGTCATCTTGACAAAAAAGAGAATCCCTAGAGTAACGATGATCAGTATTGGAGATATACTGATCGAATCGAAGCCAGCGGTGAAGTACCTGCGGCTACTGATCGACTCGAAGATGAGTTTCTCTGAGCAAATCAGGGCAACGGCTGAGAAGGCTGCTTCGGGAATATCGGCCCTGAGTCGACTTATGGCCAACGTAGGGGGACCCAGCCCATAAAGAAGACGCCTCTTGATGAGTGCTGTAGGGTCAGTGCTACTGTACGGGGCAGAGGTATGGGGCGACGCTCTCAGTAAGGAGGTATACCGAAAACGATTGGCACAGGTACAGAGAAGAGGAGCACTGAGAATTGCATCTTCGTATCCGACAGTCTCCGACTCGGCGGTGAGAGTGATTGCAGGCGTGATACCTGTCACCCTCCTTGCTAGAGAGCGCCGCGCTATTTACCTGCGCCGAAATGAGAATGCGAGGGAGATGGTTGTTGGCGAGGAGAGACAACGCTCGCCCAACGATTGGCAGCAGTCTTGGAGGAATTGCACGAAGGGAAGGTGGACTGCGCGCCTCATCCCGGATGTGAGACCGTGGCTAAATCAAAGGTATGGTGAGACTGACTTCTATCTGACCCAGCTCTTGAGCGGGCACGGGTGTTTTCAGTCTTACCTGCACAAGATCGGCAAATCACGGTCTTCCGATTGTCGGTTTTGCCCAGGAGAGGAGGACAATGCCTGTCACACATTTTTTGCGTGTACCAAATGGGCCAGGCTGCGAAGGGAACTCTACAGGGAGACGGGAGAGCTCACCCCGGATAATATAGTTGCGGTGATGCTCGAATTGGTTGACAAATGGAACCAGGTGGCACATTATGCTCGGGCAGTCCTAAAATATAAAAGGGACTCACAGCAGCCGGAGGCGCTGGGGCTGGGGGATCGCTCTTCTGGCAATTCCTCTTCCCCCCTCCCCTCCCGCTAGGAAAGGGACTCCCCAGCTTGAAGGCGCCCCACGGCGTAACAAAACGAGACCTGGCCCGAAGTAATGTGTCAAACGGTTCCAGGCTAGGTTCTCAGATTGACAGGGGAGGCGTTTAGTGGGTAGTCCAAGGGTATCCTCCATGGGAGTCCCACACTGCCAGACTCGGTGGGCATAAATGCCTTCACCTCCCTACCACAAAAAAAAAAAAAAAAAAAACCCCAATTGAATGGTAGTAAATGCTCTCGGGGTCGCTCTTGGGTTTACTGGTTCCGAAATAATGGGACATTAAATGCCGAGGAATGTTAATAACTATAAATACATCTACAGTTCCGCTACTAAATCCTACTTACACCTCCATTACGGGGACGTAAGATGGTGAAGGCGAATCTTCCGCGCCTGATAACAGAATCGACGTAATAACCATGCCGCGGTTGGGTGACGGGCTAGCTCCCCGTTCATGGAAAACCTTAATATGTTTCAAAATCTGCAGATGGGCCTCGAGATGGACTGGCAACGACCTCGCAAACAGAAAAACGGCTGTGGAATTGGATCCTGAAATGTCAGATCACGCAATTACCCTGGCGCTTGCTTCGATGCATTCATAAAATGACCTGGGTGGCACCGGATGGCAACACACAAAACCAGATCGACCATGTTCTGATCCAACAACGTTGGGCCTCGAGCATATTTGATGTCCGTACGTACCGAGGAGCCAATTGTAACTTAGATCATTACTTGATCAAACTAATCTATCGATGTTGTTTGGCAAAGGCATATTCGGCGAAGACCAACCCGCTATAAAAACTTGACATCGAAAGGCTCCAAACAGCGTCTGTGCCCAAATATTTCACGGAGATCCTCGACAACCAGCTGGCTCCCATCTTATCAGACGCATCGTTAACGACGAGCAACGAGCTCTGGATGGAAGTGAAAGCGGCTATTAAGACCATGGCAGAGCAGACAATCGGACATCAAGCCCGGCGCGAGAGCAACGATTGGGCTGATGATGAGTGCCAGAGTGCGTTAGACAAAAAGAATTAGGCGTACAAAGATTACGTAGGTAGGAAAACCAGGACGAAGAGAGAACACTATGAAAGCCTCAGAAGAGTAGCGAATAAGATAAATAGAATTAAGGAAAGAGAATACTATGACGACTAATTGAGAAGTATAGATATAGGTTCAGTGAGCAACAACACCAGACAAGCATATAAAGCCTGAAACATGGTTATCAACCCAAAACCACGCTCTGTCGTGATGACATCGACAATATCATTGCTGATGAAACGAAGATTAAGGAAAGATGGGCATCATATTCATCGATGAGATTCCAGTGGAGCTCATCAAATATGGTGGCAGAACTCTTTACAAAGCTATTTGCAAAGTCATACAGCACATTTGGCAACAAGAACATATGCTGAAAGAGTAGAGCCGATCAATTATATTCCCTATCCAATCGTGACAAGGTACAGTGCGAAAATTAAAGAGGCACACCACTACTTTTTACGGTGTATAAAATATTTTCAAAGATCTCAGAAAATAAAATCAGATCATATGCCAACATCAAGGTGGTCTTACAGCAGGTAGACCGAAGATAGACCAATTGTTCACAGTCAAGCAGGAACTTGAAAATGCTGGGGTTCAAAATAGACGTACACCAAATTTTTGTTGACTTTAAGCAAGAATACGACAGTATTGATCGTAACGTACTGTTCCAAGCAATGCCTGGCTTTGGTATCCCAGCCAAATTAGTCCATCTCACCAAAATGACAATGACGTCGACGACCTCCCAAGTCCGCATCAATAACCAAGTCACCGATGCTCTTTACACAAATATTGGACTAAAACGGGGAGATGGCTGTGTTAACTTACTTTAAGATATAGAATTTTACCTGGTTGTCTAGCCTGATTAAATCTGGCCTAATTGCGACTTGCACTGAAGCCAAGCTTCTATGCAGCAAATACAATTCCTGAGTTCAGCCGAAAGGTCCAGCCAAAGTACTTTTGATCAGACAATAACAGGCTTCGTACTTAAATAAATGCCAGCCAAAATTCAATGGCGGAATCTTTATTTCGTACTGGTCAGAACCTTCTGATCCCGAATTACAATTTCACAATTCTTTTTATATCAAAATTTCAATACTATTTCAATATTCCAATTGTATGGTCTCATGACCCACAAACCATTTCATACGATTATTTTTGCTATATGATACGAACAAGTTCATTAAGTAACATAAATTCTAGTCAGGTGCAGAATGCGCATGTTAATGTTCACATTCATATCTTTCGTATGCGGAAGAAAGTAAAAGTGTAGAACTGAATCGGATCATATTTCAGTTCAGGTGTATGCTCTACATATTGTATGAATGCAGTGCAATGTTCTGCAATGCAAGTAGGTAAATATTGGAAATGATTAATGATAAATGTTTTCGTAACAATTAATGTTTAGTTTTATAATTTCAGAATTACATGAATCATAACACCATCCGCGTTTTTGTTGTTGAGCGTATACTTGTATTAAGTGAAACACTGAAATTACAGAACCTTATTACAAACATTTGTGCAGTCTGAATTGATTATTATGTAATTCTTTTAATATTCCGTTAACATCAATTATGGAGTTTATACCTTTTTTGTATTTTACTACAAATGGACCCATATACGGTTTTTGGTTTTTCTTACGATTATTATTCTTAATTAACCTTATTACCTATTTCAATATCTAATGGATTAACATCTACTTGTTTTTCTAATCTTTTATTTTTGACTTTCTCTATTATTTCTTTTGTTTTATTTACAGTTGTTTTGATTCTTAGTTGTAATTCATTTGCAAATTTGTCAAGATTGTTTAATTTTATAGATAATTAATTTCTCATCATTTGGCAAGTACGCTAATTTTCTGAAAACTAATTCATATGGTGTATAGCCAGTATCTATGTTACATAGGGTGATGCATTATGAGTGAAAGTATAATACGGAAGCCAAGTATCCCATTCTGAGTCTTCAGTGAATGAGAGTAAGAACTCATTGAGAGCCATGTGGTTTCTTTCGACTACGCCTGAAGTTTCATGATGGTATGGTGTCGAAAATATTTGTTCTATTTGTAATAAGTTACAAACTTCCCTCATTAACTCATTTAAACATTCCGTACCTCTATCTGATTTTAAAATTTTAAATTGTCCATATTTAAGAATAAAATCTTTCACTAAAGTTGTCGCTATAGTTCTCGCATCCTTAGATTCAATTGGGATGGCAACAAAAAATTTCGATAATTCACATTGCATTGTGAGAATGTAACGAAAATAATTGGAGAGTCTCAATGGGCCAACAATGTCAATTTGAATTGTCTCGAAAGCTGTTGATGGTGTAATTGTATGTACAAATTTTTCCCTAGTGTGCCTGTATAATTTCCTAGTGGCACAAACTTCGCAATTGTTAACAAATTTTCTGACCATAACACTCATGTTTTTCCAACAGTACTTTTGTTTTAATTTTAATAAAGTTTTTCTATTGTAACTCCTAAATGACCTCCATGGGGTGAACTGTGGTATTCGTTTATCAATTTATGTTGGATATCTTTATTCGAAATGTTCTAAGCTGGGGTGTATATTAAGATATTTGTCTTTGAACGCGTTTTATTATTCAGTTGCAACTTGTTATACATCTTTTTGAAATCCTCAATGTGTACACTATTAAATATGTTATCACTGCTCGACAACGTGAGCTCATTTATTCTTATTTTGCGCAAAGCATCAATGAGTTTCCCCATAATGAAATCTAGATTTCTTTTAGGATTATCGCTCTTCGATGTATAGATAAAGGATGATTACTTCTTTTCATTAGGAACTGATTCACTGGAAAATTTATCGCTATCAACACATACTATTATTTCGTTAGACGTACATACAATTTCTAATATAGGATTTCTTAATTTATTTATCCACGGTATATTAAATCTAAGCTTTGTAACATGGTTGATATCATTCAAAGATGTACAATTCCAAATATGAAGTTGATCAGTTTTTGATTGGATATTGGTATCGGTTACATTGCTTTCTTGTGCACTTGTATTTTGTTGCTTTTTATTCATACTCCTTGTAATAGCTAAAGTTTTCTTTACCGATTCGTCTATTTCTGTGGGAATCGTACTCCGCAAAATATCGGTATTCAATTCAATGCGAGATAAGGCATCAGCATTCGTATTGATTTTGTCTTTCTTGTAAATAATCTCAAAATCATAGTCAGATAAATCTTTTCTGATTTTTGTGTCTTGGGGATGGGTTTTTGTGAGCAAACAGTGAAACTAGTGGTCGGTGGTCTGTCACCACAATAAACTTTCTACCATATAAATATAATTTGAAAAAGCTGATACCCCAGTGTATTGCAAGTAATTCCTTCTCAATTATAGGCTTATTGAGTTCACATTTATTTAATGACTTATTGCATAGGAAATGGGTAGGTCAGCACCGTTTTCTGCTTGAAACAAGACTGCTCCTAATGCATAATTAGAGACATCTGTCGTCAAGATAAATGGTTTATTGAAGTGCGGATATTGTAATATTGGTGGTCTCATTAATTTTACCTTCAATGATTTAAATGCATTCTGACATGTTTCATCCCATATGAAAGTTGCTTGCTTCTTGAGAAGTGGATTGGGAAGTTTTGCGATGCTCGCATAGTTCAGAATAACACGTCTATAATAATTACAAAATGCAACAAATCTACGAACTTCATCCACATTTTTCGGAATTGGATAATCTTTGATTACTTGGTACTTAGAAGGGTCAGTTTTTATGCC
Source organism: Odontomyia ornata (assembly GCA_963969285.1). Classification (NCBI taxonomy): domain Eukaryota; kingdom Metazoa; phylum Arthropoda; class Insecta; order Diptera; family Stratiomyidae; genus Odontomyia; species Odontomyia ornata. Next base: position 111,900,869 of record OZ017741.1, on the reverse strand, counting down.
ATCTTTTGTAATAAGATGACCTAAGTAGACGACTTCAGTCTTTAAAAACTGACATATATCAGGGTTAAGTATAAGATTGAATTTCCTTAACCTTTTGAAGACTTTTCTCAGGTTTTCGTTGTGGTGGTTAATACTACATCCAAAAACAATTATGTCATCGACATTAAGAAAAGCTTTAAAATCAAGTCCGCAAAGAGCAATTGTGAGCATCCTTTGAAAACCATTCGAAGAGATTTTTAAACCAAAAGGTAATCTCTTAAACTAATAGTGACCATGACTATCAGAAAATGCTGTAAGTGGTCTTGACTATTTCTCTAATTATATTTGATGGAATGAACTAGTCATGTCCAGAGTCAAAAAATATTTAGCTCTGCCTATTTATCTAAGACATCATCTATTCTAGTTAAAGGAAATTTATCGTTGACTATTTTAGTATTAAGTCTCCGAAAATCAACACCTAACCGCTATTTCTTTTCAACACCATCATTCTTCTTTCGTACCAAAAGTAACGGTGAGTTATAAGGGCTTATGGATGGCTCAATCATCTCATTTTTTAAGAGATCTTGGACTAACCTTTTAATCTAATCACACTGAAAATTTGGAAGTCGATAATTCTTAATGTATACCGGTATATTATCGGTCACATTTAAACTTTGAGTGTAAAAATTGTTAACACTCAGCTTTTCATCATTTAAGTGAAAAATATCCTGATACTCTTTTATTATCTCTAGAAGACTGTCTCTAGCTTTGGGATCATATGAAGATATATTGATGGAATTCAGAAGTGTATAAGGACCTGTAGTTTGAGAACTTTTGCATTTATTGAATGCTTTCACTTCATTATTGCGTAAACGTACAATATCTATAAGATCCTCAATACGATCAATTGTGACTTCAGAGTCCTTCGTGTTCAAAATTTTTATATGTTTGAAATCCTTGGATGGTATAATGGCACTTCTTACAAATATACCTTCCTTATTTAGGATTACCATGTCTTCCTTAGTTTCCAAACTAATTGGAAAGATAGTTTCGGTTCTGGCAGGTTACTTAATCTACGCAATCTTGCTTTGCTTGTACTGGATTGGTAGTATCACTTCTTTATTATTCATTAGAAAAGATATTGTGTAGGTCTCCTTATCTATCTTGCACAAGAACTCTTCCAACAAATCTCTACCTATGATTCCATCAGCTTGGATAGGAAATTTTTTACCCACAATATAAAATTTTCCTTGAATGATGTCTTCATTATTCAGATTCATCTCTAGATCTATTGATCCGTAGGATGTAATTATTTCATTTGCAATCCCCGTTAATTTACACTTATCATCTGACCAAGTTAGTTCGTTTTTGTTGATTTTGTCGCATTTACACAAGGATGCATCTGCCTCTGTGTCTATTAAAAATCGCTAGTTCTGTGACGCATTTTTGCAAAATACACTAATGTAGTTTGCACAATTATTCGAAATTTTATAGATATATATATATATATATATATATATATATATATATATATATATATATATATATATATATATATATATATATATATATATATATATATATATGTATATATATATTGAACATTGTTATAGTTATAATTACGCACCCTATAATTATTCCTATTACCATTCCTGTTGCTATTATTTTTATTCCTATAATTCCTGCTATCTCTCTTATTATCCTTATTCTTATTATCCCTATAGTAAAATACATTATTCATCTGACTTGACTCAGTCTTTCCTACCTCAAGAGCTAAGTCTGTAGCATCAGAAAAACTTATTAGTCTAGCCGCAAAGATACTGCTTCTTAATTGGTCGTTCAGTCCATTTTTGAATACTGTTAACGCATATGAGTCGTTCATCTTCACAATCATGTTTTTCTGGTCTTCAGTGGCGCTTACACCAAGATTAGATATTTGCAGACTATTTAATTCATCTATTAAGTCTTTATAAGCGGAAACACTATAAAGTAAAGTGGTATGTATATGAGAAATAGTGTTAGGGCTTTAATATTTCGCGTGTAGCTTTGCTGATAATTCCTCAAATGCCTTGGGAATTCCTGAACTACCTATAGCTGTCTTGACACTAGTAGACAATTTTATATTGTATACAAAATCAATTAAAGCTTCTTTTCCTGCTGTAGATTGGGTTTTATAAAATATATCTAGCAGCTTGAGAAATTGCTGTAGAGACTTGAAACATCCTTCAAAAACAGGAATTGTCTTCAAACAAATCTCTAAATTAAATTCTGCCATTTTCGCAGGATTTTTTTTCCAACAAATTTAATCAAAATTTCCTTTAGTTCTTATGTTTTCTCTTTTTTTCACCACTGAATAACTGTCTTGCCTCTTTTTTTAACCCCTCAAACTGTATCAATTTTGAGTTAATTGTTTACTCTGCGTACGGACGATTTTTGCATTTTCTTATATTTGCCAAAGTTGTTCTAAATCTTGAACTATATCCTTTAATCGCTGCATTTAAGGCATCAACAAAATTTTCATAAGGAATCAAATTTTTCATTTAAACATTTATACTTCTATTAATTCAACTTCCAACATAATCTCTATTCTTATTATGGTATACATATAAAACTGCTATAATTATTATAAAAATGATCGATGTACACGTAACTATACTCTGCTTATATTCTATTACAAAAGAATTGGTAACGTTCGTTGTTGAACAATTAATTCCCATTTTGTTGTTTTTTCTTTCCTCTTAGTGAGTTTAATTTCATAAATAGACTCTTTTGTACCTCACCTTCGGAAACTGCTATAAGTCGATGTAATTCTTTTCTTTCGCCTCGTATTTTTGCTTTAAGTCCCGCTCGATGCTTCTTCTTTCCTTGCTGCTTGTTAATTTCGATCTATGGCGCTGGTCGCCTCTGTCGTCATAAGTACTCCTCTACTGTTAATTTCTTTGGTCCTAATTGTTTGTTTGGAGCAGGAGTAAATATTGGTGCTTCGATGTGACTCTTTGATTCTGGCTGATATTCTTCCCGTCCTTTCCCAGATCCTCCTCTGCTTGCACCAATAACTCCTCAAATCGCCTGTTCAACTCCTCCAATTCAGATGAATCGAATAACGATTCCGTCTTGTCCAGTTAAAATTTGCAAGATCGCCATGTTAAGTTGGTCCTTAAATACTTGAAGATATAGAATTTACCTGGTTGTCTAGCCTGATCAAATCTGGCCAAATTGCGACTTGCACCGAAGCCAAGCTTCTATGCAGCAAATACAATTCCTGAGTTTGGCGAAAAGGTCCAGCCAAAGTAATTTTGATCAGAAAATAACAGGCGTCGTATTTAAATAAATGCCAGCCAAAATTCAATGGCCGAATCTTTATTTCGTGCGGGTCAGAACCTTCTGATCCCGAAATACAATTTTACAATTTTTTTTATAGTACAGTAAATATAGCACGAGAAAATAGGTTTGGTCTAAGAAATGACCTACTGGGATTTGACTTGATAAATCGATAGGGGGGCATAAAAAAAACTTAACTTCAGATTTCCGAAGTGATCCCCCCTCCCCCTGCTTTTGAGAAAATCCAGAAACATTTTGAAACCCGTTTTTCTCGGAATCTGTGGGTTTTAGAGAAAAGTTTATTTAGCAAAAAATGTTCAGGACACTGTTATCTACATTTTATCTCATTGGAGTAAAGTCGTCCGACTTAAAATACAAAAAGTAGGTGGGGCTGAAGTATCAAAAAAGTGGTTTTTTGGCATTTTCAATAAAAAAAAATTATTTTTTTATGATAATGTAAATGGGAAAGTTGTTCGTCATAAAATTATCAACAATTTTAGTTTAAACAATTTTTTTGTAAAACTTACCGTTAACGAGCTGTAGGCGAAAAGATGCAGTGCAGCATAGTAAACGGTTCCTTGCACTTTCGCCGGGCCGGTCGACATAGTTTGGACAAAGGACCGGTTTCTAGCATCTGCCTAGCCGCTGTGCTACAATCAACATAACACAAAATAAGAAACGTCAAGTAACGTAGCGCGCACATAGTTCGCCTACATACGATTCACGCTTATGTGATCTTGACAGATATGAAAGTGTCATTGCGGCAAAAGTAATTAAAGAAAATGGATGACTTCGAATTAATTTTGAATTTTAATGTTTTTGACAATGCGTTATAATTTTGTTTGATGAAAGTCTTCAACGGCGTAGAAGAAATATTAAATTAAATTTCAATACCAGAGTGGTATTGTGCTTAACAGGTGAGAATACTTGTTTTCTGCATAATTCCTCACAGCTGGATAAAATTGTACACACCCTTTCAAATGGCGAACAACAATGTATCATTGTCACTTAAATTAAACAATGTATTTGTCATACTGACATAAAAAGTTCGTTCGATTCCAACTTTTCATGTTGCGTATGTCATCCTTATGTCAAATGTACTCAATGCCCTAGGCTCAGACGGAGCCAAAAGAGAAATTATATTGTGTGAACTGCGGTGTTTTTGGTCACCCGGCATCATATCGAGGATGCTCCCGATATCAGGATGCAAGATTGAAATCTGCCCCAAAGCAAACACAAATACACCGCAATGTCTTAGCTCCGAACTTCGTCAAGCCCGGAGTATCATTTGCACAAACCGCTAGAGGACCAGCAGAAAATGCGGAAAATAGTGTAAATAATGTAAGTGGCAATAATGAGCTGCTCCTTAAAATTTACCAGCAACTAAATTCCTTATCGGAGCGAATCGATAAACAAGATTCGAAAATTAACATTGTTTTTCAGCGTTTAGGGCTTTCAAATGCCTCAAAATAAGTTGTCATCCAGCCACATTCCCACGGATAGGATTCGTCTAATCTCAATCAACGTCAACTCCATTGTTACTATACATCGGCGTGATTATCTCCTTGAATTCATTGCCAGACAAAAGCCTGACATCACTTTTTACAAGGAATTCACAGCTGTATCGAAACCAAACTTCGGAGATAATCCTCTTTTTGTCTTTGATGGTGGATATTTGTTGCACAAAGTGACGTGGGACAAGAACATGAAAATCAAAGACATCTGTGCCAAGTACGTGACGTACCTCCAGAAGTATTCTGCTCGTGGAAAAACTAAAGTGATCTGAACGCTTACGACAATCTTACAGATACACCTCTCCTTCAATTGAGTTTGACAAAGCAACCGTTATCACAGTTTTGCAGAAAGTGTTTTTGTCGAACGACAACTACAAGGATCATCTTATTCGTATTCTTAAAGGAGAACTCCAAGCTATATATTATAAAATATATCTAGCAGCTTGAGAAATTGCTGTAGAGACTTGAAACATCCTTCAAAAACAGGAATTGTCTTCAAACAAATCTCTAAATTAAATTCTGCCATTTTCGCAGGATTTTTTTTCCAACAAATTTAATCAAAATTTCCTTTAGTTCTTATGTTTTCTCTTTTTTTCACCACTGAATAACTGTCTTGCCTCTTTTTTTAACCCCTCAAACTGTATCAATTTTGAGTTAATTGTTTACTCTGCGTACGGACGATTTTTGCATTTTCTTATATTTGCCAAAGTTGTTCTAAATCTTGAACTATATCCTTTAATCGCTGCATTTAAGGCATCAACAAAATTTTCATAAGGAATCAAATTTTTCATTTAAACATTTATACTTCTATTAATTCAACTTCCAACATAATCTCTATTCTTATTATGGTATACATATAAAACTGCTATAATTATTATAAAAATGATCGATGTACACGTAACTATACTCTGCTTATATTCTATTACAAAAGAATTGGTAACGTTCGTTGTTGAACAATTAATTCCCATTTTGTTGTTTTTTCTTTCCTCTTAGTGAGTTTAATTTCATAAATAGACTCTTTTGTACCTCACCTTCGGAAACTGCTATAAGTCGATGTAATTCTTTTCTTTCGCCTCGTATTTTTGCTTTAAGTCCCGCTCGATGCTTCTTCTTTCCTTGCTGCTTGTTAATTTCGATCTATGGCGCTGGTCGCCTCTGTCGTCATAAGTACTCCTCTACTGTTAATTTCTTTGGTCCTAATTGTTTGTTTGGAGCAGGAGTAAATATTGGTGCTTCGATGTGACTCTTTGATTCTGGCTGATATTCTTCCCGTCCTTTCCCAGATCCTCCTCTGCTTGCACCAATAACTCCTCAAATCGCCTGTTCAACTCCTCCAATTCAGATGAATCGAATAACGATTCCGTCTTGTCCAGTTAAAATTTGCAAGATCGCCATGTTAAGTTGGTCCTTAAATACTTGAAGATATAGAATTTACCTGGTTGTCTAGCCTGATCAAATCTGGCCAAATTGCGACTTGCACCGAAGCCAAGCTTCTATGCAGCAAATACAATTCCTGAGTTTGGCGAAAAGGTCCAGCCAAAGTAATTTTGATCAGAAAATAACAGGCGTCGTATTTAAATAAATGCCAGCCAAAATTCAATGGCCGAATCTTTATTTCGTGCGGGTCAGAACCTTCTGATCCCGAAATACAATTTTACAATTTTTTTTATAGTACAGTAAATATAGCACGAGAAAATAGGTTTGGTCTAAGAAATGACCTACTGGGATTTGACTTGATAAATCGATAGGGGGGCATAAAAAAAACTTAACTTCAGATTTCCGAAGTGATCCCCCCTCCCCCTGCTTTTGAGAAAATCCAGAAACATTTTGAAACCCGTTTTTCTCGGAATCTGTGGGTTTTAGAGAAAAGTTTATTTAGCAAAAAATGTTCAGGACACTGTTATCTACATTTTATCTCATTGGAGTAAAGTCGTCCGACTTAAAATACAAAAAGTAGGTGGGGCTGAAGTATCAAAAAAGTGGTTTTTTGGCATTTTCAATAAAAAAAAATTATTTTTTTATGATAATGTAAATGGGAAAGTTGTTCGTCATAAAATTATCAACAATTTTAGTTTAAACAATTTTTTTGTAAAACTTACCGTTAACGAGCTGTAGGCGAAAAGATGCAGTGCAGCATAGTAAACGGTTCCTTGCACTTTCGCCGGGCCGGTCGACATAGTTTGGACAAAGGACCGGTTTCTAGCATCTGCCTAGCCGCTGTGCTACAATCAACATAACACAAAATAAGAAACGTCAAGTAACGTAGCGCGCACATAGTTCGCCTACATACGATTCACGCTTATGTGATCTTGACAGATATGAAAGTGTCATTGCGGCAAAAGTAATTAAAGAAAATGGATGACTTCGAATTAATTTTGAATTTTAATGTTTTTGACAATGCGTTATAATTTTGTTTGATGAAAGTCTTCAACGGCGTAGAAGAAATATTAAATTAAATTTCAATACCAGAGTGGTATTGTGCTTAACAGGTGAGAATACTTGTTTTCTGCATAATTCCTCACAGCTGGATAAAATTGTACACACCCTTTCAAATGGCGAACAACAATGTATCATTGTCACTTAAATTAAACAATGTATTTGTCATACTGACATAAAAAGTTCGTTCGATTCCAACTTTTCATGTTGCGTATGTCATCCTTATGTCAAATGTACTCAATGCCCTAGGCTCAGACGGAGCCAAAAGAGAAATTATATTGTGTGAACTGCGGTGTTTTTGGTCACCCGGCATCATATCGAGGATGCTCCCGATATCAGGATGCAAGATTGAAATCTGCCCCAAAGCAAACACAAATACACCGCAATGTCTTAGCTCCGAACTTCGTCAAGCCCGGAGTATCATTTGCACAAACCGCTAGAGGACCAGCAGAAAATGCGGAAAATAGTGTAAATAATGTAAGTGGCAATAATGAGCTGCTCCTTAAAATTTACCAGCAACTAAATTCCTTATCGGAGCGAATCGATAAACAAGATTCGAAAATTAACATTGTTTTTCAGCGTTTAGGGCTTTCAAATGCCTCAAAATAAGTTGTCATCCAGCCACATTCCCACGGATAGGATTCGTCTAATCTCAATCAACGTCAACTCCATTGTTACTATACATCGGCGTGATTATCTCCTTGAATTCATTGCCAGACAAAAGCCTGACATCACTTTTTACAAGGAATTCACAGCTGTATCGAAACCAAACTTCGGAGATAATCCTCTTTTTGTCTTTGATGGTGGATATTTGTTGCACAAAGTGACGTGGGACAAGAACATGAAAATCAAAGACATCTGTGCCAAGTACGTGACGTACCTCCAGAAGTATTCTGCTCGTGGAAAAACTAAAGTGATCTGAACGCTTACGACAATCTTACAGATACACCTCTCCTTCAATTGAGTTTGACAAAGCAACCGTTATCACAGTTTTGCAGAAAGTGTTTTTGTCGAACGACAACTACAAGGATCATCTTATTCGTATTCTTAAAGGAGAACTCCAAGCTGTTGGTATTGAAAGTGAACAAGACTATGAAGATGCAGATCGTTTGATAGTTACTATAGCTCTCAAAGAGTCCGCCAATTACGACTCTGCTCCAATCATTGGAGAAGACATTGACCTTCTAGTTTTGCTCGTCGCGTTGTGCGAAAGCGTAGAGAATGTGTTCTTCAAAAAACCACAACATGGAAGCACTCCCGAATGCGTCTACTCATACACATCCTTCAACCATCCGGAATTAAGTTCTCTTGTACTGTTCATTCATGCCTTCAGTGGATGTGACACTACTTCTGCTCCATACTTGCTGGGAAAACAAAAATTTATCTCCGTTCTGAAAAATAACAAAGTTCTGCAAGGTACTGTCAAGATTTTCAACCAACCATATTGCAGCACCAACATGATCGAAGCGGCAGGATAAGAGATGTTTACAGCTGTATACAGTTGTGTCAAATCCGGAAAAACAACCAAGAAAACTGAAAAAAGTCGACATTCAAGTACCACAGATGAACAATTTTTGGACGGCAGCCAGGCAAAAGAACTTGCATTACTTCGCTTCCAGAAATTCACTCAGTCTGTGACGAAAACAAAAGTGAATTTAAGTTCTCTTCCACCTTCGGTTGATGCAGCGAATTTTCATAGCCGAAGAGTTTACTTTCAAGTACAATCGTGGTTGGAAAATTATTATGAACCAACGATCTGGGGGTGGAAAGAAACTTCTCGAGGATTGGATCCAATAAGGATGTTACAAGAGCCAGCACCAGAAGAACTCATGAAGCTCATCTCCTGTGGTTGTGATACCAGCAACTGTGGATCAGCTTGTGGGTGTAGAAAGGCAGGTCTCCACTGCTCGATTACTTGCAAACATTGCAGCGGAGAAAGTTGTAGCAACACACAAGATGCAGTTTCCTTTGAAGAAGATGACTTGGATTTTCCCTCTCAAGTCGTTCACTGGCGACCGATGACAAGCAGCAACATTGATGACAACGGAGAAAAAAGAGACGCAGAATCGCTGAATATAACATGTACAGAAGAAGAAAGCTATTCTCCAGCCGAACCAAGGGTAAAGAGGGCCCGGCGCAGTACAAAATAATTTAGAACCTTAATTATAATTGACAATAAAATATAATTGTTTAATAAAACATATAGAAATGAAATGTATAGCAACTTTTTTCTTTACATAACCCAGAATTTTCTTACTTCAAAAAGAAATTTAATTTTATCACATGTAATTAATTAAACTCGTTCCTTTGAGTCATAAAAAGATGCAAAAATGTTGCAAAAATGTTTACTGCAACTAAAAGAAATAGTATTTAACTAGTAGTTAATTAAAATCATTACTTTGAGTCACAGAAAGAACCAATTACAATTACAAAACTGTTCACCAAGAAGTTACATTATGTTTGCAATAATCCTATTTTGCATTTTCTTCAAAGATTTACATCAATTTGACTCAAAATGAACATTGCATTGGACGCAAAATCAACAAAGGTAAAATTGTTTTATCGTAAAATATGCAAAATACAAATTGAATTGAATGCCAAATCGACGAAAGTTAAATTTCTGTCATAATAAAATCACACAATGTAAAGTTTAATGCTTGAAATTAATAAATAAATAGTTACGAATTTTAAATTAAATAAAAATTAGTCTTCACATTTTGTGTGAATCTTTTACTACTACCTTCAGTTACATTTGTTTTAATTCAATGTTGACCGTTTACAACAAGCAGTACTAAAAGGTTACTATTATTAATTGTTTATCAAAATTATTGTTAAAAATGAGAATAATAAGTAAACATTACGGTCTATTAATCGAAAAATAATGTTTCGATAAAATGAATGGAATACACGCATCGGCGCGGCAGATAAATGTACGACTTTCACATTTTGGCAAGCTCCAGCTCGTTAACGGTAAGTTTAACAAAAAAATTGTTTGAACAAAAATTGTAGATAATTTTATGACGAACAACTTTCTCATTTACATTATTATAAAAAAATTATTGTTTTTTATTGAAAATGCCAAAAAACCACTTTTTTGATACTTTAGCGCCACCTACTTTTTGTATTTTAAGTCGGACGACTTTGCTCCAATGAGATAAAATGTAGATAACAGTGTCTTGAACATTTTTTGTTAAATAAACTTTTCTCTAAAACCCATAGATTCCGAGTTTCAAAATGTTTTTGGATTTTCTCAAAAGCAGGGGGGGGGGATCACTTCGGAAATCTGAAGTTAAGTTTTTTTTATGCCCCCCTATCGATTTATCAAGACAAATCCCAGTAGGTCATTTCTTAGACCGTAAATGCTATATTTACTGTACTATTATACCAAAATTTCGATACAATTTCAGTATTCATCAATCTTCCAATTGTATGGTCTCATGACCCACAAACCATTTCATACGTTTGTTTTTGGTATATGGTCCGTGCAAGCTCATTAAGTAACATAAATTCTAGTCAAGTGCAGAATGCACATGTTAATTTTCACATTCATATCTTTCGTATGCGGAAGAAAGAAAAAGTGTAGAACTGAATCGGATTATATTTCAGTTCAAGTGTATGTTCTACATATTGTATGAATGCAGTGCAATGTTCTGCAATGCAAGTAGGTAAATATTGGAAATGATTAATGATAAATGTTTTCGTAACAATGAATGTTTTGTTTTGAAATTTCAGACACGCATGGGAGAGCTACATTAATTGACTTGACGAAATGAATGAAAGCGTTACAGTAACGAAATTGTATGCGGTCAAAATCCCGACGTGTGGAAGCATTCCAGGCATCGTAATTTCAGCATACGCCACCGAAAGTCAAACACGAATTCCTCATCTTTCACACACAAAAAGATGTGTGGAGTCCTTCCACAACACAAATGCAAGGTAGCCTTCTATTTCCTTGAAAGTCCAGGTAGAAAGGAGAAACCTAACTGGCTGCCAGTTTCCATCAGTAAAATAGAAGGTCCTTATAGGTTTTACCTTGGGACCGCACATCGGAAGGAACAAAGGAGAGGAGAAGCTACAGCTCACGTGACTTATGGTATGTTTTACACAACTCCGCTGCTCCTGTCTATGGGACTCTAGCATCGTGTCGCCTTAAATCTTCTTTAAAGGAAAAAACACCTACGGATGCAAATACTTCCCCTTATTGATGTTGAGGCCTCACGTTGGGCACATATCGTAGTGCTTTTTCTTCATCTTATCACTTCCGTAGCGATCACCCGGATGACATCCATCATCTACGTAAGTGCATCTAATGATGTTTCATCAAACGGGTTGCAATTCGTGTAGGGATGACAAACTCCCCTGGTATGGCTCCAGAGTATTGGAGCTTATTACCCTCTTACATATCAGTAAGCACGGTATTTGGGGTAGGTATTGGCTGATTTCATATATCTTGACGGGAAATACACATTAAAAAACAGCCGCGATCTAGCAAACTCTACATTTTCTCTAACTGACTGACACTTGTCAAATTTTATCACTAGACATCACAAACGATTATACATCTATATCCGTCGATGAAGCACAACTGAGCATGCTTAAAGGAACACTTGTTCAGTATCAGCCAACAATTCACATATCAACTACTCAATCTCATAAAGACCACAATCAAGCAGAACTATTTTACTTTCAATAACAACACATACATTGCCAAAGACTGTTTGTTTATGGGACATTCAATGTCCTCAATAATGTCAGAAATATTCTTACGATCTTTGGAAAAAGATTTCATGCCCAAATTGTCAAAAGATTCAATGTGATATTTTACAGATGATATGTGGACTTACCTATATGAATGTAATACACCCGAATATAAATTTCACTATAGGAAAAGAAACAAACGGACAACTTAACTATATGGACCTAGCCATGACACACGAAAAAACACGATTAAACTTCAAAATATACAGAAAAAAACTACAACTGATCATACAAATCAACGGTGAAGAGACTCCACTGCATCCCCATGACTCCTACTAACTACTCTGACGAAATAAACAGCATTTACAGAATAGCTAGTAATAACGGATACAAACAACGCAGCATTGACAAATTTATTCCACAGTACAAACATAAACAGGAACGTTTACTGGCTGAAATGCATAAGAATGACCAACAGTGAATTTCATTAGCATACGTTGTAGTAATCGAGCAGTCGCCTAAGCAAACTGCCGTAATCCGGCATAACACTGATCCAAATTTTATTGCAGATTTGAAAAATTTAGTAATTTAAACTTATATTTTTAAGCATTATATTTTTGTTATTATAAATATAAATTTAATTTCTTTTCCATATATTAAATTTAATAATTTTTACATTTGTATATGTTGTATATTTATTTTTTTTTACCATTATTATTTGAATTTTTCTAGGCTATTATCTTATATTACTTTTTTTATTCAAATCTACAATCAACATGTGGATATGGTAGAACCTTTTCCCGCTGCACATTCACGTATTGCATTGGCGAAAGCAATCTATGCAGCCGAATGAATGGTTACTCGTGAAATGCCGGTGCGACAGATATAGCAAGGGATGATTGACAACCAAACGGGGCAGTTGAGTTTGAGACGTCATGGAGAGGCCGTCGTTGTCCAGTCGCGGTTTTGGTTTTCCACCCAAATCCGAAAAACTGAATAATTCTGTGTAGCCGTGTGTGTTGCTTTGAATATTTTCGCTTCTTATGTTCAGCTCGTGAACTTCCCATAGTTCGGTTATCTGTAGTATTGTTTTATTAATACCTTGCTAAAGTTATCCATCAAAACAGTGTGGGTGCAGCAGCTTCCTCGACTTTTGCACACGATCAGTGCATCTAAATATGAAAGTTGAATTTTTAGGTGAAGTGTTTTTAATCGTTAGTTATACGATTGCAGTTGGCATTGATCTTATTCAATAAAGCCCATAGCAGGATATAATCTGTTTGTCGGTCATCCATCGTGATAAATTGTGCTTTAAAACCATTCGTGTTTAACTCAACTGTTAAGGCATTCTGGCAGATTGTGTAATGCAAAAACAGAATTTCATCATATTTGTAACAAAGGATTTGCTCGTATAACAGCAAAATACTTATCGATTTATAAGAGGATTCATAATGAACGTAAATGGAAGTGTAAATTTTGCCCAGAAACGTTTGCTACGAAAACTTTATCGACGCAGCATTCTTAAAACACATGTGCATGAAAAACAGTACCCGTGCTCGAATTGTGGCTTGCAGTTCGCACGAAATGATTATTTAGTCATTCATATGCGTCGTCACAAAGATGAAAAGCCATATAAATGTAAATTCCGCGGAAAAGGATTTCTGCGGTATCATATGGGTGAAAAGTCATGTTTGTGTACTGTGTGCGGAAAAGGATTTTAACGTGCCTACAATTTATTCATAAACATGCGGGTACAAACTGGAGAACGACCTTAAAAGTGTCTGCATTGTGGGAAATTATTTACTCAAGGTCACGATTTAAAATCACATTTACGTCGTCATACTGGCGAGCGCATCAAACGTGATATTTGCGATGTAGGTTTTATCCAAGGCTACTATTTGACTCAACGCAAACGCATTGTTCACGGAATAAAAATAGAATGTTCATTGCATCAAAAAATTGGTAACGCCGATTGAACAAATACAGCAACTGGAAGCATTAAAGTTGTAACTGAACCAAAGGACGAGCTAATAAAGTGCGATTCGTTGTTGTGGACTGTTGTGTTAGCGTAAAAATTACAAATAAAAACGCGTAGATGTGTAATGACGCAGTGAAGAGAAAAATTCGGAAAGAGCGATTAAGGGAGTAGTGGGAGGAAAGGCGACGCCGCATCCGCATGCGACAGCCAAGATATCGGCAGTGTTCAACGAGCTTCAAAGCGAGTAAGATCGACTAAGAGTGAATGTAACGCTTGATGTCTCTAAGTGTAAAATTATAAGTTTTCTTCATTTTTCTTATTCAATAAATATACGAATAGCATTACCTATTTTCCCAGTCTACTCCAATTGACACAAAAGCTGGTGACCGTGACAGGACTTGGGTTTAGTGTCAACAGTTGTGCTTTTTGTGAATAGTGAAAGTTTATATTTATATTATATAAAGAAAAATGGAGCAATTGAAAAGAAAGAGGTCAAGTCTGAGAACAGCATTCACAAAGGCGCTGAACTCACTGAACATATTGCTGGAGGATGGAATGGTGGAGACCTCGGAGTTAACTGTAGCCTATAGTCTAGTTGCAGATAAACATAGTGGACTTGAAAGTGTCGCGGCTAGACTATTAGATGAACTGACGAACGTTGAGGCGACAGAAGACGCCGTTATTGACAAAGAAATGGATGATAATGATGTTTACAAGAGCAAGTTTCTAACGGCAAAGTTTAAGTTTGACAGTCGAATTGCCGCCAGGAACAGTAGAATGCAGAGTGTATCTCCAAATCCAGCGAGTTTCAATGAAAATACTACTCCAGTGGAAACGAGAGAAAAGAAACATTATCCAAAGATCGAGTTGGCAAAATTCAATGGCAACGTACGCGATTGGCTCCAATTTTGGAGCTTATTTAAAAAGATTCATGATAGCACTACTTTGGACAACGAAGACAAGTTCCAGTATTTGATACAAGCCATGATACCTGGCTCGCGAGCGGCGATGTTAGTGAAAAGTTTTCCGCCGACTGGTGATAATTATGCTAAAGTGATTGATAGTTTAAAGAAACGTTTTGGCCGCGACAATATTCAAATAGAAGTGTACGTGCGCGAACTTTTACAGCTTGTGCTGCAAAATGCAATGTCTTCCAAGGAAATAGAGCTCGCGTGCCTATACGACAAAATTGAATCGTATCTGAGATTATTGGAGAGAAGGCAGTGAGAAAGAACGCGCTAAAAAGTATAAAGGGCAGCCCGTAGGGAAAGAAATCGCAAGTGCGTGGAATGTACTCATGTTAAAAAGTAAAGAGAACGTGTGCATATTCTGTGAAAAAGGCGATCACGAAAGTGCTAAGTGTTATAAGGCGAAAGAAATGTCGATCTCCGATAAGCAAGCAATTGTAAAACAGAAATGCGCTTGTTTTAATTGTCTAAAGTTCGGGCATAATTATAGAATGTGTCATGTAAATGTAAAGTGTTCTAAGTGTAACCGTCGATACGTAGACATCATGTGCTTTGCGGATGAAAAACGAGCGAAATGAAAAGCCTGTGAATTCGGTGAGCGCCGTAAATATTCAAGAAGAGTGCAGTTTGGCGTCATCGAACGAGATCTCGTCCTCGTTTATGCAAACGCTTAAAGTGAAAATTCGTAACGACAAGACGGAAATAATTGTGCGCGCTGTGATTGACATTGGCTCGCAAAATTCATATATATTGCGAGATGTGGCTGATAAATTGAACTATGAGCTGATAGAACTAGTCTAGAGTTGCGACGCATAATAAATATTTGGTGCGCGTTGGCAGCTTGGACAACAATTATTGGTGCAATTATCAAGCGTTGGATCAGAATGTTATTTGTGCGGATGTTCCGACGGTGACCGAAGGTAGCTGGCTGCAAGAATTGAAGTGTTTTAACGTAAATCTAATGGATATGTGCAGCCAAGAAAAGTCCGTGGCTCTTCTGATCGGAGCTGACGTTGCGGGCAAATTATTCACCGGGCGGATACATGTGCTAAAAACTGGACTCACGGCGATCGAGACACACCTAGGGTGGTCTCTTATGGGTAAAGTTCCCGTGATTAAAGGACGCATAAACCTGGCTATGTCGGCCATTTCTATGTATGCTAAGGACACCGACATGAAAGATCTATGGGCTCTGGACGTTTTGGGGATTAAAGACCCTATACAGCACAAGACTCAGCAGCAGCACAACTCGCAGGTGATAAAGGCATTCAGAGAGAGTGTAATAAAAAATGTCGAGGGTCGATACGAAGTGAAGCTTCCATGGTTCGAGTGTCATCCCGAAGTAAGGGATAATACAGGTATGGCAATTCAAAGATTAGAGTCTTTGGTCTGCAAATTGCACGCGACGCGCAAATACGTCGAGTATGATGGCATTTTCCAAGCATGGTTGAGAGCGGGGATTATCGAACGCGTCCCGCTTGAAGAGGAGGCCCACCAGGGTAATTATCTACCGCATCGGCCAGTTTATAAAGACAACTCGACGACGAAGACCAGACCCATCTACGACGCGTCGGCCGGGGCCCCCTCCCTCAACAGATGTCTGGAGAAGGGCCGAACCTCATCGAGCAGGTCATCGATATTCTATTGCGTTTTAGAGAAGGGACCATAGGCGTAAGTGCGGATATTAAAAAAGCTTTTCTGCAGATTAGTGTGAACCCGGTGGAGCGAGATTATTTAAGATTTTTATGGTACGACGCTGAGGGTAACTTAATTGTTTATCGACACTGCAGAGTAGTTTTCGGGGTTTATAGTAGCCCTTTTATTTTATTTAGGCACGACCATCAATTTACATTTAGAAAATTATTTGCAATCAATTGAGAATGGTGTAAGCGCAGAAAAGTTCGATTATGATAATATTTTCAAGCTTAGACATAGGTTTTATGTAGATAACTGCTTGACGAGCGTAAATAAGGTAAGCGATTTAAATAGTTTTATACGCGATGCTAAGGCAGTGATGGAGATGGGTATGTTTGACTTGCGCGGATGGGAGTACACTGGTGATGGCGATTCGCAGACTCAAACGGGAGTGCTTGGCCTATTATGGGACAAGCAACGAGACGCTTGATTACTCAATGTCGCGACGTTAGAAAAATTAGAATTTGAAAAAATTACGAAAAAAAATATATTGTCAGTGGCTCACCGCATTTTCGACCCGCTCGGTTTTGTTTGTCCGGTCTCGCTTGGCGCGAAAATTTTATTACAGGAAGCATGGGCAGCTTACGTATCGTGGAATGAGGAAGTTAATGAAAACATAAAAGAGAGATTTTTAAAGTGGGTTGAAGAACTGAAAAATTTGGGGCAAATCGAAGTACCGCGTTGCATGATAGGGGACGTAGACTTGGGCACGGAAATTACCTTGCATACGTTTGTCGATGCAAGCAAACTCGCGTACGCGGCGGTAATTTTCTTACAAATTCAAAGAGGGCCCGATGTTAAAGTTCATTTCGTACAGGCGAAAACGAGAGTAGCTCCAGCCACTAAAAGTGAAACAAATAAATCCGCGAGGATCCTGCGATTAGAATTGTTAGCAGCAACTATCGGCGCGAGACTGACTAGCAACGTTTTAAGAGTATTAAGCGTAAAGTGCGATAAAGTATTTTTTTGGACAGACTCGTCTACGCTAGTCACGTGGCTCAATAAAATTGATAATTGGAGTATTTTTGTAACAAATAGAGTCAAAGAAATCAGGGAAATAACGGAGCCTGGGCAATGGAGGCATGTACCCGGCCACCTTAATCCAGCTGATTTACCGTCAAGAGGTTGTACGGTCAAGCAATTGTTGGCATCGAATTGGTGGAAAGGGCCGGAATGGCTTAGACAGGAACCAACAAGCTGGCCTAATAAAGAATTAAACGTTGATAAAGAAGAAGTTTATGCGGAGTTAAAAAAGTCAGAGAGAAAATGTACGGCATTAGTTAGTATCAAGAATAACAGCGAAAAGATAGATTATAGTTGGTTTGAACGTTTTTCTGAATACACAAAATTAGTACGAGTTTTAGGTCGGGTTAAAAGATTTCCGTCTAATTGTAAAGTTGAAAAGGAAGCTCAAATTTATGGTTATTTAACATCAAACGAATTGCGTAACGCGGAGACTTTAGTGTTAAAAATGATTCAAGATAAGCATTTCAAAGAATTAAATGATAAACTAATTGAATTTTGTTTACCTTTTAGAGATGAGCAGGGAATTATTCGTATAAAAACGAAACTTTTATATCGTGAGGACACGCTCAATTTTAGATGTCCGATTATACTACCTAGCAAAAAGAGCTCAATCATGCAGGAGTCGTAGGCACTCTCAATGCGCTGCGCGAAATGTATTGGATAATAGGGGGCCGAAAAGTAATTAGAGAAGCTATAAATAAATGTGTACAATGCCGCAGACATGACGCGAAGAACAGCCTCGCACAAGCAGCTCATTTGCCGGTTAACCGCGTGAGAGATGCTGCAATTTTTGAGATAGTAGGGGTAGATTTTGCGGGGCCAATATATTTAAAAGGGCAGTGAAAGGCTTGGATTTGTATTTTTACCTGTGCCGTATATAGAGCGGTGCATCTAGAATTAGTGAATTCGTTATCAGTAGCATCCTTTTTAATGGTTTCGAGACGTCATATAGCAAGAAGAGGCAGACCAAGCGTGATTTATAGCGATAACGGAACCAATTTTACCGAGTTAAATAATCCCTAAAAATCAATAGATTATGAGAAATTAGCGGAAACACTAGCCGTGCAGCAGATCGAATGGCGTTTTGATCCGCCGTCAGCTCCTTGGTGGGGAGGATTCTGGGAGCGCCTCATCGGTGTACTCAAGCGACTGTTAAGACGCACTCTTAAAAAATCATGCCTTAGTTACGAAGAGATGATGACCACTCTTATTGACTGTGAAGCGGTTATCAATGCGCGTCCTTTAACATTTTTATCGGAAGGCTATGAGGAAGCTATACCCATATCTCTATCAATGTTCTTGCAAGAAGTAAAAGAAATTGACGTCATAGATTTAGACAAAGTAGAAAAATTAGATATTAGCAAGAGATTTGCGTACCGACTTAAAATAAAACAAGATTTGCGTGAAAAGATTCAGAAATGAATATCCAGGTGCATGAACGCATCAAAAACGGAAAAATAAAAGCTGCCAAGCAGTGAAAGTAGGAGACATTGTTCTTGTAGGTAGTGATAATTCGAAAAAATTAGATTGGCCATTAGCTAAAGTAAAGCAAAATTTTGTAAGTAAAGACGGACAAGTCCGTGTAGTGCGACTAGTGACAGCAACTGGCGAAATAACGCGCCCAATTTAGCGCATATATTCGTTAGAATCTAGTTCAAATGAAGTAAAAAAATGCGACAAACAAATTGTAATAGAAAAGTTTTTGTTTTTTTGTGGTAGGGAGCTGAAGGCATTTACGCCCGTCGAGTCTGGCAGTGTGGGACTCCCATGGAGGATACCCTTGGACTACCCACTAAACACCTCCCCTGTCAATCTGAGAACCTAGCCTGGAACCGTTTGACACATTACTTCGGGCCAGGTCTCGTTTTGTTACGCCGTGGGGCGCCTTCAAGCTGGGGAGTCCCTTCCCTAGCGGAAGGTGAGAGGGGAAAAGGAAATGCCAGAAGGGCGATCCCCCAGCCCCAGCGGCTGCTGTGAGTCCCTTTTATATTTTAGGACTGCCCGAGCATAATGTGCCACCTGGTTCCATTTGTCAACCGATTCGAGTATCACCGCAACTATATTATCCGGGGTGAGCTCTCCCGTCTCCCTGTAGAGTTCCCTTCGCAGCCTGGCCCATTTGGTACACGCAAAAACTGTGTGACAGGCATTGTCCTCCTCTCCTGGGCAAAACCGACAATCGGGAGACCGTGACTTACCGATCTTGTGCAGGTAAGACTGAAAACACCCGTGCCCGCTCAAAAGCTGGGTCAGTTAGAAGTCAGTCTCACCATGCCTTCGATTTAGCCACGGTCTCACGTCCGGAATGAGGCGCGCAGTCCACCTTCCCTTCGTGCAATTCACCCAAGAGTGCTGCCAATCGTTGAGCGAGCGTTGTCTCTCCTCGCGGACAACCATCTCCCTCGCATCCTCGTTTCGAAGCAGGTAAATAGCGCGGCGCTCTCTAGCAAGGAGGGTGACAGGTATCACGCCTGCAATTACTCTGACCGCCGAGTTGGAGACTGTTGGATACGAAGATGCAATTCTCAGTGCTCCTCTTCTCTGTACCTGTGCCAATCGTTTTCGGTATACCTCCTTGCTGAGAGCGTCGCCCCATACCTCTGCTCCGTACAGTAGCACTGACCCTACAGCACTCATCAAGGGGCGTCTTCTTGATGGGCTGGGTCCCCCTACGTTGGCCATAAGTCGACTCAGGGCCGATATTCCCGAAGCAGGCTTCTCAGCCGTTGCCCTGATTTGCTCAGAGAAACTCATCTTCGAGTCGATCAGTAGCCCCAGGTACTTCACCGCTGGCTTCGATTCGATTTGTATGTCTCCAATACTGATCATCCTTACTCTAGGGATTCTCTTTTTTGTCAAGATGACCACTTCGGTTTTCTCCAGTGCTAAACTGAGCCCGCGAGCAGTCATCCAGTCCCTCACTCGGCGCATTAGCATACCTAGCCTAAGTTGCGCTTGTTCAACGGTGCGTCCGGCGACCAGAGCCGCAACATCATCCGCATAGCCGACCAAGCGCGACTCATCTGGCATCTCAAGTCTCAGTAGCCCATCGTAAGACACGTTCCACAGGTCCGGACCAAGGATAGATCCCTGGGCAACACCCGATGTAATTTCCATCCTTCGTTGGCCCTGTGTCGTGTCGTAGAGCAGGCTTCGGTCCTTTAGGTAGTTCCTCAAAAGCCGCATTAGATATTCTGGAACTTGAAAAGAGTTTTCCAGCGTGTCCAGAATATCCACCCATCTAGCGGAGTTGAAGGCATTCCTGACGTCGAGTGTCACCAACACGACGATCCGTCGCATGGTGCGACTATATGCCTCTGCCTTTTGGACCGCGTTCACCATCTCTGCAATCGCATCAATGGTAGAACGTCCTGCTCTAAAGCCGTACTGCCGAGGAGATAGGTCCCCAGCAGCACGAATCGCGTCAGTGAGTCTTCCCTTGATGAGTTTCTCTAGCACTTTACCAGCCATGTCTAGCATGCATAACGGGCGGTATGCAGACGGCGATTCGGGATTTCCCTTCCCCTTGCTGATCAGCACGAGCCTCGCCACCTTCCATCGTACCGGGAAAACCCCGTCCCGTAGGCAAGCGTTGAATGTGCTGAGCAGCAAGTCAGGACAATGGTGATAGACGAGCCGCAACGCCTCAGCTGGAACACCATCTGGACCTGGAGCCTTCCTCGCTTTCAAGGAGAGGACTGCCTCCTCCAGTTCCAGTTGTGTGAAGAGTGGGCACTCTACTGCTGTTTCACCATGGACATCGTCAACACGGATGGGATGGGATGGGCGGGAAAGAGTCCCCGCACTATCGTCTCCATCTTTTCCGCGTCATGTATGCAAGGCTTCCGTAGGGCACCAAGTTTCCCCATGACCAGCTTGTAGCCAAGGCCCCACGGATCCTTGTTCACATTGTTCACTAGGTCTTGCCAGCAGCGAGCCTTGCTACTGTTGATCAGTTTGCGAAGGCATTTCCTGGCCGACTTATATGCTGCCACCTGGTTGCATGCCTCGTCACGGTTCCGCGCCCCTTGAGCCTCACGCCGAGGCTTGTGACACTCCCTCTGCTTTTCAGCAATCTCAGCTGATCACCAGTACACTGGGGGCTTGCCGTGCCGAGGTCTTCGAAGGGGCATAGAAGCGCAGCAAGCAGTCGTGATTATGCTCATAGTAGAGTTCACCACGTCTTGAGCTGCCAGTTCTTCCGTCCCATCCGGAGCTCCCTGCAGCGGCTCACCTGCTGTGAGAGCCTTGACGAACCTCTCGACGTCCATTCTTCCAATGTTCAATCCAGTTGTAGAAGGCCGAGAGCACGGACGTCGGGAGATAGCATCACTTATCTCAAGCAGAATGCACTGGTGATCACTGGCTGAGCAGTCCTCTAATGCTTTCCAGTTGTGTATCCTCCGTACTAAGGACTCAGAGGCGAGTGTCACGTCCGGTATGGTTCCCTCACAGCCAATGCGGCGGAAAGTCGGCGTATTTCCGGAGTTTAGTACGACGAGGGCCGTCCTGGCTGCCATTTCCAGGATTCGTTTTCCCCGCGGATCCGTCCGAGGCATGCCCCATTCGATTGCTTTAGCATTGAAGTCGCCTCCAACGAGCACTTTACCCTCTGCGTTCGAGACAGCGCCCTCCAGAGCCTGAAGCTTGGCTTGGAAAGATGATATCAGCTCGTTAGGCGTTAGGTACACACTAAAGAAGGTGATTCCTGAGCACCAAACCCACACGAAACCATCCCCCCATCCACAACTCTCCGCTTGAAAGTCACTGTTCCGAACCCAGATAGCGGCAGTACCAGTTTCATCAGAGTACCATAATGCAGGACTTTTATTATGGTGTTGCTCACTCAGCAGCAAGAAGTCGGCTTTCCTGTCCCTCGCAAACTGCTCAAGCAGTTTTTGGGCCGTTGAACTGTGGTGTAGGTTTAGCTACAGGATGCGGGTCATCGAAGCTCTGATTTGGCCTTGGCTTGGGCTGCCTGGAACACCCGGCATTTTCCTGATCCCAAGACGTGTCCAAAATCAGGTTTTGGGTCAGCATCCTTGCAAAGGATACAGTGTGCCTCCTTAGTACACTCTTTCCTTTTATGTCCCATTTCACCGCATTTGTAACATAGGGAACTCCTATCGAGTCCTTTGCATACTTGTGTGGTGTGACCATAACCAAGGCATTTGAAACATTGAAGAGGCGTTGCTCTTCGCCATACCCCACAGACAACCCACCCTATTCGTACTTTGCCCTTGTTCAGGAATTGTTCAGCGTCTTTTTCGGTCAAGTCAACTATGGCCATGCGTTGTGGCCTGTTGTTTTCTGGTGTCAGTCCCGCTTTGATCCTTCCCACGCTAGGGAACTACTTTTGATGGCGTCTTCTACCTCGGCCAGATCCGTGACGCAGTCAATGTCTCGTATTTCGATAGTTGCCATCGGCTCGAGTGGGGCTATAGTTGCGCTTTTGCTGAGGACTTTCTTTACTGCGATACAGAATGCTTCTTAATTGCCGGCCTCTGCTCCGAATTCGACCAGTTTGTGGCCCGACCGCGTTGGTGGTACTACTTTAATGGTAGTATTGGTGTCTTCGGGCCTTACGTTTCCCCTGATGTCCCGCAGCACCTCCGCGTAGGATCGGCCATCTTGGGGCTTTACAAGCAGTGCCTGCTGCCGGGGTCTTTGTCGGGGCTTCTGCCTCTCCTGTTTTGCATCAGGTCCTTTTTCTAATTGGGCGTCCGTGCGAATTTTATTTTCTGGCTTTTTTTGAAGGAGTTTCTTTGCGGCTTTCTTCGCTCCTTTTGTAAGCACTGTCTGGAACCCCTGATCTGGTGCTCCACGCCCGTCAAGTGCCTCTTCCTTCCTTCTTTCATCCCGATCTCCTTCGACTGGGCTAGACGCCATTCTTTTATTGACTTTTGATGATGGAGCTATCTGCATGTTGCCTTTAGATTTCGCTCCAAGCGCCTCTTTAGCCTTCTGTTCATCTTCGGCCCTTCACCAGCTCCTCCAATAGTGCCCTATGTGATCTAGGAGCTCCTCTAGTTCAAGGAGCCCTTCCTTTGCTACTTTGCTAATTTTTGGGGAGTCGCATGCAGCTTGTATTCTTTTCAGAACATCTCCCGCTTTTCGAAGTAGTCTTTCCTCTTCTTATCGCTTGGCCGCAATTGTACCTTGCAACCATCCTTGGGAGAGGTTTTCGCGTTCCGTTTCCGAGTGCAGTAGTTCTGCCACATTTTCAACGGTGGCGGTACAATCACGCGGTGTCTGGTCACTCTTTGCTTTTAGTACCCTAATCTCCTCGTTCGCTTCTGGATTTTTCATTGCAATGTCGGGATTTGTGACCCTTGCATCAGTCGCTTTAGTAACGATCGCAGCCGTGACAATCGAATTTTCAGTGCTCTTTATGTTATCTTCCACTGCTCGAACACCTGAAGCATCCTGCCGAGTCTCCCGCTTCTCCTTAATAGGACGCTCGGGCGTTCGCATAATTTTTTTGCTGCGCCCAAACCCCGCAGGAATCTTAGTCTGCACCAGACTGTCTGCTGTTCTCCGTTTTTCGTCTACCGTCACTGTCGTCGTGTTAGTCTTCGTTGTTTTCGTGGTTAGTACAGCTCTCGATGTACTGTCGACATCGTGGCTGCAACCGCTGGTTACGTCGTCGTTATTGTTTTTGGTTTCATTTTTGGATGTTTTTGATCTTTTAATTTTGTTTGCTCCATTTTATTGGGTCCCCCTTGGAGCCGCTATCTCTGTTCGTGTGTGTAGTCGCCTTTTTGGTCCCATGGTTATCTTTGCAGAGCAGTGAAGCCATGCGAGGTTTGGCACAAGCCCTTATGGGGACAAGTGCTCAGAGCCAGACCAGCGCTAATCGGGAGTCCGTCTCAACCGAACCTACACCACCAACCCAATGGTGCGAACTTCGAACATACTCCGAGGCCTGCCAAAGTTTTACCGGGACGGAGACGGTATGTTAGTTGAATTGGAGCCGTTCACACACGAGTTTCACCTCGGCGCTACTGTGCAAAGCAACTAGGTCCAAACCATCACATCCGCCAGCCCAAAGCGTCAATTCCAGTTCGTTGTCCAAAGCGTAGTCCAGATACAATCAGAGTCGTTACCTGTAATCCCAGGAGGGAACCTCACGGCACCCCCATATCCTCGAGTCCGTGAGGGCGGCACTCCCCAAAGAATGCTAGCCTCCAAGAATGTTCTTGCCGACCGGCTTTCTCCCTGCGGGAATTTCCTCGGGTACGTGGGGGCGGAACTTCCCAAAGCATGCTAGCCTCCAAGAGTGGTCTTGTCGACCGCCATTCCCCCTGCGGAGTTTCCTCGGGTACGTGGGGGTGGAACTCCCCAAAGAAAGCTAGCCTCCAAGAGTGCTCTTGTCAACCGGCATTCCCCCTGCGAAGAATCGAAAAGTTTAAAAATAAAGCTACGGAAGTCAACGATAAAGAAAAAACTGTTATTGTAAAACCGAAAGAAAGTAATCATAACTAGAAGTGGTAGAATTTTACAAAAAAAAAGCAGACCGATTAATGTACACTTAATAGTTTAATTTTTTTTTTTTTTATGATTTCTATTTTATTGCTCAAAAAAATACAAATATAATACATGTGTTATCTTATTTAAGAAAAAGAAGTAACAATTATTCAAAAATATAATTCAAACCCTTTATATCTATAGTCTTTATATGAGCACATTCCTCATTGAGCACTGCTCGTGTCGAGGAAATGGCTTGCTTATGTCAGCATCACTGCTTACAATTTTTATCAGCCTATTTAATTTTCATGTGTATTATTTTACAATAACTTTTTTCAGAAATAAAAGAAGAACAAGTAAACAGAGGATAAATTACTTCTGTATTCTATTCGTGAACATTTATGCACTATCCCGTTAGATAGTTAATTAGTTTAGATCTGAATAAGTTGATGTTATTTAAGTTAGAAATGCTTTTGGGGAGTAGGTTAAAAAGACGTGGTCCGTAATAATAAGGGTGTAATGAGGCTGCAGTTGTATTATAACGAGGTTCGTAAAGAATCTGGCTCACCTGGCGACGAGTTGCATGCACTGAATGGGTTACAAATGGAAAAACTTTACGATTAAAATGTACAAATTTTAGTAAATTTAGATGGTATAAATCATGCAGACTGATTACTTTAAATTCTTTATATATTAGATCAGTTGGATATCTTTTCGGTTTCTTTAAGCAAATCTTAATAATTTTCTTTTGAATTATTTTCAATGGCGAAACGAGGGTAATCGCTACACCTCCCCACGCAATCAATCCATATTCCAATAAGGATTGTGCTAAAGCAAAGTAAACACGCCTAAGCTCATCTTTGTATAATATATCTCTCAACTGAACAAATTTGAAGATCATTTTCCTTATTTTGGAAGCTAAATAAGAGACATGTTGACTCCAGCGAAGGTGAGAATATATAATGATACCGAGGTACTTGGTACTGTGACACACTGGGAGAACCGGGCAGACACAATCTCCGTTTCTCTTGTAAGAGCAGTCGGGGATGTGTAATACTACCTTCAGTTCATTTCTAGGTAGCCCAATAGAAGTAAGTGCGAAAGGAATCATCACCGTCTTATTTACATTCAAACTCACTAAGTTGCTTACAAGCCAATTTTGTATTTGTTTCATCCCTTCATCTGCCTTTACAACCACTTCGTTCCATGTATCACCCCAGAAAAGTGCGACAGTGTCGTCAGCAAAAGAGCAAAGAGAGCAGTTAGGTAATATCAATTTATGAACATCGTTTATGTAAATTAGAAATAAAATTGGCCCCAGGACTGTACCTTGCGGGACACCTGTATCAACTGTAAGGGGTTTACTTATTTTATTGTTATAACGCACCGCCTGGGTCCGGTCTTTTAGATATCTCGAAAAAAGATCCAGAGCAACTCCTCGTATTCCCACTCTATGCATCTTTTCTTTTAAAATTTCGTGATTCACCGTATCAAAAGCCTTCTGAAAGTCTAGGAATTAGCCTAGACATTTATTACTTTTATCAAGATTTTGAATGATTGTTTTGGTTACTGAGTAAAGAGCATTTTCAGTACTGACACCTTTACAAAAACTATACTGACATTTCGATAATATTTCCTTCGATTCCAGGTAATCTACTAATCTTTGTTTAATTAATTTTTCAATAATCTTTGATAGGCATGACAAAAGAGAAATAGGTCTATAGTTGTTCATATCTCTTTTATTATTTGCTTTATGTAAGGGTATCACCAGGGCATGTTTCAGTTCCTTTGGAAAGTATCCTTGTGAAAAACATAGATTAATGGCATGAGAAAGTGGGCCAGCTAGTGCTTCCGCATTTTCTTTAATACATTTAGATGGAATACCATCTATACCAGGAGAAACATTTGGTTTTAATTTTGAAATTTGTTGTTTCACTTCTTCTTGGGTAACTGGTACTAAAAATAAGGAGTCTTTAATATTGTAACTGCTGTTTGAAGACTTTCGAATATGATTTACTGAAACATTTGATTTAATATTGTTTGAGATATGTTTTCCAATATTTACAAAATGTTTATTGAAATGCTCAGCAATATTTTGAGGATCACTATGAGACACTTTTACTCCCTCTGTGGTGAAAATATCAGTGGTTGTAACATTAGACTTCGAATTTCTACAACCCACTGACTCCTTGATTAGCATCCAAATCTTTTTATTATCATTGCCGCATTCACTTAATTTATTTCTATAATAATTACTTTTTGCTCTCCTTATTAAAGATTTTAAAATATTTTTGTAGTTTTTGTAAAAAGTTTGTAAGTTTACGTTAAACGGTTCTTTAGACATTCTTCTCGCAATATTATCCCGTTTTCTTATAGCCTTAATCAAACTATTAGTTATCCACGGCTTCAACCTTTTCAGTCTACTAGAAGGTTTTACGGCAATCTTTAAGCTGCAGTTTAATACACAAACTACTCTACTATAAAATAAAGAGAAAGCTTTCTCGGTATTTGTCTCCATAAATACATCTTCCCAATTATCTTGCGACAGAATTTCTTTGAACAGTGAATAATCTATGATTTTAATATCTTTATTTTGATTCTCACTTAAAGCTTTATTTCTATTTTCTTCTTTGAACCATTTAATATGACGCATAATAGCAAAATGATCAGTTACGCATGTTGTATAAATTGCTGTCTGAAAAATATTATCTGGTTTTGACTTTAAGAAAAGGTGATCTATGCAGGACTCTCGAGTAATTGATTTTCGAGTGCAACCATACAACGACCTTATAAACCCGTATTGTTCTAGTGTCGCCAAATATTCATGGCCAATTTGATTTAGATTTTCTTCCTTTATATCTATATTCATATCTCCTATCAAGATTTGGTTTCCAATGTCTTTAAAGTTCCCCAAAAACATTTCTAAGTCATCTACAAAACATTCTGCATCTGTATCATTTGGGGATCGGTATATACAAGATATAAGTAATTTTTCCTTCAACATATCAAAAACAATATTAAGTGAATTGCAATTGCCGGTTTCTTCATTTAAAACTTGAAAATTTAAATTAGTTTTTATATACACTATAATGCCATCACATTTATTGTTTTTTATGGGTTTGATTATTTTATTGTAGCCACTAAGTTCAAAACTATCAGAGGCATCAAGCCACGTTTCAGTTAAAACTATGACATCAAAAACAATATCAAAAGAAGAAAGAAGCATACATAATTCGTCAAAATTTTTTTAGGCTTTGAAAATCGGAAATAAAATATTTACTAAGCTTTGGATCGTTTAAATATATAGTGTTGCTTGTTTCTAATTCATTAATAATATCAAACATTTTGGAAAGAGAAAAAAGTGTTATTCAAATAGGATCAATTTGCTTAAAATTCATTGGAGTAGATTTAAATTCAAGTCTTCTTCAAAGTTAATCCTATAAATTTTTCCCTGCTCTGATTTTCTAATAAATACATTTTCATCTTTAATCCATACATACTTGTAACTATTTTCTCTTGCGAATTTTTTGGTTGTGTAAAGTAGCCGTCTATAGTGTTGACTTAAGTGAAAATTCACATAAAACCTGTCTGCTTTAAAGCTTCCGTGAATGTTTGAACATATGAGTTGCTCACGTTTCGCTTTAGCTACTGCCATCCACGCAGCCCTCGCTTCATCCGTAGCAAATCGTACTACAATTGATGGGGATGCGTTAGTTTGATGTCGTTTAATCATTTTTCGCATTGAAAAGATTGGTTGATTTTTGTTAGTATCAATATGGAGCAGCTCGCCTACTTTGTGAACAACAGCGGTTGTATTTTCGTTTGGAGTCAATGGAATCCCATTTATTTCCAATTCCGTTGCCAGCTTCGACTGTTGTAACTGGTTTACTTGCAGTGTGAGGCTTTTAATTTGCACGTAATATTTTTCATTTTCGTTCGATAACTTATTGCACAGCGCCTCCAGCCCCTCAATTTTTTTATTGTAACTCATCATTTTTGCATTAAAATCATCAATTTTGTTGCAACAGTAGTCCAATGATTTTTTATATTCTGCCAGTTCTTGTTTGAAAAATTTTTTCAGTTCAGTGAATTCCGTATTTTGAAATGGGAGCTCACTTTTCATCGCCCGCAAATTTTCAATTATCCCCTTATTGAACTCATTTGAACTTTTAGCAGCAGGATCATTAGCGATTCTGCAATTTCTACAAAGCCAATTTCGTTTTTTATCCCTAGTGAGTTTTCTGAAGCTGCTTTCACTGTATCCAACACAGAAGAAATGGCACAGTTTTTTACAGACAATACAGTCTAGTGAGCCACTGTTTTCTGCAATGGGTTCATTGCACTCTAGGCACTCTAATATGGAGCTCATTTTATTTAATATTAGTTTACTTCACGAAGATTACAAATTGTTTATGTGTTGATAAAAGGAATGAGTTTCTGATCCACTAACACTTCTCACGACGTTAATAACAAATTTTTAATTTTTAGAAGCTTGACTAGCTATTTTTCTCATTTTCAGATAAGACTTTTGTTAATTGTTCCTGGCATCTTTCTTTAATTTTAAGCTAAAATATGTATGTGCATTCTTAATTTTCTACGTTTACGATATTTTTGCAATGTAATTTTTACTATGTAGTGTATTTTAGTTATTTACACCTTTTGTTTGTGAGGGAGGATCTTGTGTTAGCGTAAAAATTACAAATAAAAATGCGTAGATGTGTAATGACGCAGAGTAGCGAAAAATTCGGAAAGAGCGATTAAGGGAGTAGTGGGAGGAAAGGCGACGCCGCATCCGCATGCGACAGCCAAGATATCGGCAGTGTTCAACGAGCATCAAAGCGAGTAAGATCGACCATCGACTAAGAGTGAATGTAAAGCTTGATGTCTCTAAGTGTAAAATTATAAGTTTTCTTCATTTTTCTTATTCAATAAATATACGAATAGCATAACCTATTTTTCCAGTCTACTCCAATTGACACGAAATGAACAGCCTTTGTTACGGTCACAGTTTGTCGTTCATCGTTTTGACAGGTCATATATTTGACAGTGGGACGTGTGGCATATAGGAATGTGGTTTGCATTGAAATATAAGAAAAGGAATATAAATTAATTGAAAATGAAACTTTACCATGTATGCTGCTTAAATTCATTTCCATTCAGAGTCAAACTGCCTACAATTTATGTCTCATCATCTAATTAACTGTATAAAAAAATTTAAGAATTTTTGTTCAAGCACTCGTAACGTGCAACAAAAAAATTGCAAGCATCATCCACATTTGCAGCGGGTGCCCTGCAAGGATGTAGGGTGAGTACGCTTTTGCTTTGTTTATATTTATATAAAAACCATTTTAAATTTATATAAAAAGTTTTAAATTATATAAAGAAAAAATTATTAAATTATGATAAATAAGAAGAAATTTTGAATAGAGTAAAGTGGAGTTTTCTAAAATACGAATGCTACAATGACGAGCAAGTTTATTTTGATTCAGTTTGAATTAGTTTTTTACAATTTATGATTTATAACTTTGAATTAAATCTAGGGACTATTTCAGATTCATATTTTAGTTCCAATTCAACAAGTAAATTTATAGGATAGGGTGTCATAAAGAAAAGGAAAAATTTGGTAACATGTAAGAAGAAATAATTTTGGATTGACTTTTATCGCTTGGTACAGAAAATAGTAATTAATTATCAAAATGTAAGATTCGGTCTTTCTTTCCGTCAACCTTGATCGGGTATGGGCCCCACCAATTTGGCTGGCCTGTTCAATATAATGATCTAGCCATCGGATGAGCTCACCCCTTTCTATGTGTTCACAAGTGCTCTTGCAAGGTAAGGTGGGCTTCCGCTCGCGTGCCTATTTATGGCATAGGATTATGTGATTCTGTCACATAATACTATAACATAAATTTGCCACGATTATATTTTTCATTTATAGGTAAAATTATGTTTGTATGAGTTTTTCACTTAAATGGAAAATATTTGGCCATGCTTACATTTGGATCTTATCCGGTTGGGGGGATGCAAGGGGCACCGCTTCCACCTGGATGCCTGACGCTCATTTGGGGGCCATAGGTATCGTAGGTACCGAGGAAGTCCGCTTAAGTCCATTCTGTTTTCTCCAGGCCCAGTTTTTAACTGACTTTAAGCAATCCCCTCCCCTTAGTAGGTTACCTCAGCCTCGACACTAGTCGATCCGCATTATACCTCTTTCAATTCATGAATGCGCCCCACGACACCGCAATGCTAGGCTGCCAGCGCATTCACGGGTCCTCAGACAAGGCCAATCTCAGTGGATCCCACCATCCTCTTTTGCCGAGGCAGCAGACTACCCACATTTATTCACCCCATTTCACTACAATGTGTGCAAAGAGACATACAATTTATCTAACTTCCTTAGAAAATACAAACATCAAATTAGATTCAAAACTAACAACAACATTGGGAGCAAACTGAAACCAAAACTGGATGACACAGCAATATACGAGAGCAGCGGCATAAACAAACAGATATCTAGGGACTGTGACACGGTATACAAAGGAAGGATTACACGAAAACGGAAGTGAGATGAACCAGAACAAACGGACATCCAACAATCTGGAGACCAAAACCTAATATCCCTCTACTTGAACTAATTTAGTACCTACCTGCTTAACCCATAATACACCTATGCAAAGTCATTTTCTTTTACAGATCTTTTAAGAACTGGAGTTGACTCAAAGGAGTCATAATGTGTCTGCTCAAACAACAAAGGAAAGCTCAACGACTTTTGGGGAGAATAGTGTTATGTTTTCTTTGTTTTTTTGTAGGGTAGTTTTAAAGGCTCAAATATTGCATCTGTGTAGACAAATCGTTTCCTACTCTACGGATTTTCTTAAACCCTACCCTCGCGACGGCATACTTAGCCTGCACTCTATTTCCCGCTGAAAGAAGGGAACCACTGGAAAGGAAAGTCAGGTTACTGTTTTAGCAATTCATTTTATACTCATTCTTTCATCTGTTTTGACAAACTAATTTCCAGGAGAAATACAAAAAATTTACTTATATAGTAAGTAAGTCTATCAACTATGAAATCCGGTTGTTTCAACAGTCTATTTATGTAACTGGTATGAGGAAGTTCCAGTTTATGTACTTTATTCTACAAGTTCATTAATATCAAACTAATAAGATCTTACGCGCATATGAAATTCATAATCGATGAAAAATAAAATGTGCTAATAATTTTATTGTTTTTGAAAATGTACAAATGATTAAAAATTAAACGTAATAAATTTTTAGTGTTTGATCTTCTTGGGAACTACTTAAATTTCTAATAACCTAATTGTTTTGTAAACTGTTTATTTAACAGTGGTTTTGATAAAAAAATGATGAAAAATCAACAATAAAATATTTTATATGCCTTCAAAATTTAACGACAAGGTAACTGAATTTGTGGTAATTAATTGGTCTGATACGATTCAACTTAACTTCCATTTATCAGTTCAAAATCGGGTCAGTCAAAATTCTTAAGAAATAGAAAGAAATATAATTTTGGAATTAAACAAGGAAGAAGATTTAAAAGAAGGAAATAGATAGGAAATATGATTTTGGTGTCTTTGGGCATAAACAGTTTATTAATAAATTTGATTTGGTCTTGATTTGTCTACTTTTGAGTATAGTTAAAATATTTTTACTAGGAATATTTGGCTGAACTATCTAGTTCAAAATTAGTTTAAAGCCCTTAGTTAGATTTTCTTGTAAAAATAAACATAAAACATGAAAAAAATCAATTTGTATGTTTGTAAATTTGATAAGAAGCATTATATATACAAAAATATGAATAGTGACATATACACATAAATAGTTCAATGTGCAATTTTTCATCCTCTAAGATATAATTGTTTTTAAAAATTTGGAAATGAATTGTCACCAGTTAATATTCGTATTACCGCAATATTCCATTGAGTGCAATCGCTTCAAAGCCAAATATGTTCAATATTAGGATTGTTTGATGATCTTAACCACAACAACATAAATATGCATAATTTGATAGGGTTTTTTTTAAATAAGTTAAAATATAAATAAACTTTTAAATGCAAGTGGAATTTTCTTTGATTTACAATTTGGATACAACTTTGTTTCAAAACTTTTATCTTATTATTTGATTACACTAGGATCCTAATATTGATATCCATTTTTTAGCGTGAAATTTCAATTTTAATTTCTATTTAGATTATACTACTTAGGGTGTCATGCTTGATTTCGGTAGTACAATCGTGCAAAAATTGTTCGAGTTAAATTTGAATTTCAAACTGAATTTTTCACGGTTTTATCTGTGCTTTTGAACTTCTTAGTATTTCGTTTAGGGATTCAACAGACTTTTTCCCTACTTAATTGGTTCCTAATTGGGTGAACTACGTTGCATTGTATGCACTTCAAATTTGTGAGTATTTAAAAACTTTACTTTTAAAGCGAGAAAATTCCATTTGACCAGAACACTAGCATACACTTAAAATGGACTCCTTATTTGTTTTATACAATAAGTGTCATTCGCAATTGCATGCTAATGATATAAACCTACAATAGTGTATATGTCCCGTTTCACTTCGACTTAGTGACAGACGCATCTAATATTCCAAATGCTCTTAAATAAATCCAGTAGCTCCCTAAGTCGATTTTGTGTTGGGTCTTCTCGAAGAACCATAGTATAACTAGAACAGGCAGTTACAAAAATGATTGCAGTTACATCATTAAAACGTTGAATCCATTTTCGACATTCGTTTCGCTGCCCACCCACATCAAACATATGAAAATTAACTTTATCAACTTGAAATACGATATAAGAAATATTTAGCGCAGTCGATTAATTGATATTCATTTGATCTTTCATATGTTTGCTGAACACCACGATCTTTCCACAGTTCTTCTGTGTGCTCGTAAAATTCTGGAGGGTAATTAAAGTCTGGATTTGAAGCATAGTCTTGAATATATTCAACTCTAGCCCCATTCTTTTTTTCTCTAGTGGTAAAGGTGGATTCAGGGTGCTCATAGCACCAGTAATTGTCAGAATTGCGTTTCGTATATTCTTTTTGATATCATCGATTTTTTTAAAACACTTTTCCACCCACACGAAATATGATTCTATTTACTTACGATGTATCTACGTTTTACGGTCGTCGTTCGGTTGAACTTTCCTGATTATTTGTAAATGTTTTTCCCAGCTTTTCGATCATCACAACACAGAAATTGCAATTTTAGAACGGATGAAGAATTTCTTGGCAGGCGGCGAGGTCGACGAAATCTTCCAATGCCGGAATGTAGAATAGGCTGTACGGCACCCCTGTCAGGTGTTAAAGAAAGTTTAGCCGGTGCAGTAAAAGCAAAAAATTTAAAGCACTTACCAGGTGTGGTTCACAGACTACATGCCTTTTTCCCTCCTCCCTGGCGTTTTGAAGTACCGCATAAATGTCGCTCGTTTTCGGTAGAAATCAACCGTTTTTAACACGTTAACTCGGCTGCCATGTGGCTGTCAATCTTCTTTTGACATCCCACGACAAAATTGACGTGGGATGTGCAACGTCAAGACCAACATGAGATGACAAGCCACATAGCAGCAAGGTGTGTTGGTGGTGGTCACCCAGCGGCATTGCCTGACACAAAAGCAAAAACAATTCAGGGACAAGAAAATTAAATCTTGCTACCTGCTTGCAAAAACGAACGAACGTATCCCTGGTGACTAAGGACTGCATGAACTGGACAAATATTAATCAAAATGAAAGATATTGGAGATGACATACTGTCAAAAAAGCTTGGTTGAAGAAACAATTGTGCTAAGGGACGAGATAATGCCCTGGATTTATGATAAATGTAATTGAGAAACTTAATGAAAACGCCTCAGCAGC
This sequence comes from Odontomyia ornata, assembly GCA_963969285.1. Lineage (NCBI taxonomy): Eukaryota > Metazoa > Arthropoda > Insecta > Diptera > Stratiomyidae > Odontomyia > Odontomyia ornata. The sequence continues at coordinate 111,865,906 of OZ017741.1, read as the reverse complement.
TAATCGGTTTTACATCTTTCCTTGATGATATTGCCAAGTCAGCTCGCCGAATGCAAATCAACGAAGATGATTACTAACCCCAAATGTCTCGTGTTTGGATAGCGTACTAAAATTACAGGCAAATACTTGATGCCACAAGCAAAGCGTTTGGGAAAAGTTTGAACGCGATTTTTGCGCGAAAGCATCATGAAATTCGCGCAAAACGGGTCAATACGAGTTTTTACATTGCTTGGTCATCAACATACGTCTCAAAATGACACACAACCAACTGGTTATCCATGTGGTCAAATTCATAATGATAAATCTGCAACTATCACCATACCTATTAAACAGTGCAGCCAACGTGATGAGATGCGAGAACATCATGAAACTCACCCGAGAAACTTGATGGGGACAGCCACCATTTCTTCATGAAATCGCTCCTGCAATTTTCAATTCAGTTACATAGGCTCGACAAGTATTTACAGGTTTAATATATTTCAATTTCAAAATTGCTTTATTTATTTTTGGCTGTCGATAGGTAAACCAAACCTCTACGATGTTGTCCAAATAAACATACTAGCAAACTTTTTCTGCCTAATTGCTGGTTTAACACGAGGAACCAACAGAATCGCGACCTGATTTTTTCACCTTGTTTTTATTTTTTAAGTATTGAATACAATTTACCACTCAAGTTGAACATGTGAAACGAAAATTGGAAGCTGTGGCTCCCACCTAGACCACAAACACCACGACAATGGGGTTAGGGCCACAACCCATGGGCGATTTTGCTGATGCAATGGATTCAGAACGCGCACCCCGGCGTATCAACCACGCATCAATAATGTGATCCCACCGACAGCTGGACCAGTGGTACGTTCTGTGTGGTGAGGGCTCTTGAATCAAACTTACTGTATAAAGTCTACACAGATACTAGCGCTGATGACCAGCTAGAATTTGCACTTCTGCGGAGAACTTGATGCGCTATCTGTGGAATTGTTTATGGCCAGGGTGGTAGCTATGGTGAATGAAATGCTAGCAGGCGACTTAACTGCGCTGTAGGGAGTTTTGCCTACACTGCTAAGAGGCCCGGCATTGGAAGCCTATTGGAGGATCTTCACGGCTCCACCATTGCGACGATGGTTTTGACTCCAGAACATTCATTCAGAATTCCCGGAGACTAATTAAGCCAAATTCTTACCAGATAAGATGCAGCTCCGCACACAACGTTCCGGGGAGACATTTGCCTCATTCGGGGTAGATTTTCTTCACCTCAGCAATTGGTTTTTCGTACCGCTCTCCCAGGGCAAAATGTTGTCTCTACTGAAATAAAACCTTCGTCCAGTGATACGGAGATACAACTCCATTATTGATATTCTCCACATGGCGTCCCTATTACGAATCATTGATTGCATTGAAAGTATGGAGGTGAACATTAACGAACGTTTGTTGAATACTTTGCCAGCCACTCTCCAATTAGAAGTTAAAGAGCTGGCAGCGGCTAGTTATCAAGACAATGAGTCGACTCTGGTCTGCTGATTTCTATATAGTTGAACATTTAACACCTTCGATCCTCTCATGCCGTGGGAGACAAATAGAAAACACAAATACAATTCGAACATATAATTAGCGATCCACTGCCTGAGAGTTAACTTTTACCAATTGTAGTAATTGTGCAGTTAAGGGTTAAAGGAAATTCAGGCATAAAATGTCCCAGATCAACTAAACAAACGATTGAACTTGGAACGATTTCAGATTGAACTGGAACGATTTACGATCGAACTGGTACGATTTAAGATTGATCTGGGACGATTTAATATTTTTGACAGGAGTCGCCGAGGTCGGACAGGAAAAACGAGCATGTGATTCGCGTTTCTGGGGATTTGAATTCAACTCTGGCTAGTGGATAGCAAAAGTTAAGGCGAAGTACATAGTTGAAAGACGACGCTAAATAAACCAGTTTTCTTTTTATATGGAAGAGTTGCCATTGGGCGGAGGTAAGAAAAGACATTTTTCAAGATTATTTTGTTATCTTGTAGCCTTTTGCATTTAGATTTTGGTTGTGTTTTGTTCGAGTGATAGGAAACATTTTTCAAGTGCACTAAACAGACAACGGTACCACGTCTACGTCATTGAAGAGGAAAAAGTAAACGTGACAAGGGTGGAAAGAGTATATCAGCGGACGGGCTCGTCAACTATTGTGGTGAGATCAAATTATTTTGCATAGCGTTTGGATTGTAAGTGCAAATCGAAAGGAATCCGGAAGTCGGCGCTGAACGGGAGCCAAATTCTAGCCGTGGCTTTTCCCTGATGTCGGATTCCGCCGAGATATTACGACTGCCTTTGTCGCCTGAGCTTGTCACCTTGCTTTCGCCTGTTGTCGGAAAAAGTCAGGGCTCTCTCTGTTGTTGGAACCGAAGCTGGCACCTGTGATCATCAAGATTGCAGTGCGAGTCAGCGAGCTGACGTCGACGTCGTTTAGTCATTTGGCAAGTTTTGTTGGTGTATCGGGCGCCGCCAGTGGTAGCTTCCGCGTGTTGCTGCTTGAAGCCGCCCACGTGGAACGCGACAATTTGACACGCGAGTAGTTTAATTTCAGAATCTTGATTTGACAAGTCATGCCCGATATTCGATTGGCAGTCTTATTTCTTGCTTGTGTTTAATTTGTTTAGCGCATGTCCATCCAGAATTTGCAAAATTTTGGCCCCTTTGCTGATGTAATCAATTGTGCTGATGATACGGTACAGGACGGACTTGCGCACATAAAAATTCAGCAGAGAAATGGTCGAAAAATACTAACTACGGTGCCGGGCCTTTCTTCGGAATATAACCTGAAGAAAATTGTGCGAGCATGTAAAAGGAAATTTACGTGCAAGGGCACAGTAAAAGAGCGTCCCGAATACGGTGAAGTATTACAGCTTCAAGATGGTCAGCGAGAGAACATTTGCCAGTGGCTAATGAAATCTGGACTGGCGAAGCCAGATCAACTCAAGGTGCACGTTTTTTTTTGTTAAGCGAGACGAAGGCGCGTATGATCGAACAAAACTTTTGGACATACTGTAAAGAGAATTTATTCGTCATTATCTTCATCCATCCCAAATATAAATTCCCTGAAGCAACTAGTGCATGCATTTCGAAACCTCAAAGATGGCGGAGTTTTGTTGTCTTTTCATCGCAGGTTGACGAAATTTAGCAGAATTTTAATATATGTTGAATGCGAATTTTGGTTTAGCCTTTTAGCTAAGTTCGGAATCGGATGTGGAGTGGGACCCAAAGAAACAGTTGAATGTCTAATCGGGATTCGTGTAAAAGCAAAATAACATCCAGCTGAGCGAAAGACAATGTTTTTGACTAAAACCCCTCGAAAAGGTTAGATAGAAGGCAGTCTGTTTCATTTATAGATTTGTTCCGTGTCGTTTCGTGGTAAATTTTAAATTGTAGTTTGGGCTGAATTCTAGTGGGCAGAACTGTGAAGTCTCGCATTCCGAACTCTCTTCTTAGGGCTGTCGCAAGTATGAAGTGATCGGGAACGTCGCGTTGCTCTGATTATTGTTATTACCGAAAGCAAGCACTTATTAACCGTACGTAAATTTCAACAATTGAAGGAAGAACGATACAAAGGGGCAGACGTAGTGACATTCAAATAGTCTAATATACGGTGCTCCTAAATCATTTGGTAAAACTAGGAGCCAATTGCATTGTTTCTATCGATTTGCCGCTATACATAGAAGCTCCAATGTATGCCCACAATATCGGTGTCTTCAAAGAGGTAGGAAAGTCACTACTTCGTCAACTATTCCTATTGATGGAAGTTAGCAAGGGCAGCAATTATCAAAGAACAGCTGTTTGTCATTAATCTCCGATACTTTTGGTTGGAATTTTTGTTGGAATCTCAGTATTCGTCGTTGCATTTTAACGTTAGAAGTAGCTATAACGAAAAGATATCTACATTCCAGGACCACCCACATCGTCAGCGGGCGCCCGACGAGGATGTTTGGGTGAGTACCCTTACATTTTATTATTTATATATATATATATATATATATATATATATATATATATATATATATATATATATATATTTTATTTTTTTTTTTCTTAAAACAATTTTATTATAATCCTTTTATATACACATTTTGCATGGTAGGGACAGTTAAATTATTTGAAATTTTTCTAATTAAAATTTTACTTATGAAAATATTGTTATAACCTTTTTAAATATAAATTTTGCATGGGAAGGACAGTTAAATTATTTGAAATTTTTCTAATTAAAATTTTACAAATGAAAATGTTGTTATAACCTTTTTAAATATAACTTTTGTATTGGAGGGATAGATTTTTGATTTGAAATTTTACTAATTAAAAATTTAAACATAGAAATGTCAAAGTAATTAAAGTAAAAGAAATATGAAGTGCCAATTCTGTTGAAAATCGGTCTTTCCTTTCCAATACCCTTTGCCCGGGTATAGGACCCGCTACGGTGGCAGGCTGCCCACGAAAAACATGAGCCAGCCGCCGGGTATTTAATTAATCCTTTTTTCGTTTCAGGGTACATCGCGGGTTGAGTGGCCCAAGCAGAGTGCCTCTTTATGGCATAGCGTTATGCAATCGAGTTGTATAATTCTATGGCATAAATTGGTCACCGGGGTACTCCCCTTCTGATGGGAAAGTTTATACAAGTCAAGTTGTATAAGTTTTCCACTCAGAAGAGGAAGACCTGGCCACTGCAACAAGAATATGGATTTATTCCGGTTGGGTGGGTGCGAAGGGGCTCCATCACCACCCGGTTGCCCCTCTTTCATTTGTGGGCCATGAGCTTCGTCGGGTAATGACGAGGTTACCCCAAGTCCGCCTTTCTTCTCAGGTTCCACTTGTTTTTGGAACATGTACTATCTCCCTCGGTGTAGTTATCTACACTTTTTGCGACTTCGGTCGCCTCTTGAGTAACATCAAATTCGTGAGTGCGAAATTTTTTGCAGTGGGTCCTCGTGCTGGAGAAATGAACCAGCCCCACGACACCACAATGCTAGCCTGCCAGCGCATTCACGCGTCTCCAGACGAGGGCATTCTCGGCAGATATTGTCATCTTCTTCTGCCGAGGCAGCAGAACATCGCTGCAGTCCTGTACGGACCTTTTGAATATCGTAAATCACTACAAATGGCGCCCAACGTGGGGCCCTGAAATGACCGGCTGTATCATCAGTCGTGAGCACGAGACAGTCCATCGTCTCTAGGTGTCCCCACAAGGTGTTAGTATTATTGGCGGGTAGGTAACTCCCGAGGGTTTTTGCACTAATCGTGCCCCAGCAACTTAGTAACTTCCGGACGTGTGTTGTCTTTAGACATCAATATCCTTTGGTCCTGCTTTTGAATTATACTTTGGTGGTTTACCACCATTGTATAATTAGTAAGGCCAAATGATATTAGAGTCCCTATTTGTGTTCGGAAGTTATTATCTCCACATACATTTTGCGGAGGATTCTGATCCACTCCCAAAACCAGCGGTGCCTGGGTGTCTTAAATTACATGGATTTTGATTTCATGTGATTGGCTGATTAGCTAATCCATGACAAGACACGCGCTGCTTGTGGATCAGAATTTAACCCTGGGCTGACAAGTGGTAACTTGTAAAAACTTGCGGATGAGGGAGCACTTGTGAACCCTGATTCTCATGGTGCCGCAAGAGAGTTGTCCCTGAAACACTACAGAAGGAATGTGCCATTGGTTTCCTTGCTTGGGAGGAAGGAACGGAATGGAGAGACCGAATTCTCATGATACATCCCAAATTTTTTTTTGATAGATCGTATCATTAGTTCGCCACTGACGGCCACTTCAAGAATTTTATATTTTAACATTTGTTTTCATATTTTTTCTTATCTTTATATATATATACATATATTTTTTTCGATATATATTTTTTTTTCGTAGTTCTGTTGTTTTTTGCTAATCACCATTGTTACAGGAATGCCCACCAAAAGAACTCCAGAGAGGAGGAAGTTGAGGTCAGATGCCGGACCAGCGCTCTTGTGCTCCATATGCCATGAGGACATGGATGAACTCACCAGTCAGCGTTTGCAGTGTGGACACAGGCTACTCCAACTATGTTTGGTCCAACTGCGGTAAACCTCATCCACGTGCCCGCTCTGTCGTCAGCCTCTAGAAACCACCCAGCCAGCAACAGAACGACCTCAGTCCTCCAGCGCAAGTGGAACTGTGCCCAAAAGCGGACCCCTTCCATCCACGACAGTGGGTGCACGAGAGGAAGACTACCGAGCTGAAGCAGTGCCGCCTGCGGAAGAGCCGAGACCCACTGTGGCTGCGGAGGCGACAGTCCTACAGGATTTAATGGCGCTCATGCAGGACCTGGCCACCCGGGTAGCCTCGTTGGAAAGCCGGAAGGATAATCCAGTACCACCTCGGCCAAGAACGCCTCTGATGTGGGATTCGGACCCAAATCCATGGGATTTTCCGGTAGACTCGAGGCGTGATCACGAACGAATCCGGCCCGGTGCGGCAATGAATCCGTTGGCTTCAGTGTACCGGCCCCAACTGAGCCAAGCACCGCCACCAACTCAGGCTCCAGTGATTCCGCCGGACCAACGCATCCATCCAGACGCTACGTATCGGCAGAAGCCAACGCAGATCCCCAGCATCATCCAGGGCTGGAATCTGCATTTCAGCGGGGAACCCAACACCATAACAGTGGAAGTTTTCATTGGTCGGGTGGAGTCGCTGATTGAGCAAATGCTAGCAGGAGACCACACGGCGCTGGCAGGATATTTGCCAATGCTGCTTAGGAGAGCAGCACTTGAGTCATATTGGCGAATACATTAGGCCCCAAAATCAATACGCTGGTCACGGTTGAAGGAGGCACTCCGCATGGAGTACCCTACGGTAGACATGGACGAATTAGTACTGGACAAAATTCATGCTAGATGGCAGCGTCCGGACGAGTCTTTCCACCAATATTGAGCAGACATTCTTCGGCTGAATGACCAGTTGTCAGAGCCGATGTCTTCTACCCAATTGCTGCGGTTGCTAAAGCGCAATCTAAGACCGGAGCTCCGTCGCCATATCGTGAACTCCGATCCACAGAGTATGGAGGCACTGCTGAGAACGGTGCGTCGCCTAGAGGTGTTTGAGGAAGACCTCCGGGACCGGCCATACGTACTGGCTAGGATGGGTCCTTGGCGAGGAATCGCGGAACTGGCCCCAGATTATACCACCATGGATCTGGAGGAAGATATGGACCATGACCAGCTTGCCGTAGCAGCGGTGGGAAGTCTTACGACCTGCTGGAATTGCAATCAAACCGGACACCGGTTCATTTCATGTCGAGCAGAGCGTAAGGTTTTCTGCTACGGTTGCGGCAAGCCGGACACTTACTTCCCGGACTGCCCTGAATGTGCCGCGCAAAAAAACGGCCGAAAGAATACCCGACCACCTCAGCGGTACTCGAAGCCCCCGCAGTAGTTCCCCAGCCAGCTGCTCACCCCAACAAACCTGACGTTAACACACCAGCCATGACCACTATGACTGCGGATGTTCACTCTCTTCCGGAGACCTCGCCAACGACAATGTTGAAGCGACCACTGCAGTCACTGCTAGAAGAACCCCGGCAGCCTCAAATACGCACTCTAAAGCCTTATCATGTTCGACTGCAGGAATATCGGGTGGCTCGAGAGCGAATATTTGCTTCCGAAGTAGTCACTTCCCGCCCGCGCCCGACAAAATGGTCAACCAGGCGTTGGCGGAATTTCCGCAAGAGAGTGCGCATCTGCCGTCAAACGTTAAACTCTTGTAACATCTCGGAGGTTGCTGAGAATGAGATCAGACCTTATCATCCAATAAAAGTGTTGGGCGAAACAGTGTTTGCATTGATCGACATGGGTGCCAGTATCAGCTGTCTTGCCTCGAGCTTTGGCTCGAAGGTGCTCCAAGAATATCCGAGCTTGATTAAATCCTGGCGCACTGAAATCAGTACAGCTGATGGCACCAAACACCCTATACGAGGTAAACTAACCACACCCGTGACGTTCAGGGGTCAGACGAAGGATATTACTTTCTACATTATCCCGTCTTTGACTCAGAATGTGTACCTAGGCGTCGATTTCGTCCTTCGCTTTGGACTGGCCTCCGATTTATTCACAGATTTGTCTTTAAATACCAGATATGTCAACGAACTCACTTCTGTTCCCGATAGGCATGAACTGACGCCTAACCAACGGCAACGCCTGGAAGCATCCATCGCTGCTTTTCCATCTTACGCTACCCAAGGCCTTGGCCGCACCACCCTAGTCTCACACGCCATCGACGTTGGCGATAGTAAACCGATTAAGCAGAGACACTATGCCATCTCACCGGCCATGGAGAAATCGGTGTATGCGGAGCTGGATAGGGTGCTCGAGTTGGGGGTCATAGAGGAGTCCCCGAGTGCCTGGTCATCACCGGTACCTTGGTGGTGAAGCCAGGTAAAGTCCGCCTTTGTCTAGATGCCCATAAGGTAAACGCGGTTACCATCAAGGACGCGTACCCTCTTCCACTCATCGATGGAATACTAGGGAGACTGCCGAAAGCCAATTATATCACCAGTCTCGACCTAAAAGACGCCTTCTGGCAAATTCCACTCGATGAGGGGTCGAGGGATAAGACCGCCTTCACAGTGCCTGGACGACCATTATATCAGTTCGTCACAATGCCCTTTGGCCTGTGTAACGCACCGCAAATGATGACTCGGCTGATGGACAAGGTCATCCCACCTCACCTGAAACACCAAGTGTTTGTGTACCTGGATGATCTGTTACTCATCACGGAAACGTTCGATCAACACCTCCTACTACTACAAGAAGTAGCCCTGCACATCAGTAAGGCGGGACTCACCATCAACGAATAAAAAAGTAAGTTTGTCATGAACGAAGTCCGATACCTAGGACATGTCACAGGACATCGCACTATCAAAACGGATCCAGACAAAACTCGTGCGATTGATGAGTTCCCCTTACCAAAAACAGTTAAGCAGCTACGACGTTTCCTTGGTCTGTGCGGTTGGTACCGAAGGTTTATTCGGAATTACGCAACAGTTTGTTAAGATTTTATATATTTATTTACTTGTCTGTTTGTCTGTCTGGTATTCATTTTCTAATTTATTTTTATTGTATTGTTTGTTTGTCCGTCTGTCATTTATTTAATTATTTATTTCATTCAAATTGTCTGCGCTGTCCGTCTGCTATTTATTGATTTCTCTGGTCGGTTTATTGATTTTACAGTCTGGTTATCCAGTATTTATAACATTAATTTTCAATTATGACATCGCATAACGCTTCTTACTCCACCTATTCTAGCTCTGACGACGAATTTGATTCCTTCCCACCAATGCATAACTGGAGGGTCAGTTTTGATGGTTCTTCTGCTCGGCTAGTTGTTGAGCAGCTCCTGTTTCGAGCCAACACCTTGGCAAAAATTACAACATTCACTTGGAGGAACTGGCATCTAGCCTCCACATTCTTCTGAAAGGAGCAGCAGAAGAATGGAACTGGTTATTCCGGAAGCTCAATCCCAATTTTACATGGATTGATTTGGAAGCTGCATTGAAACAGCGTTATGGATCTCATTGGACCAACGTAGATGTGCGGCGAGCGATCGATGCGCGTTTTCAGAGGCCAGAAGAATCTTTCTGTGAGTTTCATGGCTCCATAATGGAGATGGCCTTGCATCTTAAAAATCGGTTATCTGATTTTGACATGCAAGCCATTCTATTGCGGAACATGGACGAACGATTGAGGGATTCTTTGGCAGGCTAGAAATTCGCATCGGTAACAGAGTTGGTTTGTCACTGCACTAGAGTGGAAGCTGTGTGGTATCCCTCCGGTAGACCTGTGATTGACCATCGCAGTAGGCATCCTCCCAAAATTGGCGCTGTTGATATGTTGGAGAATGCCTGAGGTGATCCTCAAGTGAGATCTGCTGCTGGAGATCATGCACGCTTTCCGAGTCAGCCTCCAAGTGGGATCCCTTCGTCCTTGCATTAATACCATAGCACAATGAACAACCAGATACCAGACCAATGCCCATCCACAAGTTTCTTCACTTCGCCTCACATGTCCAATTTACCAACATTTTCTAGCAATGTGATTGCTTCAAGCAGATTACCGGACTACGTCAAATGTAATGAAAAGGCGGGCGATGATCGTGTATCACAGGCTGGTTTTAGAGCACGACCTTTTCGGGATCGCTTCCGGAGATCCTGGAGATATTTCTTCGCCAGGCGTCTCTTGAAACGTGCCTGCATGGAGTCAATTGTTGCAACTCCTGGCGACAATAGTCCGTACGCAGAGATTTCCGTCAAGGGTCGCAAATTGACGGGCTTGCTTGATAGCGGAGCCAGTGTTGGTATTTTCGGAGCAGGAGCCTTGGACCTGCTGTCGGACTTGGGTTTGCATATGCATACCATGCATGCTCATGTTCAGACTGCATTAGGGCACAAGGATCCAGTTCTGGAATACGTCACCACATTGGTACGATTTAACAACAACACCAAATCGATGAGATTCCTGGTTGTTCCTTCCTTAACGCACACAGTGCATCTTGGAATTGACTTCTGGGATCTCTTCAAAATAGCACCAATCCAGGTCAACGGTATCGAAGCAGCCTCAGAGGCCTGAATTCCATCTTTTGTCTCCAAAAGATCAGCAACGACTGGACTTCGTCAAACAACAGTTTCCGTCGTACCATTGGGGGTAATAGAGGAAAGTCAGAGTTTGTGGAGTTCTCTTGTGACCCTTGTCAGAAAACCCGGCAAGGTGCGTTTGTGTCTTGACGCTCGACGCCTCAACGAAGTGATCGTTAAGGACGCCTATCCGTTGCCACTGATTGAAGGTCTTTTGGCACGGTTGCAGAGTACCAGGTTCATTACCAGCTTGGACCTGAAGGATGCCTTTTGGCAAATACCATTGGATGAGGCAAGTAAGGAGAAATCGGCCTTTACTGTCCCTGGCAAGCCCTTTTACCATTTCAAGGTCATGCCGTTCGGTTTATGCAATGCTCCCCAAACGATGTGTCGCTTGTTGCATAAAGTAATACCGCATGAGCTGCAGGACAAGGTATTTGTTTATCTAGATGACCTGCTTGCTATAAGTTCAACATTTGATGAGCACTTGGAGCTCCTGAGTACTATTGCGAAACTGCTCAGGGACGCCAACTTGACGATCAATGTTGAAAAAAGCAAGTTCATCAAGAAGGAGATTTATTTATTTATTTATTTATTCCATCTTACAGACTAAACAATCCAATAACAAAATGGAACGCAAAGAACAATTACAGCAATATTTAAATGAAAAAAAATAATAAAATGTCGATAGTTAAAAGTTAAACTAGTAGTTAGTCTCTTAGTTTTTTCTTAAATGCTATGTAAGAGGGGGGGAAAGGACCAAGCTTGAGATTATTATGATTTCGTACGATTCTTAAGATTGGTGAATAGAAATATTAATCAGTTCTATCATATGGGATAGCGAAATAAGAATTCATCCGAGATGAACGAGATGTTTGTCGGAAACGCAGCTCAGAAAAAATATTTAACGGGACTTGATGGTAGCAGAGTTTGTACAAAAAACATTGGTCTAAAAAAGTTCGTCGGGATATCAGGGATGGAAGAGATAGGAAAGATAAACGACTTTCATAAGGCTGATATGGCAAATCAAACTTAAGGAAAAGAAAACGCGTGAACTTTCTTTGGACAGTTTCTAAAGAAGACACGACATAGGAATATCGGGGGGACCAGATAACAGAACAGTATTCAAGCAAAGGGCGAACAAGACAAAAAAAAGGGCTGACAGAAGAAGAGATGCTATTGAATTTATGTACATGTCCAAGGATAAACCCGGAAACTCTAGACGCTTTAGTAATCACATTTAAAATATGTGCATCAAATTTGAGTTTTGGATCAAAAGTTACTCCCAGGTCTTTATGACTGAACACTTCAGAGGGCAAAGCATCATTTAATATAAAATTAAAATTAATAGGAGAGTCCTTAAGAGAAAAAGTCATTTTATGACATTTAGTGGTGTTAAGACATAAATAGTTTGAAGCACACCATTTATTTAGAGCATTCAGATCATTTTGGAGGAGCTGACAGTCTAAATGGGATTTGACTGCTCAAAATACTTTGAAGTCATCTGCATACAAAAGGTACGAGGAATTAATTACAAAGGGAAGATTATTCATGAACAACATGAGGAGAAGAGGCACAAAAATTGAACCTTGTGGAACGCCAGATGAAGGATAAATAGGACTAGACGTAGTACCAGAGAGACTTACTCGACAGGGACGACACAATAGATAAGATGACATCCAAGATAGAAGAGCACCCGAGATGCCAAGAGCTTCAAGCTTATGACAAAGAAGTAAATGATTCACATTTTCGAAGGCCTTGAAGAAATCTGTGTAGATCACATCAACTTGCAGTTGGTTATCCAAAGCTCTTGCAATACTGTTTGTGAATTCCATTAACTTAGAGGTAGTGGAGTATCCTTTTAGAAAGCCATGCTTGCCTGGAGCAATAATAGGAGCTAATGAGTTTGAGAGTCGATTATGAACCAACTGTTCAAGTAACTTTGGAAAGCAGGACAGTGAGGAAATAGGGCGATAATTGGAAACTGACGCAGGATCACCACTTTTAAAAATAGGCACAATATTAGCTATTTTCCAAGGGTTTGGGAAAGTACCAGTACTCAAACTAAGATTGAAGAGGAGAGATAAAGGAAAACTAAGCGATGAGGCTAACGACTTCACAAATATGTTTGGCAAACCATCCGGCCCAGGGCTGGTATTAGGATCAAAAGCATTGATCAAAGCTTCGACTTCAGATGCATCTGTACAAATAAAGGAAATTTGGAAGTGAAGATGATTAGGTAAGACAACAGGATGCACAGCTGCAGCGGGAGAAGAAAAAGTTGAAGAGGAAAATTGGGCAAATGAGTCAGTGACTCCTTGAGGAGAAGAAACTTCTGCACGATTCCAATGGACCTTACTAGGAATGGCATTAAACTTCTGTTGAGGACCTAAAGCATCTTCAGAGCATATCTGATCTCTTTTTTGCCAATAGCACGCAGCCTGCTAAAATTACATCTTGCTTCAATAGTGCCGAGTGTTTTAAAGACACGATGTGCCTTATCTTTTGCTCGTAGGGCACTAAGCACTCGCTTTGTAAGCCAAGGCTTATGATTTGCTTTACGAAATGTCTGAAGAGGCGTATAACAGCGAATAAGATTATAAATATATATGTAAAATTTATTCAAAGCAGCCTCACAATTTAGGCCTCTAAAGAAATTTAGCCAGTTGACTGAAAGTAATTCTGCATTAATAGCTTCATAATTAGCTTTAAAAAGTTAAGTTGTGGAGTGGGATGAGGTTTGTTAAATTTAATTTCATCGACTTTAAGATCTATAGATAAAGGAGGATGGTGCCGATCAGGAGGAACATACGGATGTAATGCTTGAGATACAGATAAGTAGCCAGCATTTGATGGAACAAGGTCAAGGAGATGACCATTAGAATTGCGGATATGGTTAAATTGAGAAAAGGAGCAATGCGATAGGAAAGATGACAGGGTTATAGAAAAAGGGTCAACTGACGAGATTGAAGGGGTAGTATAATTTTCCACTCTATGCATGGTAAGTTAAAATCCCCGCAAACTAATATTTTGGCGTGAGGATGTCGCAAAACTAGATAAGAGGATAGATCATCAAAAAACGTCTCATAAACAGTTAAAGGTGAATTACAAGGAATATAAATAGACAAAATCAAGAACTCTGTATTTGAGGGAGAGAAATTTTGATAATAACACATTCTTAAGTAGGAGAAAAACAGAAATCAGAACAAGGAGAACTAGGTAGAGCTTTGCTAACTGCAACCAAAACTCCACCACCATCAGCCTTATTAGTAGCAATCAGGTCACGGTCACATCTATATACAATATGATCAGGAAACATTTCACTGCTCAAAATGTTTCCATTCAGCCAGGTCTCGGAGAAGCAAATAATATAATCATTACTAACTTGATAAGAGATAAAGAGTTCCTCAAGCTTGGTCCTTAATCCTCGTACATTTTGGTAAAAAATAGATAAACACATTTTATTAGGAGAAGAGAAGTTACATTGAAGAGTGTTAAGGTTTGAAAGAGATTCATTGAGGTTTAAAGAGGATACAGTAGAAAAAACATTATGGTTATCAGAATATTCATCAAGATTACTTGTGACTAGAGCTTTGGGATTTCGTTTATTGCCCGACGAAAATTTCTTCGTCTAGATTCAAACGGCTTCGCAAGTACTTACTGGCTTAGCCAGTAATTCGAATTCAGGACAATATCAGTATTGGCAGAAATCACTAATTTGAATGAAGCAACTACTTTGTCCGTTAAATTTTCCTTAGTCAATTTATGACAACTAAAGACTTTAACGGATGATCCAAACTTTTTGCTGACACAACGCTTTAGGTCCTCAATAGAAGTTTTGTACGCCACTCTAGATATGAAGATATTCTTCAAAGGTAAGAAGCACGAATGACAGGAGAATCGAGATCTGTTGAGGGAACGAGGTCACTCGATTTCTGATGTTGAATTGAAGGTGGTATTTTCTTTGGAATCACTCCCTGACTGTTGAATGAAAAACCAGGTGGGCTGATGATAAGTAAATCAGATTGTTGATTAATAGAAAGCGGCCTCAACAGCGAGTTGCTCTTAGTGACGATTGATTGACCAGATTCCGCTGTTTCCACATAATTGCAGCAATCCGGCTGCAGTACGAACGCTGGCTATATCTGCATATCTTGTTGAGCAGCTAGTAATGTATCAGGTACATTTAAATTGTCAGCTTCCAAAACCGTTGGTTGTTGGTTAATAGATAGCGGCTTCAACAACGACTTACTTCTAGTAACAATTGAGAGACTAGGTTCAATCAATTCTGCAGAATTGTGGTAGTCTGGCTGCAATACTAATGCTGGTTGATGCTGCATATCATGTTGAGAATTGACGTTCAGGCTGTCACTTAAGCACAAGGTGGATAGATCACCTTGAGAGGAGGCATTGGATAATTTTACCTGCGGTTTACTTTTTGTCGGTATTGATGAAGCTGGATCCGACACTGAACGCACAACCTTTTCGAACGAACTAGATGTTGGATTGGAAGATGATGAATCCGCAAATTGTAACAAGGAGTCGACTTCAGAACAAGCAGAAGAGCACTAGCCTAGCAGGGATTTTAGCTCGCCGGTTAAGGAAGTGATCATCTTCCTTGCAGTTTGGAGTCGAGAGACATAGGCAGATACTGAGTAACGCCTACATGATGCACAGTGCCAATGGACTCCATTGTCCACTTTGTTAATAAGATCTGCCACAGTGCCCTTCAGGTTGACACACGCCACGTGGAAAGGAAGTTCACAGAACCCAAAATACACAATCATGGGGGGTTTGCCACTACTAACGACACATTTCGAAGAGCTACAAGACATTATGATCAGTTTTTGGGTATTTTTTAATTTTATTATCACTGTTATTTTCTTTTATAATTATTAATTTTTTTTACACTTTATGTATGTTTTTTTTATTTCTTTTATTTTATTTTTGATTTCTTTTTTTATTTATTTATTTATTGTCTGATTCTATTATGCTGATTAGCTTAATTCTTTGAAAAAGAAAAAAGAAAAAAAAAAGTATCTTTGTCCAGAGTATAAAATAAAGCACAATTAGTTTGTAGGAAGTAGGATGTGTCTACACTATAAAATTTTAAATTTTTAAAATTTAGATAAAAATGTCATATGAGTCGAAAGAATTGCCGACTTTAAGGAGCCACAAGGCACTTGAAAAATTATATCTGTTTTTATTTAGATTATGTAGATTGCAAAGAATCGCCGACTTTTGGGAGCCACAAAGCACTTAAAAAATTCTATTTACTTTCACTTCGATAATGTAAAGTTGTATAGTTATGGGTGCGGAAAACTCACCCGACACACAACACTTGTTGAATTGCAGAATTGAATTACGTTGAATTAACTATTTCACTTGAACAAAGTATTTCGGGAAAAAGTTAATGTCTTAAATTACAGACCGAAACACTCAAAGATATTTACACCCGCGATGCAAATATTCACTGTTATTACTTTTCGACGAAAATTTAAATTTAATATTAAAACTTTTCAAGGAAATAAAATTAAGAGCGAAGAGCACTTCAATTGCCACGTTCAATGATCAATGTTATCAATCAATAGTGCCTTCAATCAAGTGAAGCGCTTGTTGATTTCTGCTCATGTGCTGGCCAACCCCGACTTTACGAAGCACTTCTATATCCAGTGTGACGCAAGTACAGTGGGTATTGGAAGTGTTTTGTTCCAGAGGAACGATGAGGGTGGAGAGCATCCAATCGCATATATGTCTATGAAGTTCAACGCTGCGCAACGTAACTGTAGCATTACAGAATTGGAATGCTTAGCTACGGTGCAGAGCGTAAAGAGATTCAGGGCATATATCGAAGGGTTGCCCTTCACCATCATAACCGACAATGCCAGTCTTAAATGGCTGAGGCAGCAGTCGGACCTTTCCGGTCGATTGGCTCGCTGGAGTCTGAAATTACAAGGGTTCAATTTCCAAATTGAACACCGGAAAGGTGCCCTTAACGTTGTTCCTGATGCGTTGTCAAGTACATGCTCGAAGGACGAGCGGGTGAACTCGATCATTCTCTGTCTCCCGGAGCACGGGCACATTGGTGGTTCAATCCCGGAGTCTGCGTTTCAGGAGCCCGAGTATAAGCATCTCAAGGAGCAAATCTTGAAACAACCCGATCAGTTTAAGAATTTGCATCTTGCGGATGGTCGAATACATATTAGTACGGGTTCTCCTGTAACGTCGACTACTGATGTTCCCAGAACAAAACTATGGGTTCCTGAGGGTCACCAACGAGCTCTCATAGTACGAGCTCATGATGATTCCCGGGGCTCTCATTGTGGAATTCGCAAAACAACTGAAGTTTCGCAAAGGTATTATCATTGGCCTTGTTTGCGTCAAGATGCGATTCAGCACATCAAGAATTGCCTGATATGCAAACAGGTCAAACCATCAAATTCCACAATGAGACCCCCTATGGGGGCATCACGAGACTCTGAACGACCTATGCAGTGCCTGTTCGTGGACTTCATGGGCCCATACCCCCGTTCAAGATCAGGGAATACCCAATTGTTCGTGGTCCTGGATCGTTACACAAAGTTCGTATGGCTCAAGCCCATGACGAAAGGCACTGCGGAGTCAGTCGTGCGATATTTGGAGCGCGAAATCTTTTTGACCTTTGGAGTGCCTGAATGGCTACACTCTGACAATGGGGTACAGTTCACCTCCAAGGTATTCAGCAAGCTTATGAATGACTATGGAGTGCAGCATTGTTTCACCCCATATCATTCACCGCAGGCGAATGCCTCAGAGAGGTCAAACCAGTCGACACTGAACGCTATTAGAGCCTACATAGGGTCTGATCATGGCAAGTGGGACGAGAATCTTCCAGCCTCATGTTTTGCCTTCCACAAGGTGATTCATGGGGCACGAACGAGGCAAAATGCATTCTTTGCAAGGATGCTAAGCTAGCACCCGGCGACCTCAAACATGAGCCGGGGACAGGGAGATGCTGGGTTTTCAAGGAGGCCCTAACTAAAGTCAAATCGATACTCAAATGATCCGTATCCTGCAGGTCAATTTGCACCGAAGCACAAACGCCCAGGACCTACTTGAGCAGTTTGCGAGGGATAAGAAAGCTGGCTTGCTGTTGCTGAGCGAGCAACATCATAACAAGGACTCGCAAGCGTGGTACCCTGACGAATCTGGTACCTCGGCCATCTGGCTTCGAGACAGCGCCCGCCTTCAGGTGCAGGGCCATGGACGCGGGGATGGTTTTGTGTGGGTGCGGTGCTCAGGGATAACATATTTCAGTGTTTATCTGACGCCTAACGAGGCAATGCGATCTTTTCGAACCAAACTCGATGCCCTGGAGGACGCTGTCTCGAACACAGAGGGCCACATGCTGGTCGGGGGAGACTTCAACGCTAGAGCCATTGAATGGGGTATGCAACAATCCGACTCAAGGGGAAAGCAAATCTTGGACATGGCGGCCAGAACAGCGCTTTTGGTCCTAAATACTGGTAACACCCCCACTTTCCGCCGCTGGGGTTGCGTAGGAACCATACCCGATGTGACACTCGCTTCGGAGTCCCTGGTACCTAGAGTACACAACTGGCGAGTACAAGAGGACTACTCGGCTAGTGATCACCAGTATATAGCTGTTGAGATTCACGACAGTGCCACTCTGCGTGCATGTGCCCAAACTTCAATCATCGGATGGAGGACTGGGAGGATGGACGTAGAAAGGTTTGCTAACGTGCTTACGGCAGGCGCACCGTTGCTGGGAGCTCCGCCAGGGAGTGGAGGGCCTACAGCCAAGGACTTGGTGAACTCAACTATGAGTACCATCATAACTGCTTGCGAGTCTTCCATGCCCCATCGGAGACCCCGACACGGTAAGCCTCCAGTATACTGGTGGTCAAACAAGATCGCCGAACAAAGAAGCGAGTGTCACAAACTTCGGCAAGAGGCCCAGCGGGCGCGAACACAGGAGGAGGCAGACAATAGGCTAGCAGCATACAGGTCCGGCAGGAAATATCTTCGCAGGCTTATTAACAAGAGCAAGGCCCGATGCTGGCAAAACCTCATGGACGATGTAAATAGGGATCCGTGGGGCCTAGGTTACAAGCTGGTCATGCGAAAACTTGGTGCCCAACGGAAGCCCTGCTTACATGAAGCAGAGAAGATGGACGAGATCTTACGGGCACTATTCCCCACGCACCCTGTCCGTGTCGATTCAGCTCATGCACAAACACCAATAGAATGTTCACCTTTCACAATGATGGAACTGGAGCAGGCAATTCTATCCATGAAAGCAAGGAAGGCACCGGGACCAGATGGTGTGCCTCCTGAGGTTTTGCAGCTTGTCTACAAGCTTTGTCCTGACTTGTTGCTCAGTATGTTCAACGCTTGCCTTTGCGAAGGTGTATTTCCGGAACGCTGGAAAGTGGCGAGGCTCGTACTGATCAGCAAGGGGAAGGGAAATTCCGAATCGCCGTCTGCATACCGCCCGTTATGTATGCTAGACACGGCTGGGAAAGTGCTCGAGAAACTCATCAAGGGAAGAATCACTGACGCGGTCCGTTTTGCCGGGGACCTATCTCCACGGCAGTATGGTTTTAGAGCAGGTCGCTCAACTATTGACGCGATAGTGGAAGTAGTGACCGCGGTCCAAAGAGCGGAGGCTCACTGCCAGTCAAACAAAAGGGTTGTGTTGCTCGTGACGCTTGACGTCAGAAGCGCCTTGAATTCCGCTAGATGGGCAGATATTCTGGAAGCACTGGAAAACTCTTTTCAAGTCCCAGAATATCTGATGCGGATTTTGAAGAACTACCTTACAGACCGGAGCCTGCTCTATGAGACGAAGAAGGGTCGGCGGAGGATGGAAGTTACATCGGGTGTTGCACAAGGCTCCATCCTTGGCCCAGACCTGTGGAACATCACGTACGACGGGCTACTGAGAATCCAGCTGCCGGATGAGTCGCGCTTGATCGATTATGCAGACGATGTTGCGGCGCTAGTTGTGGGACGCACTGTTGAACAAGCGCAACTCAGACTGGGTATGCTAATGCGCCGAGTGAGGGACTGGATGACTGCTCGTGGGTTCAGCCTAGCTTTGGAGAAAACCGAAGTAGTCATCTTGACAAAGAAGAGAATCCCTAGAGTAAGGATGATCAACATTGGGGAAGCACTCGTTGAGACTAAACTAGCCGTGAAGTACCTGGGCATTTTGATAGACTCGAAGATGCGTTTCTCTGAGCAAATCAGGGCAATAGCTGACAAGGCCGCAGCGAGTCTTTCGACTCTCAGCCGGCTAAAGGCCAACATAGGGGGTCCCACCTCATCAAGAAGGAGACTTCTGATGAGTGCAGTACAATCTGTGCTGTTGTACGGATCGGAGATATGGTGTGAGGCTCTCAACAAGGGGCTGTATCGAAGGCGCTTGGCACAGGTGCAGCGACGGGGAGCGCTGCGGATTGCATCTGCATATCGGACTGTCTCGGAGTCGGCAGTGCTGGTCATCGCAGGAGTAATACCCATTGCCCTCCTTGCCAAGGAGCGCCGCAGAATCTACCTGCGGAGGAACGAATGCGACAGAGGTGCTGTCACCCACGAAGAACGAGAACGCTCACTCAGTGATTGGCAACAGTCCTGGGTGAGCGATACAAAAGGTAGGTGGAACGCACGCCTTATTGGTAACCTGAGGCCGTGGCTCAATCGAGGGCATGGTGAGACTGAGTTCTATCTAACTCAGCTACTGAGTGGACATGGATACTTTCGGTCTTACCTGCACAAGATTTGTAAGTCACGGTCTCCTGACTGCATATTCTGTGCTGGAGAGGTCGATGATGCCTACCACACATTTTTTGTATGCAAGAGGTGGGAAAGGCAGCGCGGTGATCTCATTGAAGAAAAGAGGGATCTCTCTCCGGATGAACTCACTGGAGAGATGCTCACATCCGTTGACAAATGGAACTGTATGGCACATTACGCTCGGGCAGTCCTTAAGATAAAAAGGAAAATATATGAGCACCTGGAGGCGTCCAGGGCGGAGGGGTCTCTTTTCTAGAAATCCCTCTCCCTTCCCCTCCATTCGTTGGAAAAGGGATCCCTGTAGCCCGGTGGTGCCTAAGCGCGTAGAGAAATGAGGCTTAGCCCGAAGTAATGTGTCAAACGGTTGCAGGCTAGGTTCTCAGATTGACAGGGGAGGTGTTTAGTGGGTAGTCCAAGGGTATCCTTCATGGGAGTCCCACACTGCCAGACTCGGCGGGCGTAAATGCCTTCACCTCCCTACCACAAAAAAAAACAAAAGAAAGGTGATTCATGAGTCCACGGGATATTCGCCCTACTTTCTCATGTTCGGGTACCACCCTATCCAACATGGTTCTGAGTACACCCTCCTCAGAAGCCTTAATGCCTTTGAGGATGGTGACGTAAAGCTAAGTGCTAACAGTGATCGACTGCGAGCTGTACAGGACCAAGTCAGATGTAAGTTGCAAGAAGCCTACCAAAAGGGAGCTCAACGCTACAGCCTTCGTATTCGTCCTCGTGAGCCACTTCAGGGTCAGAAGGTTTTCGTGCGTGATTCCACTGTGAGCAATGCCGCAGATCACTTTGCTGCCAAATTCGCTCCTCGATTCACTCCTGCAGTGGTCCGTCATCGTATTGGGCAAGTGGCATACGAGCTTGAGGATGAATCCGGTAAGCTGCTTGGGACCTTTCACGCTAAAGACATCCGATCCGATTCATAATTATCCCTGCTGACATTCTTTGTTTGCCTGGCTGAATGAGACACTCAGGCTCTGGGTCTTCCCCACGATTGTTGCGAATTCCGGCGTACCAAACTTCCTCCCATTCGCAACTTCAAAATGCCGCCGTAACATCTCCATCTTCCTTTGGGCATTTATACCTTTTCCCCTGTTATTAATTTAATTTTATTAAAATTTTTCCAATTTCCCTATAAGTTTTACCTCCCCATCATCACAATCCCACCCTTTTCCCTTATTTCTAACTAAAATAATATAATATACACTAATAATTTCAATTTTCCCACTAACAACATTCCATTGATTAATTCCCACTAACAAAACTTCATTCAATACCTTTTCCTTCATATCAACTAATTCTATTCCCACTAACAAATTTCATATTTTTATACTAACAAAAATTTATCCACGTTTCCCTTTTAACAAATTTCCAAATCTTGCCCATCAAGAAAGAGTTGAAGTCGCTAAACTGATGAATGGGAGATGGAAAAGTCATAGCTCCATTGGTTACGGCACGAGTTCTCGACCGGGGGTCTACTGGAACCCTGAGTTCAAGTTCTCCCGGTCGCAGGGAAGCACTCTTTTTGGGGTATCGGCAAAATCAATAGCTTCCGTAATGTATATGTGACACTTTGCATTTAATCAAGCGATTCTTGGATGATGTAAATTGCCATATATGCAAATCAATGGATACTATTGTGTTTGTCGATACGTGAAAGAAGATGTGTGGGTAGCGGAATCGATGTGTATTGAACTTCAATTACGTTACCCAGATGCGGCAGCGGTAATTTAAAAATGAAATGTTTTACGGAATCTGATTTGGGAAGGTGAAATGCGGGATTGGGTGCTTGAATGCGGGGCAGTCGGTTCTTTTGACTTGGAGAAGGTGGATAAGAGTGATATATTTCCGCGAAGAAGTTTTTAGGAGTTTTTCGATGATGACGGGGAAAAAAACAATCGAAATGTTGAGATTGGAAAATTGGTGTTAGGAGTTTCAACATGAAAAATTAGTAAATAAAAGCCATGATTGTGATTCAGGGAGTTTTCGGGAGTGATATGAGCGGAAATTTGAAAGGGTAGTGCACTTATAAATGAAAAGTACCATTTTCTGAAGGGATAAAAGAACTTAAATTGCGTACGAGTGAAGTTATGTGGGCTAAACACACGAGAAACTCGTAATTAGGTGAGGTGAAGCCGGAATAAAACAGTGTCGGTTTAAATTACATAAGACAAAAGAAATTTAAATAGTTTTGAATCGGAAAAATTGGTCGGAGTAACAGTGGTAATACAAAAAAAAAAACAGTGGATGCAGGTTGTGGTGTATGCCGTAAAGAAAGTGAAAGTATGGATTAAAAACAAAAATTTACTAATGAAAAGTGAATCAAAAACCAAACGCGGGTCTGAATGTAATTAGCATCGGGATCCCTGAAGGATGAATCTATAGTGCCAGGTTTCCGAAGAGAAGGTCTACATTTTGTGAAAAGTGGCCGGTTTAGGTTGCGTTTAAAGTAGTGTAAACATTCTTTTTAAATTGAAGTTGATTTTCAGTTCCCCCCTTCAGTTGCCGAGCGCTCTGCAGCATTAATAGGGGTGAGTAATTACGAATTTTTTTTTTCATTATATTTTTTATTAAGTACATTTCAATCATATTGAAATTTTTTTTTAATACAATTATCTCCTTGGAATATTTTTCCCCTTTGATTAAAAATATTGGCTGGTTTTTATAGCAGTGGTGAAATTTAGTTACTCATTTGATTCATTAGTTAAATCAATGAACAACAAAAAGAAGTAGCTTGTTTATAATATTTTTTTTTACATGAATTGGTTGATTTGTTCTTTTTTTTCTATTTTAATAAAGCGGCCACTATGTTGAAACCAAAAATAATTTTTTTCATTTCTCAAACATGACCCCTGCTTTCCCGTCCTTTTTCCTCTGTGTTAGTGTTCTTTATGTAAGGTGGCTCAGCACGAGCAGAGGGTGTCCTGGAAGTCCCACGACACGACTGAGCGCTACCCGGCCTCAGTATGCCACCGCGGGCTACACACCCCTCTGCTAATTCTCAATGTCTGCAACTGCGGTGACTCCCGTGGTTGCAAAAATGCATGGAAGCCAATATGGAGCAAAATACGGAGATGACGCTTTTCCTCTCCACCCAAATCACCAGCAATTGCCAACTTTCATAGGCGAATCTGAATAAGAATGGGGCACGGTGATTGTCGTTGTTGGCTCACACTTCACGGTCAAAATAGCGAAATCAGTACGCACTGATGAACAAGAAACGACCGCGACTGCTGAATAAACGGCAAACATTCGTGAGAAATGGGAAACTCGAGGTCGCATATAAGGTTTGGTGAAATTTTCGGAAACTTTCACATATTTTTGTACGATTGTTGCACACTTGAAAGGAAATATTTGGTTTTCAATTATTTAATATTACGACGACGATAATGGATATGGACAATCACGAGGAAGGCGACTCTTTTGGCACGTTTTCACGCGTTCCGGGTCCCGCTCTAAATCGCACTTTCCAATTTTCATACTTTTCCCTATTCCCCGTTGCTGGATCTGTTGTTGGTGTTTGCAATTTCTCTTCTTCAATCTGACTGTTTAATTTTAACACGTGTTCTAAGACGAGTCTTCCACACAAAAACAAAATATATGCAATGCACTTTCCCACTGTCACGATGCCTTTTACCACGAATGCCGTGCAAACTCTTTTCTGAATTAATTCCAAATCAAAATCACAGCGTAGCGAATGGCCAACGAATAACACGAAGCAACTTTCGAAACAAACCACCGACAGACACGGTCATCGTCAAAGGTGTTGTCACCGTCCTACGCAAATGTAATTTTTCTTGGAGGCACAGTCCGCAGGGGGATGGTAAAGTATTGGAATTAAAAGGGTGAATGGTTGAAAATTGTTTTCAAATTAAAAACTTTATAATTACTACCTGATTTCAAATGATTTGGACGGCACTTTTACCAACAATTTTCATACCGAACGTATTTTGCACGACAGCCATGATCTCCTTTTTTCCTGGTCGCGGTCGTAAGTCGACTCCCTGATCCGTTCAGATCTCTTCTCTTTCTTTTCCCGTGTTGCCACGGTAAATCGAATAAGCTGAGCTCGATTGCATTCGGTAATTTTTTTTTGTGGTAGGGAGGTGAAGGCATTTATGCCCGCCGAGTCTGGCAGTGTGGGACTCCCATGGAGGATACCTTTGGACTACCCACTAAACACCTCCCCTGTCAATCTGAGAGCCTAGCCTGGAACCGTTTGACACATTACTTCGGGCCAGGTCTCGTTTTGTTACGCCGTGGGGCACCTTCAAGCTGGGGAGTCCCTTTCCTTGCGGGAGGGGAGAGGGGAAGAGGAAATGCCAGAAGAGCGATCCCCCAGCCCCAGCACCTCCAGCTGCTGTGAGTCCCTTTTATCTTTTAGGACTGCCCGAGCATAATGTGCCACCTGGTTCCATTTGTCAACCGATTCGAGCATCACCGCAACTATATTATCCGGGGTGAGCTCTCCCATCTCCCTGTAGAGTTCCCTTCGCAGCCTGGCCCATTTGGTACACGCAAAAAATGTGTGACAGGCATTGTCCTCCTCTCCTGGGCAAAACCGACAATCGGGAGACCGTGACTTGCCGATCTTGTGCAGGTAAGACTGAAAACACCCGTGCCCGCTCAAAAGCTGGGTAAGATAGAAATCAGTCTCACCATGCCTTCGATTTAGCCACGGTCTCACATCCGGGATGAGGCGCGCAGTCCACCTTCCCTTCGTGCAATTCCCCAAGATTGCTTCCAATCGTTGAGCTTGCGTTGTCTCCTCTCGCCGACAACCATCTCCCTTGCATCCTCGTTTCGAAGCAGGTAAATAGCGCGGCGCTCTCTAGCACGCAGGGCGACAGGTTTGACGCCTGCAGTCATTCTCGCCGCCGAGTCAGAGACTGTTAGATACGAAGATGCAATTCTCAGTGCTCCTCTTCTCTGTACCTGTGCCAATCGTTTTCGGTATACCTCCTTGCTGAGAGCGTCGCTCCTTACCTCTGGTCCGTACAGTAGCACTGAACCTACAGCACTCATCAAGAGGCGTCTTCTTGATGGGCTGGGTCCCCCTACGTTGGCCATAAGTCGACTCAGGGCCGATATTCCCGAAGCAGCCTTCTCAGCCGTTGCCCTGATTTGCTCAGAGAAACTCATCTTCGAGTCGATCAGTAGCCCCAGGTAATTCACCGCTGGCTTCGATTCAATTTGTATGTCTCCAATACTGATCATCCTTACTCTAGGGATTCTCTTTTTTGTCAAGATGACCACTTCGGTTTTCTCCAGTGCTAAACTGAGCCCGCGAGCAGTCATCCAATCCCTCATTTGGCGCATTGGCATACCTAGCCTACGTTGCAATTTTTCAAAGGTGCGTCCGGCGACCAGAGCCGCAACATCATCCGCACAGCCGACCAAGCGCGACTCATCTGGCATCTCAAGTCTCAGTAGCCCGTCGTAAGACACGTTCCACAGGTCCGGACCAAGGATAGACCCCTGGGCAACACCCGATGTAATTTCCATCCTTCGTTGGCCCTGTGTCGTTTCGTAGAGCAGGCTTCGGTCCTTTATGTAGTTCCTCAAAAGAAGCATTAGATATTCTGGAACTTGAAAGTTTTCCAGCGTGTCCAGAATATCCACCCATCTAGCGGAGTTGAAGGCATTCCTGACGTCGAGTGTCACCAACACGACGATCCGTCGCTTGGTGCGACTATACGCCTCTGCCTTTTGGACCGCGTTCACCAACTCTGCAATCGCATCAATGGTAGAACGTCCTGCTCTAAAGCCGTACTGCCGAGGAGATAGGTCCCCAGCAGGACGAATTGCGTCAGTGAGTCTTCCCTTGATGAGTTTCTCTAGCACTTTACCAGCCGTGTCTAGCATGCATAACGGGCGGTATGCAGACGGCGATTCGGGATTTCCCTTCCCCTTGCTGATCAGCACGAGCCTCGCCACCTTCCATCGTACCGGGAAAACCCCGTCCCGTAGGCAAGCGTTGAATGTGCTGAGCAGCAAGTCAGGACAATGGTGATAGACGAGCCGCAACACCTCAGCTGGAATACCATCTGGACCTGGAGCCTTCCTCGCTTTCAGGGAGAGGACTGCCTCCTCCAGTTCCAGTTGTGTAAAGAGTGGGCACTCGACTGCTGTTTCACCATGGACAGCGTCAACACCAACGGGATGGGCGGGGAAGAGTCCCCGCACTATCGTCTCCATCTTTTCCGCGTCATGTATGCAAGGCTTCCGTAGGGCACCAAGTTTCCCCATGACCAGCTTGTAGCCAAGGCCCCACGGATCCTTGTTCATATTGTCCACTAGGTCTTTCCAGCAGCGAGCCTTGCTACTGTTGATCAGTTTGTGAAGGCATTTCCTGGCCGACTTATATGCTGCCACCGGGTTGCATGCCTCGTCACGGTTCCGCGCCCATTGAGCCTCATGCCGAAGCTTGTGACACTCCTTTCGCTTTTCAGCGATTTCAGCTGATCACCAGTACACTGGGGGCTTGCCGTGCCGGGGTCTTCAACGGGGCATAGAAGCGCAGCAAGCAGTCGTGATTATGCTCATAGTAGAGTTCACCACGTCTTGAGCTGCCCGTTCTCCCGTCCCCTCCGGAGCTCCCTGCAGCGGCTCACCTGCTGTGAGAACCTTGACGAACCTCTCGACGTCCATTCTTCCAATGTTCCATCCTGTTGTAGAAGGCCAAGAGCACGGACGTCGGGAGATAGCATCACTTATCTCAAGCAAAATGCACTGGTGATCACTGGCTGAGTAGTCCTCTAATACTTTCCAGTTGTGTATCCTCCGTACTAAGGACTCCGAGGTGAATGTCACGTCCGGTATGGTTCCCTCACAGCCAATACGGCGGAAAGTCGGCGTATTTCCGGAGTTTAGTACGACAAGGGCCGTCCTGGCTGCCATTTCCAGGATTCGTTTTCCCCGCGGATCCGTCCGAGGCATGCCCTGTTCGATTGCTTTAGCATTGAAGTCGCCCCCAACGAGCACTTTGCCCTCTGCGTTCGAGACAGCGCCCTCTAGAGCATTAAGCTTGGCTTGGAAAGATGATATTGACTCGTTAGGCGTTAGGTACACACTAAAAAAGGTGATCCCTGAGTACCGAACCCACACGAAACCATCCCCCCGTCCACAACTCTCCGCTTGAAAGTCACTGTTCCGAGCCCAGATAGCGGCAGTACCAGTTTCATCAGAGTACCATAATGCAGGACTTTTATTATAGTGTTGCTCACTCAGCAGCAAGAAGTCGGCTTTCCTGTCCCTCGCAAACTGCTCAAGCAGATTTGGGCGGTTGAACTGCGGTGTAGGTTTAGCTGCAGGATGCGGGTCATCAAAGCTTCGATTTGGCCTTGGTTAGGGCTTCCTGGAACACCCGGCATTTTCCTGATCCCAAGACGTGTCCAAAATCAAGTTTTGGATCAGCATCCTTGCAAAGGATGCAGTGTGCCTCCTTCGTACACTCTTTTCTTTTATGACCCGTTTCACCGCATTTGTAACATAGGGAACTCCTATCGGGTCCTTTTTGCACACTTGTCTGGTGTGACCATAACCAAGGCATTTGAAACATTGAAGAGGCGTTGCTCTTCGCCGTATCCTACTGACAACCGACCTAATTCGTACTTTGTTGTTCGGCGTCCTTTTCGGTCAAGTCAGCTATGGCCATGCGTTGTCCCCTGTTGTTTTCTGGTGTCAGTCTCGCTTTGATCCTTCCCACGCTAGGGAACTCCTTTTTGATCGCCTCTTCTACCTCGGCCAGATCCGTCACGCAGTCGATGTCTCGTATTTCGATCGTTGCCATCGGCTCGAGCGGGGCTTTAGTTGCGCTTTTGCCGAGGACTTTCTTTACTGCGTCACAGAATGCAGCTTTATTGCCGGCCTCTGCTCCGAATTCGACCAGTCTGTGGCCCGACCGCGTTGGTCGTACTACTTTTTTTTTTTTTTTTTTTTTTTTTTTTTTTTTTGGTGGTAGGGAGGTGAAGGCATTTATGCCCGCCGAGTCTGGCAGTGTGGGACTAACATGGAGGATACCTTTGGACTACCCACTAAACACCTCCCCTGTCAATCTGAGAACCTAGCCTGGAACTGTTTGACACATTACTTCGGGCCAGGTCTCGTTTTGTTACGCCGTGGGGTGCCTTCAAGCTGGGGAGTCCCTTTCCAAGCGGGAGGGGAGGGGGGAAGAGGAATTGCCAGAAGAGCGATCCCCCAGCCCCAGTGCCTCCGGCTGCTGTGAGTCCCTTTTATATTTTAGGACTGCCCGAGCATAATGTGCCACCTGGTTCCATTTGTCAACCGATTCGAGCATCACCGCAACTATATTATCCGGGGTGAGCTCTCCCATCTCCCTGTAGAATTCCCTTCGCAGCCTGGCCCATTTGGTACACGCAAAAAATGTGTGACAGGCATTGTCCTCCTCTCCTGGGCAAAACCGACAATCGGGAGACCGTGACTTGCCGATCTTGTGCAGGTAAGACTGAAAACACCCGTGCCCGCTCAAAAGCTGGGTCAGATAGAAGTCAGTCTCACCATGCCTTCGATTTAGCCACGGTCTCACATCCGGGATGAGGCGCGCAGTCCACCTTCCCTTCGTGCAATTCCTCCAAGACTGCTGTCAATCGTTGAGCGAGCGTTGTCTCTCCTCGCGGACAACCATCTCCCTCGCATCCTCGTTTCGGCGCAGGTAAATAGCGCGGCGCTCTCTAGCAAGGAGGGTGACAGGTATCACGCCTGCAATCACTCTCACCGCCGAGTCGGAGACTGTTGGATACGAAGATGCAATTCTCAGTGCTCCTCTTCTCTGTACCTGTGCCAATCGTTTTCGGTATTCCTCCTTGCTGAGAGCGTCGCCCCATACCTCTGCTCCATACAGTAGCACTGACCCTACAGCACTCATCAAGAGGCGTCTTCTTGATGGGCTGGGTCCCCCTACGTTGGCCATAAGTCGACTCAGGGCCGATATTCCCGAAGCAGCCTTCTCAGCCATTGCCCTGATTTGCTCAGAGAAACTCATCTTCGAGTCGATCAGTAGCCCCAGGTAATTCACCGCTGGCTTCGATTCGATCTGTATATCTCCAATACTGATCATCCTTACTCTAGGGATTCTCTTTTTTGTCAAGATGACCACTTCGGTTTTCTCCAGTGCTAAACTGAGCCCGCGAGCAGTCATCCAGTCCCTCACTCGGCGCATTAGCATACCTAGCCTAAGTTGCGCTTGTTCAACGGTGCGTCCGGCGACCAGAGCCGCAACATCATCCGCATAGCCGACCAAGCGCGACTCATCTGGCATCTCAAGTCTCAGTAGCCCGTCGTAGGACACGTTCCACAGGTCCGGACCAAGGATAGATCCCTGGGCAACACCCGATGTAATTTCCATCCTTCGTTGGCCCTGTGTCGTTTCGTAGAGCAGGCTTCGGTCCTTTAGGTAGTTCCTCAAAAGAAGCATTAGATATTCTGGAACTTGAAAAGAGTTTTCCAGCGTGTCCAGAATATCCACCCATCTCGAGGAGTTGAAGGCATTCCTGACGTCGAGTGTCACCAACAGGACGATCCGTCGCTTGGTGCGACTATATGCCTCTGCCTTTTGGACCGCGTTCACCAACTCTGCAATCGCATCAATGGTAGAACGTCCTGCTCTAAAGCCGTACTGCCGAGGAGATAGGTCCCCAGCAGGACGAATCGCGTCAGTGAGTCTTCCCTTGATGAGTTTCTCTAGCACTTTACCAGCCGTGTCTAGCATGCATAACGGGCGGTATGCAGACGGCGATTCGGGATTTCCCTTCCCCTTGCTGATCAGCACGAGCCTCGCCACCTTCCATCGTACCGGGAAAACCCCGTCCCGTAGGCAAGCGTTGAATGTGCTGAGCAGCAAGTCAGGACAATGGTGATAGACGAGCTGAAAAACCTCAGCTGGAACACCATCTGGACCTGGAGCCTTCCTCGCTTTCAGGGAGAGGACTGCCTCCTCCAGTTCCAGCTGTGTGAAGAGTGGGCACTCGACTGCTGTTTCACCATGGACAGCGTCAACACGGACGGGATGGGCGGGGAAGAGTCCCCGCACTATCGCGTCCATCTTTTCCGCGTCATGTATACAAGGCTTCCGTAGGGCACCAAGTTTCCCCATGACCAGCTTGTAGCCAAGGCCCCACGGATCCCTATTTACATCGTCCATGAGGTCTTGCCAGCATCGGGCCTTGCTCTTGTTAATAAGCCTGCGAAGATATTTCCCGCCGGACCTGTATGCTGCTAGCTTAGTGTCTGCCTCCTCCCGTGTTCGCGCCCGCTGGGCCTCTCGCCGAAGTTTGTGACACTCGCTTCTTTGTTCGGCGATCTCATTTGACCACCAGTATACTGGAGGCTTACCATGTCGGGGTCTCCGACGGGGCATGGAAGACTCGCAAGCAGCTATGATGGTACTCATAGTTGAGTTCATCAAGTCCTTGGCTGTAGGCCCTCCACTCCCTGGCGGTGCTCCCAGCAACGGTGCGCCTGCCGTAAGCGCATCAGTGAACCTCTCGACGTCCATCCTCCCAGTCCTCCATCCGTGGTACCGTCGTGAATCTCAACAGCTATATACTGGTGATCACTAGCCGAGTAGTCCTCTAGTACTCGCCAGTTGTGTACTCTAGGTACCAGGGACTCCGAAGCGAGTGTCACATCGGGTATGGTTCCTACGCAACCCCAGCGGCGGAAAGTAGGGGTGTTACCAGTATTTAGGACAAAAAGCGCTGTTCTGGCCGCCATGTCCAAGATTTGCTTTCCCCTTGGGTCGGATTGTGGGATACCCCATTCGATGGCTCTAGCGTTGAAGTCTCCCCCGACCAGCATGTGGCCCTCTGTGTTCGAGACAGCGTCCTCCAGGGCATCGAGTTTGGTTCGAAAAGATCGCATTGCCTCGTTAGGCGTCAGATAAACACTGAAATATGTTATCCCTGAACACCGCACCCACACAAAACCATCCCCGCGTCCATGGCCCTGCACCTGAAGGCGGGCGCTGTCTCGAACCTAGATGGCCGAGGTACCAGTTTTGTCAGGGTACCACGCTTGCGAGTCCTTGTTATGATGTTGCTCGCTCAGCAACAGGAGGTCAGCTTTCTTATCCCTCGCAAACTGCTCAAGTAGGTCCTGGGCGTTTGTGCTTCGGTGCAAATTGACCTGCAGGATACGGATCATTTGAGTATCGATTTGGCTTTAGTTAGGGCCTCCTTGAAAACCCAGCATTTCCCTGTCCCCGGCTCATGTTTGAGGTCGCCGGGTGCTAGCTTAGCATCCTTGCAAAGAATGCATTTTGCCTCGTTCGTGCACTCCTTCCTTTTGTGCCCCGTTTCACCACATTTGTAGCACAGAGATCTTCTGTCGGGTCCCCTACAGCCATACGCGGTGTGTCCGTATTCGAGGCATCTGAAGCAGCGCATAGGGATCGCTCTTCTCCGTATCCTGCAGATCACCCAACCTGTCTTAATTTTGCCCTTCGCCAGGATTTGCTGGGCGCCTTTATCAGCTAGTTCGACAATAGCCATGCGTTGCCCCCTTGTGTTTTCACGTGTCAATCTTGCCTTGACTTCACTTAAGCTGGGGAACTCCCTCCTAATGGCATCCTCTACTTCAGCTTTGTCCGTGACGCAGTCGAGGTCCCTGATTTCCAGGGTGGCCATTGGTTCGAGCGAGGCAACTGTTGCCGCATCTCCAAGAACCTTTTGAACCGCGTCACGGAATGCATCTTTGTTTGTGGCCTCTGGCCCGAATTCCACCAGCAAGCCACCGGTCCGGGTTGGTCGAACTGCTTTGATGGCAGTTTTGGTGTCGTCTGGCTTGACCGCTCCTTTAATTTCACGGAGGACATCTGCGTAGGTTCGGCCCTTAGTGGGTTTAATAAGCAGTGCCTCTCGCAAGGGTTTGCGCCACGGTTTGCTTTTTATTTTCTGCGGTATATCGAGGGGTTCTTTGTTCTTTTCGTGGTTGAGCTCTTTGTCTGTTTTTTCTAGTAGTAGCTTTTTGGCCGCTTTTTTCGCTGCCTTGTTTCGCACCACATGAAACTCCTCGCCTGGAGTGTCAACTTCGTTTATGGTCTCGTCCTTCCTCCTTTTCTCACAGTCGCCTTCAATTGGGCTACCGGCCATTCTTTTGCTGCTGCTAGGACCCACTGATGCCTCGAGGGAGAGCGTGTCTTTTTGGTGCTTTTCGGTTGCAAGCCACCTCCGCCTGTAGTGCGTTATGCGGCCAAAAAGCTCCTCCAGTTCAAGAATGCCATTCTTGACACTCTTGCCTATGTTTTTCTGCACTTCACAGGCAGTCCTCAGTTGTTTGACGATATTCCCCGCTTTCCGAGTAAGCCGCTCCTCTTCGGCGTGGTCAAGGGCGATTGTGTTATTTGGCGCCACCTCTTGGGAGAGGCCCCCGTTTCCTAGCCCTTTTGCTTCTATCGCTTGGGTCGCGTTTGAAGTGGCGTCGGCCAACGGCAAAACTTCTCCCTCCCCCAGTCTTACACTGGCCTCTGTTGGTGTCGCAGCTTGATCCGAATTGTGTACGTCTTGCACTGGGCGCTCCGGGGTGCGCATAGTCCTTCTACTGCGCCCAAAGGCCGCAATGATGCCAGGTTGCACAACGCACTCTGCCTTCTTTCGTTCGTTAGTCCGTCTGTGGTCTGTCTCCGATGATTTAACCTGTGATGTTGACTTTGACAGTGTTTCTGGGGTTTGCTGCCTCCCCCCGCAATCGGTGTCTTGTTTAATCGGTGTTCTTGCCAACAGCGGTTTTTGCCTGAAAGGGTTCTCCGTGCTAGCGTCCTGTTTGCTTGTGGTTTCATTTGTTTGCTCCATTTTATTGGGTCCCCCCTCGGAGCCGCTATCTCCGTTCGTGTGCGTAGTCGCCTTTTTGGTCCCATGGTTATCTTTGCAGAGCAGGGAGGCCATGCGAGGGTTGGCACAAGCCCTTATGGGGACAAGTGCTCAGAGCCAGACCAGCGCTAATCGGGAGTCCGTCTCAACCGAACCTACACCACCAACCCAATGGTGCGAACTTCGAACGTACTCCGAGGCCTGCCAAGGTTTAACCGGGACGGAGACGGTATGATAGTTGGGTTGGAGCCGTTCACACACGAGTTTCACCTCGGCGCTACTGTGCAAAGCAACTAGGTCCAAACCATCACATCCGCCAGCCCAAAGCGTCAATTCGAGTTCGTTGTCCAAAGCGTAGTCCAGATACAATAAGAGGGAACCTCACGGCACCCCCCATATCCTCGGGTCCGTGGGGGCGGCACTCCCCAAAGAATGCTAGCCTCCAAGAATGTTCTTGTCGACCGGCTTTCTCCCTGCGGGAATTTCCTCGGGTACGTGGGGGCGGAACTCCCCAAAGAATGCTAGCCTCCAAGAGTGGTCTTGTCGACCGGCATTCTCCCTGCGGAGTTTCCTTGGGTACGTGGGGGCGGAACTCCCCAAAGAATGCTAGCCTCCAAGAGAGCTCTTGTCGACCGGCATTCCCCCTGGTCGTACTACTTTAATGGTAGTATTGGTGTCTTCGGGCCTTACGTTTCCCCTGATGTCCCGCAGCACCTCCGCGTAGGATCGGCCATCTTGGGGCTTTACAAGCAGTGCCTGCTGCCGGGGTCTTCGTCGGGGCTTCTGCCTCTCCTGTTATGCATCAGGTCCTTTTTGTGATTAGGCGTCCGTGCGAACTTTACTTTCTGGCTTTTTTTGAAGGAGTTTCTTTGCAGCTTTCTTCGCTCCTTTTGTAAGCACTGTCTGGAACCCCTGATCTGGTGCTCTACGCCCGTCAAGTGCCTCTTCCTTCCTTCTTTCATCCCGATCTCCTTCGATTGGTCTAGACGCCATTCTTTTATTGACTTTTAATGATGGAGCTATCTGAATGTCGCCTTTAGATTTCGCCCCAAGTGCCTCTTTGGCCTTCTGTTCATCTTCGGCCCTTAACCAGCTCCTCCGATAGTGCCCTATGCGATCTAGGAGCTCCTCTAGTTCAAGGAGCCCTTCCTTTGCTACTTTGCTAATTTTTGGGGAGTCGCATGCAGCTTGTATTCTTTTCAGAACATCTCCCGCTTTTCGGAGCCGCTATCTCCGTTCGTGTGTGTAGTCGCCTTTTTGGTCCCATGGTTATCTTTGCAGAGCAGGGAGGCCATGCGAGGGTTGGCACAAGCCCTTATGGGGACAAGTGCTCAGAGCCAGACCAGCGCTAATCGGGAGTCCGTCTCAACCGAACCTACACCACCAACCCAATGGTGCGAACTTCGAACGTACTCCGAGGCCTGCCAAGGTTTCACCGGGACGGAGACGGTATGATAGTTGAATTGGTACTGTGCAAAACAACTAGGTCCCAACCATCACATCCGCCAGCCCAAATCGTCAATTCCAGTTCGTTGTCCAAAGCGTAGTCCAGATACAATCAGAGTCGTTACCTGTCATCCCAGGAGGGAACCTCACGGCACCCCCCATATCCTCGGGTCCGTGGGGGCGGCACTCCCCAAAGAATGCTAGCCTCCAAGAATGTTCTTGTCGACCGGCTTTCTCCCTGCGGGAATTTCCTCAGGTACGTAGGGGCGGAACTCCCCAAAGAATGCTAGCCTCCAAGAGTGGTCTTGTTGACCGGCATTCCCCCTGCGGAGTTTCCTCGGGTACGTGGGGGCGGAACTCCCCAAAGAATGCTAGCCTCCAAGAGTGCTCTTGTCGACCGGCACTCCCCCTGCGGAGTTTCCTCGGGTACGTGGGGGCGGAACTCCCCAAAGAATGCTAGCCTCCAAGAGTGCTCTTGTCGACCAGCATTCCCCCTGCGGGGTGCATTCGGTATTGCAATACCCCATTTGGATCACTAGTTCAGTGTTCCCATGTACGAATTTTCAATTTGTGGATTTGAATTTTCCAAAAAGAAAAAATTAACTGAAGTAAAGAAAAATGAAAAAGATTTTAAATAGTAATTAAAGTTAAATCTCATGCAGAATATAATTAAAGGGGAACGTTTACATTTAATACAAAGGAAAATTGATATAAAATTATGCTTAGTAATAATAATTAAAAAAACTATGTTATAAATTACAATTATGAATGGAAGTAATGAAATCTTTCTTTTTTTTGTCTAAATCTGCAATCAAAATTTCGGTTTTCGAGCAGCTCGCTTGTGTGATTGCTCAATCACTACACATTATTAGCTTCAAAGATAATGACATGAAGACATAAAACGACTGAAAAAATGAAATGGAATTGCTGTAGAAAGGGGATCCTATAGATTAAATAGACAGGGTTTTAAAGAAAAACTAGCCTAAACGTGAATATTGTTGTCGGACCCATATATGCCTACGAATAACTTGGTAACCAATAGTCTAAAAGCAAATCGTGACGAGCATATAACATTTAAAGTGAGGTGTGAAAATGCTGACTGTAACTGTATGGAAAATATTGGTAAGTCTAAAAAGTATTGAACCTTTTTGTCATTTTTCAATTGAATATTTCTTTTATTTAAAATGGATTTTATTTAAGTACATATTGTCCATTATTATCTATGACCTTTTGCCATATTTTGGATCAAGCTTATATGCCGTCTGTATAGAACTTCTGTAGTTTATTGGCGAAAAACTTGGCCAAGTGATTTTCACAGTCCCTTTTTGAAGTGAATTTCTTTTCATTAAGGAAGTTATGCAGGTAGTCTGATTTTGCAAGGTCTGGGCTATAGGGTCGATGCATCAAAACATCCACGCTAAGCTCTGTCAATTTTTACCGGGTCATCAAAGATGTGAGTGTTCTGGCATAGTCATGATGGAAGACAACGCCCTTTCTATTGATCAATTCTGGCCGGTTTTTTTGAATTGCTGGTTGCAATCTAGTTAATTTCTGATAGTACAGAGCTGAATTGAGTGTTTGTTTAGGTTCTAGCACCTCATGATAAACAATTCCCTTCCAATCCTACTATACTAACAGCATTACCTTATTTGGTGTCAATCCTGGCTATGAAGTCGTTTGTGATGATTCACCTTATTTTGACCATGATCTTTTTCGAAGGATATTCTTATATCCTATCCATTTTTCATCGTCCGTGATGATTTGCTTCAAAAATGGCTCGATTTCGTTGCGTTTTATTTTTTTGTGTTAATTCATGCGGCGCCCAAAAGTCGAGCTTCTTTGTGCATCCAGCCTTACGCAAATGGTTCAAAACTATTTGGTCATGGCTGCTTATGTGTCAGTCTTATTCAATTTTTGTAAGATTTCAACGACTTCCTCAGTAACCAATCACTCATCTTCGAGTCGATCAGTAGCCCCAGGTACTTCACCGATGGCTTCGATTTGATTTGTATATCTCTAATACTGATCATTCTTACTCTAGGGATTCTCTTTTTTGTCAAGATGACCACTTCAGTTTTCTCCAGTGCTAAACTGCACCCACGAGCAGTTATCCAGTCCCTCACTCGGCGCATTAGCATACCTAGCCTATGTTCCACCTGTTCAACGGTGCGTCCAGCGACCAGAGCCGCAACATCATCCGCATAGCCGACCAAGCGCGACTCATCTGGCATCTTGTAATAAGTCGGCCTACGCCACTGCCGACTTGCACACATGCCCATCGCTACCATATGGCTTGTTAGCGAACGTCAGCTTTGGATGACATTCCCATCCTACGTCAATTTGAGTCAAGGAATGTCACCCAAAGCTGACGGAAGTTGGAGTCGTAATGTCAAACGGATGCGGGCGGCAGATAACCGTACACAGCGTGCGTGGTTCGAAAATTTAAATTGTGCAGAGGCGCGATGAGTGGGTGTTTGAGTGTGTGGCTTCTGCGGCTCTTCTCATATGAGCAAAGGATATTAGACCCATTCCAACTACCCCCACACAATCGGATTGGGAATGAAGCAGGGAAGCAGCAGCAGTAGGTGCTTCACCGGAGATATTAGGTAACGCTGTTTTCCCAGTTGGCTTTAATTTTGCTGATTTAACCTCAAACTTAGTTTTAGCAACGTCATCATCACAGCCCCCAACACCAACTACAAGCCCATCCAAATTACAAATTGCACCAAGATTTTGCATAATCCTCCGCTCACATGAAGATGCTAGTCCTGAGGATGCAATTAAACGTTAAAACTGCATCTGATCATCTTCAATTCAGGAAGCATATTGATGAGCTCAAAGTATCGTTGTGGAATGTTATGGTACGTGAGAATGAATCGATTGTTGTGGGAATGTATGTTTAACTCCTACTTACTCTGCACAGTAGAATCTCACTCTCCTCTAATCTTAACCGCACTCTTGAATCTGGAAGCGGATGAAACGAGGAAGCATCCGAGTGTATTGTCCGGAAATCTGTCCGTGTCGACAATGGCGCGCGGGTTGCGGAATTGGCGAAATGCTAAGAGGAGTGATTGGATCTGGTAGTGGCTGTTTGGTCTATGTGCAGCAAAGCCCGTAATGAACACCATACTGATCCTGAATGATTATTGGACAGGCAGGGTGTCGGCGAGTAGCTTGAAATCGCTCAGCATTTTCAACAGAAAAAGAATAGCCTTATTGACCACCCGTGTTTGTGTGGTTCCATATGACAGTGGCCACGGTCAGCACTGGGGCTCACTGGATGCTGAAGTTAAGTGGTCTTTATGATTGTGAGTTGGATTCTAAACATGAAATGGCCATAGTTAATGTGTCACACAAAACTACAAGTAAGTTCGATCCGCAAAGTTAAGCCAGCGATTGGTGGCTTCATACACATTTTTGGTGTCTTTTTCAATTAAGTATCTTCTAAAAAACTAAAATTCAGTTTTCAAATCGTGTTCGCAAGGTTTCAAGGCACATTCTATAAAAATCAGACTTCTTAAGCTTAAAAAAAAATCATCTGTTCTAGTGAGTGATGCAAATAGCAGGTTACAAGATTAACTCTTGTCCCAGTTCATAAACATTACGGACGCTGGCAGCGGAGTTATACCTTAGTTATCATTGAAGTCCCTATTTGCAAATTATTAATACTTCATTGCTTCATCTGTGATTTTTTTCTCTACTCTAAGAAGAGATAAGTTTAGTGCAAATTTCCCAGGTTGCCTTATATGTTAATTTTGCGGGATGGAAATTTATAGATTGAAGTTAATTTGTCATATTTTTGTCGGCTTAGCTTATTTGTGAAGCTATTTAAACTCAATTAATTTGCTTTATTTTTTTGAATTATCTATAAAATTATCGAATTTGTTTATTATACGAAGTAATTGCTACAATTTATTACGAATGCATTGTTATAAAGCTTTACATATAAGACAAGGTAAAAATCACTCGAACAGCATCAGTTAGAAAACAAACTTTAAGAGATTTTCGTTTGCATTGATTTTGAAAAGAAAGTTCCCTGGGAAGTAGTAATAACTAAAAGAGATTGAAGAAGTTGGATCTTGATATGTCTCAAGAAGGCTTAAATAAGCCAACTTGAATGAATATTTGCCTTTGAAATATTACATTATAAGAAAGTTGTACACGGCGTGAAGTTATCCGAATTTGGTTTATGAAAATTAAAGGAGGTCACAGTTCTCCTTAACTAAGTGTAAAAAAAAAATTTCCCCGAAAATAAATTCATATTTATCGCATTAAAATATCGAGGAGGGGTAATGGAACATAACAATTTCTAAATAAAATTCAAGTATAGGGACAAAATTTTAAGTGCAGTGTTGAGTAGCATATATGAAAAGTTAAGTTTAATTATGATATGCGAAGATCTTTGCAAATCGTATGAATTGGTTTATTGGCAATATAAAAGCTTATTTATCAAAATAGAAAAATAATATTTAATTATGCAAACGAGACAAGACAGAGCCTAGTTTTTATTGAATCAGTTAATTCAGTCAACAGAATTTCACAAAGCTGTAAGCTAAGTTTGTCATATAGTTTAAGATTATTTATTTGTAAATTATTTCTTAAGGCAATACTTTAAAAGGTGTAAACTAAGTTTATCCCATAGATTCAGATTATTAAGTTAAACATTTTTGCTTAAGCAAATATTTTAACAGTTTGGATAATTCGGTAGATTCTTTCAAGCTCACCTTGGTTCAAGAAGAATATATAAGTTATGAATTGTTAATGGAAAATAACGAAAAAAAAACGATGAATTGCTAATCAGACAACACGACTTTCTTTCAGAGGCAGTGGGAGTGGTTTTCAAAAATCCGCGGATGGCCAGTTTCGCGTCACGTGCAGTACGCGGTACCTTAGTTTGTCTTGCCTTTTTCTTAGCGTAGGGTTCTTCTGGATTGAGTTAACGTTGTGTATTTTTCGGTACCGCGTCGGTAAATTTTGGGAACGCGAAATCGAAGTTAGATCTTTGTAATTGACTGGATTGATGAAGAAATACGGAATAAAGTAAAGTAGGTTTCCTTTTTTATGTCTATGTTTTCAATGCGTTTGAAATGGGCATTTAATGGTGGCTGAAATACGTAATCGAGCGTAATCCATTTTCAGACCTGCGACCGAAATCCTCTCCGATCTAGCTGGCCGACAAGCAGCCTACGCGAAGTGGATTACGAGTGCACGAACTAGTTGATGTATTGGTACCATTCATTGGCACGATTCAAACTTCACGTCTAGAACCGATGAGAGGTCGGTTCCAAATTCGTTTGTACGAATTTAGACATGAAAAATATTACAATCTCGAGTCTCAGTAGCCCGTCGTAAGACACGATCTTCTTCAATTTTTTGTAAGATTTCATCGAATTTTTCAGTGATTGGTTGACCTGAGCGAGGTGCATTTGTGACATCAAAATTTCCAGAACGAAAGGCAGCGAACCATTTCTTAGCTGTGGATTTCGATAAAGTGTCTCGACCGTAGACACCACAAATTTTTTCACGAGCCTGAGATGCATTCTCACCTTGATCGTAGTGATATTGTAAAATACAACGAAATTTTTCAGAAATTTCACTCATTTTTAAATGAATGCAACTTTTTACACGAATGACGAAATACAAAACTGTCCGTATGAAAATTGTAGACTTCAATGTCACCAATCAAACGCATGTCAGTTTAACTCAATCTGATTAGTATTGCCCGACATATGACAACGAACACCATTTAGTGACAAAAAAGGCTCAATACTTTTTAATCTACCCAATAATAAAGATTTTCTTATAAGTAAATACTTACCAACCAATAAATAATTATACTGAATGAAAGATAGCACGTTAGGCCAAACGCTCAAATTATCAATTAAAGGCAGCTATATAGACAGCTCAAGAGATACATATCAGCTGAACAGACAGGAAATTAGCTTAAAAGACAGCTACATAGACAGCTTACAAGCTTACCAGCCGGCTTTATCAACTAAAAGATTAACTCAACAGCCAGCATATCAGTTAAAAAGACAGCTATGTAGATCGCTTACCAGCTAAACAGACGGTTTTATTAGCTTAATGGATAGCTCAACAGACAGTATATCAGCTAAACAGACAGGGTATCAGCTCAACAGAAAATATTACACATAAGATAGACAGCTCATCAGCAAAAGTGACAGCTAAACAGACAGTTTTACCGATAAACAGACAACTAATTAGCCTATCAGCAACCTTTTGTCGCCCAGCAGTACTCTGAAAAATTCTAAAGAAAATACAGAGCGAAGTATCATTTCCTGTTACTGACTCCCACTTCTGTTAGCTTGGTGGTTGAACTCTTAACTCCATATCACTGTGTTATCTTTCAATTTAAATCATAAGGGTAAGCAAAATTACAGCATCAAAAGGGTTGAACATATTTGCTTATAGAATTTCCAAGACATATTGAACTAGACCTCTCCTTTCCATCCACAAATTCAGAGAAGTGAATATATATGCTGGTGTAATAAATATACATCTGTAGTTTTACTACTAGAAGCAGTCAATTAAAATGATCGAAGCAGATCCAGTAAATTCGTCAACTAGTCAGAAGCAGGAAAAGGTCAGCTAGACTGATAAGACTACTTCAGCCAGAAAAGTGATGGAGAAAGAGAAGAAACTAAAAA
Source organism: Odontomyia ornata (assembly GCA_963969285.1). Lineage (NCBI taxonomy): Eukaryota > Metazoa > Arthropoda > Insecta > Diptera > Stratiomyidae > Odontomyia > Odontomyia ornata. The sequence continues at coordinate 111,824,510 of OZ017741.1, read as the reverse complement.
TAGACGAGAGAAAAGCGAATCGATGAGAAAAACCTCTTGCTGAACTATACATACTATCTTGATGAAAGCTCCCACAAAAGCAAAGTTATACTTGGATCTGACCCACTGACATTTGAAGCAAAAATAATCTTCAGTTGGAGTTAGATAACAGTCAATGAACTTCACTTCGCCAATACCTCATTGATCTCAATGATAGAGTAGATGGATTCCCTGCAAATCAGCCTGGACTTCTTGAACTCTTCTGCATACCTTTTGGCGGCAAGGGACTAATACTTAAACATCCTGAGCTCTTCACGCTTTTCATCTTGATGGATTTTTCCAACATTGCCATGCAATACAACAATTTGCTTACCGATTGTGTGAAGGAATACTATGACCAATATTGTGCAAGATACAGGGATAAGAGTGTACTAAAACTGGATATCAATTACTTCTTCACTCCAACTCAAACATCATTTGTAAACAAAAACTACTCTAGACTTTTTAAAAAAATACCAGTACTTTGTAATGATCTAATTTTCCATGTGATGAAATAAAATACTGCAAACGCTATAAATAATATTTTAATTCAGTAAAATGAATTGTTCATTAGGAAATTGTACCTTGAGACTTGGTAAACTACATACTATTGTGAAAGGGTTGGTAACCAGGTATAATCCCGTTATTCTATAAAATACTGAAGTTTACTGGACAAACTAGAACATGAATGCATGTTAACTTAAATGTAACGGGCCTTTTAAATGGTGTCGGTATGTCGTTTTTCTATCACTAAACTACATATTATTCTACGGATTATTATGAGGTTTTCAAAAATTCATCAAAACAGTGGTCTAAGTCCATCTATTCAAAAACAAAATTCTGCTAAACGACGTCACAAAAACTAACAAGACAGAGGTCAGTACGCTTTCAACGCGATAAGATATATTACAATGGTCATCCTATACTTCATGGAAAAGTACCCTGATATTTTTCCTGAACATCGAATACGTATCGAGAATTATATGCTTAAATATGGTAATATGGGTGAGAAAGTATTTAATAAACATGGAATACACTATCAAATATGTAAATGGTCCAACTCTAATATGACCCCAGGCACTTATATATGCATTTGTCATTCATGTGATTAAGAGGCAAGAAATATTTTGACACTCATAAAGCATTATATACTCCTGCAGTCTCGAATACATACGGCAAAATTAACAATTCATAGCCCAGGGTAGTACGAGTTGGGACAATTAAGTAATGAGACTGATTTTATTGCCACGCTTGTGGTAAATCTGCGGCTTTAAATTCCCTTCCCCGGCATCTTTTCCCTCTCCGTTGTTTAGTTCGCCTGCTGTGTCGCGTTGAGTAGACGTGTATTGGTGGTGCTCGTGACGAAACTGGAGAAACGAAATCAAGAGCAACGCGTCGCGATACAATTTTGTGCTAGATTGGGCGAAACAGATTCGGCAATGTACGCTAAAATTGTAAAAGTGCATGGTGACAGTGCTCTTAGTCGTGCCCAGGTGTTTCGATGGCATAAAGAGTTTAAGGAGGGGCGTGAAAGCGTGAAAGATGGGGCGCGGAGCGGGAGACAAGTCGAGGTGTGGTCTGACATGATTGCGCAGCGTGTGCGCACCCTCATCCGTGAAGATCAGCGTTTAGCAGTTCGATTGTTGACCTCGGAACCGGGTATCAACCGTGAAACAGTCAGATTTTGGGATGAAAAGGTTGTGCGCGAAGATGGTTCCTTTCCCTTCTGAGGAGCAAAAGCTGTGTCCCAGCATTTGGCTTCTAAAGGGATCGCCGTGATGCAACAGCCGCCTTATTTGCCTGATATGTCACCCTGTGACTTTTTTCTTGTTCTCTAGAACAAAATCAAAGGAACCCATTTTGAGTCGATTACGGACATCCAAGTGGCCGTTACGAGGGTACTCGGAGGTATCCCATTCGAAGCGTTCCAGAAATGTTACGAAGCATAGAAAACGCACTGGAATCGTTGTATAGCTGCCCAAGGGAACTAGTCGCACGACGCGACGGATCGTCCTGTTGGTGACACTCGACGTCAGGAATGCCTTCAACTCCACTAGATGGGTGGATATTCTGGACACGCTGGAAAACTCTTTTCAAGTTCCAGAATATCTAATGCGGCTTTTGAGGAACTACATAAAGGACCGAAGCCTGCTCTACGAAACGACACAGGGCCAACGAAGGATGGAAATTACATCGGGTGTTGCCCAGGGATCTATTCTTGACTGAGATGCCAGATGAGTCGCGCTTGGGCGGCTATGCGGATGATGTTGCGGCTCTAGTCACTGGATGCACCGTTGAACAAGCGCAACTTAGGCTAGGTATGCTAATGCGCTGAGTGAGGGACTGGATGACTGCTCGCGAGCTGAGTTTAGCACTGGAGAAAACCGAAGTGGTCATCTTGACAAAAAAGAGAATCCCTAGAGTAAGGATGATCAGTATTGGAGATATACAAATCGCATCGAGGCCAGCGGTGAAGTACTGATCAACTCAAAGATGAGTTTCTCTGAGCAAATCAGGGCAGCGGCTGAGGAGGCTGCTTCGGGAATATCGACCCTCAGTCGATTTATGGCCAACGTAGGGGGACCCAGCCCATCAAGAAGACGCCTCTTGATGAGTGCTGCAGGGTCAGTGCTACTGTACGGAGCAGAGGTATGGGGCGACGCTCTCAGCAAGGAGGTATACCAAAAACGCCTGGCACAGGTACAGAGAAGAGGAGCATTGAGAATTGCATCTTCGTATCCAACAGTCTCCGACTCGGCGGTGAGAGTGATTACAGGCGTGATACCTGTTGCCCTCCTTACTAGAGAGCGCCGCACTATTTACCTGCGCCGAAACGAGGAAAAAAAAAAAAGATCGGTAAGTCACAGTCTTCCGATTGTCGGTTTTGCCCAGGAGAGGAGGACAATGCCTGTCACACATTTTTTGCGTGTACCAAATGGGTCAGGTTGCGAAGGGAACTCTACAGGGACACGGGAGAGCTCACCCTGGATGATATAGTTGCGGTGATGCTCGAATCGGTTGACAAATGGAACCAGGTGGCACATTATGCTCGGGCAGTCCTAAAATATAAAAGGGACTCACAGCGGCCGGAGGCGCTGGGGCTGGGGGATCGCTCTTCTGGCATTTCCTCTTCCCCTCTCCCCTCCCGCTAGGAAAGGGACTCCCCAGCTTGAAGGCGCCCCACGGCATAACAAAACGAGACCTGGCTCGAAGTAATGTGTCAAACGTTTCCAGGCTAGGTTCTCAGGTTGATAGGGGAGGTGTTTAGTGGGTAGTCCAGTCGCGCATGGGAGTCTTACACTCTGTGCATAAATAGCATTCACCTCCCTACCACAAAAAAAGGGAACTACTTTGAAGGGTTTTCATAGAATCAGTCTCATTACTTGATTGTCACACCTCAACAGTCAAAAAAAACTCAAGCTAACTAGTGGTCAGTGCTATTGGAATGTAAAAGTTCATCATCGATATCCAATTCGTATCGGAAAGTTATCATCAGTAATTCATCAAGGAACTTGTCATGCTTCCCTCTTTTCAAAAACATACAACCAAAACGATATTGGGATTGAAATATCAACAGTTTGCTCTAGGAGACATAAGCTGCAATCACATGCCAAGGGGATAGAGTACAAATTGTACAGTATACTATACATTAAAGAGACGTGAGACGACTGCTTATATATCAGTACGGGTGTACGGCAGAATGCAACGACTTGCGTCCATCCTTACCAAGAACACACCATAACATGTGGTACTTGTTTTTACATGATATGACGAGATTGATCTAAAAACAGCCTATCGTAAATTCATACGCCAGCGTACATCGTTATCAATACCAAAATACCTCACATAATAATCATTAGCCTAAGTGATCCATAGAAGCAGTGCACTAACCCAAAACATACACTATAGTTGAAAACCAATTAAATCTTCAAACTTATAAAATATTAAATAAGCATCTATTTAAAAAATTTTGATAAGAAACAACTCAGCAAGAAGATATTTTATTTATGTGAAAATAATACTTGAATATGTCAATGAACGTACCCAAAAATTCCCATGATGATCAATCTAGCATATTTAAAATTAAAATTTACTTAATAATCAAGTATTGAAAATGTATATGAAAATAGTAGCAATGACTTTTTGCTTAATACCAGCATACAAAGTATGAGGTTTGTAAATTCTTATGCAATCATATAGGCACTAAAAGCGATAATATGCATCCAAAAAGTATCAACTAAATGGTATCATGCAAGCATGCATTATTTTCCTCAGGAGATAACAAATTAAAAATTCTCATACAAAAAACATCAGAAAGTTCCTAATGAAAATATGGCTAAAGAAATTCAAAAATGCCGAAAAATCATACTAGACCAATCCGAACATAAATAATTTTTCAATACTAGAAACTTTGATGTGAAGAATATCAGACAAGCATAAAATAACATTAACTCGGTATTACACTGACACTCTTGAAACTAGGTAAACTTAATAATACAGACCCAATATAACAACACCTAAGTTAAAGTAAATATAAACATTCATCCAATCCCGTGCATGCATATGATGCTACCATATAGGACTAGAAATATTTTTAATTGCAAGAATAATAACATAATACCAACAAACTCCTAATGACAAAGACCTACCACCTACCACTTTTTTTCTATATCAGCTGCATCTTTTCAGTACGGCCCAAGATATTATCAATGAAAATGCGTAAATATTCCCACTCATGAGGATCACTCCGACGGTTCTTACATCCATCACGCATAACTCCATAAAAAAGTAGCATTTCAGAAGCCATAAACCATAATATCTTTCCTGAAAAACATCTGTCAATAATTTCAAATTTAGAATAGATTCCCAAAGCATACATGTCAACATAGTTATCTAAAAAAAGCATATTCGCTATCACTTATCAAAAGGGAAAAATCATTAGCAAACGATACCATGTATGAACAAAGTTAACGCCATCCCATGCATTACAAAGTCATTGCTTCGAAAAATAACTCGTCCTGGAGCCATAATCATTCAAATTTTTTAATAAAATCAACAAGCATCTTATAGTAGAGAAAAAGTAAAACACGCATGAATATAATATTATACTTCCACATAATGGAAAAATTAGAAAATGAGTATAGAAACTGCTGTAAGAAATAAGTCATGATGATGTAGACAAACAAAATGATGCTAAAAGCAAACTAAAATTTAATATTAGGCTAAATATCAAGAACGCATTTCAACAAGCATTAAGATTGTTAAAGTACTATTGAAATGAAACTGATAAAAGCAATAATATGTAATAAGAATGGGTCTCAGAGCAAAGAAACGACGTACCAAAGCAAAAAGAAACCGAAAAAGATCAATGTAAACAATATTCTACAAATTAGAGCAGGCGTATCTGTGAATGAACATTTATGATAGCATGCCTCCATGCTGCGTATCACGTTCCCCGCCACCTACGGCCAACACAAAAAAAAATCTAGCACTCATAACAATTCACATCGCCAAGCAACGTGCAACGCACACTCTTATGGCACATAAGCAAATTCACCTTACAATGCTTACGTATGCCGTGACATTTCTCTTCCACGCGGTAGATTCCGATTCCCTAAAACTGCCACCAACAGGCAAGCCTGCGCGCATGAAACGTTACTCTTGACAAGCAAAATCAATTGCATACGCCACGCGTCTCCGACGTCAATTTCCATGGAGCAAATCTACTTCCATGGAGCAAATCAATTTCCCGATCCCCATGCTCCAACAAGTGACGCACATCATTCCTAATCGCCGACAAGGCCATCCATACTGGAGAATAGGCCAGGAACCCTTTGATGAGCAACGCGGAAATGTTACTAAGCGCTCACGACGTAAATTCCTATGGCAAAAAACATCTGCTGCCACGGAAACCTACACCTCAATTTACATTCTCCAACAGGCAACACGCATGTTATTTACTCGCCTACAACGTCATTCACCCTCTTCCACAGACACCAATCGTGGATCAATGCGAACTTTATGCAAGCACCCACGAAGTAAATATTTATGCCTTAAAATATCTGCTGACAGGCAAATCCGTCACCCATCCATAACGCAAAGCTACCAACTGTAGCGGCGCCCACAGTCATCACGAACTATAAAAAACGTTGGGCATGCCTACCACGATCAAGCAAATCAATCATTTCCTCTATCTGGCGTCTATTCTTCTCCAAAGATACCAATCGATAAATAACGCACTGCTTGACCGAGCGCCCATGAAGACCCGTGCTTTGGAACACCCACTGGCAGTAGAGTCCATCATCAATCAATAACGCAGTCACCCGTCTATACCAGCGTTCGCCATCATCACGCAGCTAAACCACTAGCACGCCTAACGTGATCAAGTAAATCGCTCCACCCAAATGCCTTCAATAAGCGACCCACACCAAAGGATCTCAAGTATTACAAGCAACAAACTACCGCTTGGAGTACTACAGAGCTTCTCTAATAGATCAGCAACCCTAATACTTCAAGCTAGCAACTCTAGACATGGACCTCCTATACATTAAAACAGCCATGAATATAAAATCAGAGACTAGCTCCTATTAATCTGAAGCTCACCTATTGATCCTTTCTTAACACTGACTGACAAGTCTAGAGCTCTAATATATTAATTGAAAATATGGGACTATCCTAGACTATTATCAACTTTTTACTTTGTATGAAAGACTGGGAACCAATCACCTAGAACCTAGGACTAGAAGCTCACTTACTTAAGCAAGAAACCTTATCAAGACACAGATCTATATTTCCCTAAGACCCATGCCTTCTCATCCCAGGCAATCGCCTACACTAACCTAATACGCACACTCTCCACCCACCCTAATACACGCACCCACAGACCTAAGATACACACCCTCTCCTGGCAACTACCCAAGAGATCCACACTTATCCTTAACTCACACCTTCTTATCCCAGGCACCCACCTATAGCACCCTAATACAAGCACCCACATCCAAGGCACACACCCTCGACCACATTTGAAGTTTGTATGGAGAAAAAGAGCCAGAACATACATTCTCTATCTACTGGAAATACTCCATTGTTTGTGGTCCGGGACCATGATAACAAGTTTATATGGCTCAAGCACATGGTGAGGGCCACTGCGGAGTTAGCCGTACGTTATTTGGAACGCGAAGTCTTTCTGACCTTTGGAGTTCCTGAATGGGTTCACTCTGATAACAGGGTCCAGTTTGTCTCCAAACCAGTCGACATTAAACGCCATCCGATCCGATCATCGTAAGTGAGACAAAAATCTCCCGGAACCATGTTTTGTGATTGTCCTTGTGAGCTGCTACTCGATCAGAGAGTATTCGCGCGTAATTTCATGTTGAGCAATGCAGCTCATCTAGCACTGATGTAATGTCCGGCTTGTTGAGACCTCACGGTCTGGGTTGTCCCCACGAATGTCGTGAGCAACATGCTGGCTGCCCCAATCCTCGGTTTTTTCTTCACCCAGAGGTGACTGGTGGCGTGTTCGAGCTTTTAGCATTACTTGTCCGGCTTTTCAATTACCCCAATTGTGATGGAAAACTTTAATTTTGATTATTTGGAGTAGAAATTGATTTTGGACATTTCTATAACCATCATATTATTACTTCATTCTTATTCTATTTTAAAATAAATATAAATGCGTATAAATGCTAATGAAAAATAATTTCCAATTAAAAGTCGAGGAAAAATACTAAAATAAGTACGAAACGAATGTGAAAATGAGAGCAGCCGTTTAGTTGGCCTTTAGTCTATTAGTGGACATAGCATCAAGGTTAACATTAATTGCATCGATTCTGTTTCCAGTAGTATGTAATTAATGCTATTCCTTTTTCTTCTCAATTTCACATATCTTGAATTTTCTAAAATAGCCTGAATATTTTTTTTTGCATTAGAATTTCCATTCTCATTCAAAATTAACCTTAACAAAAATTAGTCAAGCTTAATAGTTTTATTCATGAGAAAAAACGGTAAAGCATGTATCCTTCCATTTCTTTTGTCTTAAATTATTTTGCGCAATGGCACAATGTAAATATTACTAAAATGAAAGGGATTTTCTCTTTGGTTATGTTATTTTAAAATGGAGAAAAACAGCTGCAAATAACAACTGATTAGAATTAACTTATAAATCAACTTTTAACTAATCGCTAAGATCGAATTTTTTTTCTTTTTTTTTGCTGTTGTTTATGTGTAATTTTATATGCATTAAAATATGTAGATATATATATATATATATATATATATATATATATATATATATATATATATAAATATATATATATATATATATATATATATATATATATATATATATATATATATATATATATATATATATATATATCTATATATATATATATATATATATATATATATATATATATTGCGACAAAAAAGTACCAAGAAATTCCAAATAAAACGCAAAATATTTAATTATTCATCAATATTTATTTTGTCGCCTTCAAAGTAATCCCCATCAGTTGCACTACACTTACGCCAACGATTTTTCCAGTCCTCTAAACACTTTGCATAAGCACTTTTTGGAATGGCCTTCAGCTCCTTCAGCGATTTTTGTTTTACATTATGACAAAAAAGTACCCGGAAATTGCAAATAAAACGCAAAATATTTAATTATTCATCAAAATCACATGGAGCCAAATCTGGTGAATACGGTGGCTAATCGATGGTATTTACCGTGCTTTTGGCTTTAAATTTGGTTACAATAAAAAAAATCACAAAATCACAAAAACCGCAACGCACTACTGAGGTGTACCTACTTAAGCAGCTGCTGTAAACAAACTTGTTGACAGATCACGCTCATATTTGGCATGGTAGTCTAGGACAGTCCTATCAACTTAACAAAGTACATTTTTTGGAAATATCCTTCACCCGAAGAATTTAAATTACAACTTCCGGGTACTTCGTTGTCACAATATATCAAATGTGAATATTTTAGGACACCAAATAAGCAACAGAAGAATTGAAGTATTATTATTAATTTGATGACCCTAATAAAACCACCTCGTCCCAAGTGCATGGGAAGGGGTCTTTTGCTAATTGCTTAGCAAATCAAGTGAAACCCTACGTTGCTAGGTAATTGGCGAGACCCCCCAAAATGTGGACTTGGATAGAAATGAAAATATTATTTCTAATTTTATAACCTCCAATAAAACCACTTCGTCCCAAGTACATGGAAAGGGATCTTTTGCTAATTGTTTAGCGTATCAAACGAAAGCAAACATTACCGGGTATTTAGCGAGAGCTCCAAAATTTGCGCATGGATACAGATGGGTTCAGGGGTTTTGAACGTGTTAATCAGAAATACGTTACTTAGTTTTGAACGTGTTAAGAAGACATACGGCAGTTAGTTTTGGACGTGTTAAGAAGAAATACGGCTCTAAAGAAGAGATCCACGAGTAAGTTTTGGACGTGTTCACAAGAGATTAGCGAGTTATTTTTGGACGTGTTAAGAAGAAATACGCGAGTTAGTTTTGGACGTGTTAAAAAGAGGTACACAAGTTACTTTTGGACGCGTTAAGAAGAAGATACACAAGTTAGTTTTGGGCACGTTAAGAAGAAAATACGTGAGTTAGTTTTGCACGCGTCAAAAAGAGGATACAGGCGTTATTTTGGACGCGTTAAGAAGAAGAAACGTGAGTCAGTTTTGGATGCATTAAGAAGAAGATACGCGAGTTAGTTTTGGGACGCGTTGATAAATAAATACGTGAGTAAATTGGTTTGGAGAAACAGTAGTGATTGTGAACAAGGAGAAAAACCACACACAGCTGGGGAGTGTTATAATTTTCTTCAATTATTATTTATTTTATTGATGCAGGGACGGGATAAGAAAAAAAACAGGACTTAGTCTTGTTTCCTCGTGCTGTTCAAGTGAATTAAAGTTTTGCGTTTTTTGTCTTCATAATGCCCCTAATCTCTAAGTAGTATCGGTTCATCTCTCTCCTTCCTTCGTTTTGCCGTTGATTTTTATCATATGAGGTGGCGCAGCGCAGGCAGTAACCTTCTCCTAACGAATCCAGACACAGCTGAACTCTAGTCGGCTCACGATGCCACCTGGGGGTTCGAGGTTACTGCCGAATACTTAAGTATATGACTGCGGTAAATACCGCGGCTGTAACAACTACAATTTTTCGGCAGATGAATTTAAATGGAAAAATGAAATTCAGCAAAGTATTTTTTCAAGTAGTAAGTAAACTATATTACAATAATTTTCAAAACATGTTTTTACCTGAGAAGTTATAATATAACAGACGCCTTTTCTGATCTTGTAAAGGGCATATGTGGCAAACATCCACAATACATACAAACCCTTTAACATGAATACAAATTAGAAAGACTTATAAAAAACAGTTTTCCTTGATAGTCAAAAATTACTATAAATTGAAGTGTTACTTCACAGCCATTAGTAATGTGATTATTATTCGTTTCACATATCCATATTGTTTGTTCAATTTAAAATAAATGTTAATGAAATAAAATATTATATGTTCATAAAATTTACTTGGCCTTTTCTTATTTTGTTTTTCAAATCGGATCTCGTTGGCGTCACTGACAATTGAACACTGCAGGCAGATGAGCTGTGTCAAACACAAAAAGGCCGTCATTTTTTGTTGCGATCAGACTAAATACAAAAGCCGTTTACATAAAAGTCTGAAACCACTCGAACCGCTTGGATCTATTACATGGCTCGATAATTCATCTCGTAAACTGCATATTTCATTTATTAATGATTGCGTGGCTTGTTATTATATACTATTTTAAAGATTAGACTTTAGACTACTTTCAGTCAAAAACTGAGAATGGACAATCAAAGAGAGAGAGAGAGAGAGGGCCAAAATGCGGTCGTCCTACCATTACTCATCACGATGACAACTCGAGAGATAGCAGAAAAGCTTGACATAGAATTCAACCATTTACTTGCACTTTCAACAGCTTGATAACGTAAACAAACTGGATGTTTGGGTTTCTCGTGAATTAACGGAAATCTACCTCGCCAAACGCATTAACATATGCTACTCTTTGATGAATCGTAACAAAAACGGCCCATTTCTAAACAAAATCACAACGGGTGACAAAAATGGATTGCTTACGATAACGTACTCCGCAAACAATCATGCACCAAGCAAGATGAGCCCCCACAATCGACATCCAAAGCCTATATTCACCAAAAGAAGATTTTTCTTTCTGTGCGGTGGGATTACTTTGAGCTGCTTCCAAGAAAGCAAACTATTGATTTGAATGTCTACTGTCGTCAGCTATCGGAATTGAACTGGCCAATTACATAGCCGTGATGTTCCATCATGATAACGTCAGACCCCACACCTCTTTGATAAGCCGTCAAATATTCATGGAGCTCCATTGGAAACTGTTGCCACATCCACCCTATAGCCCTCACTTAACACCATTAGACTATCATTAATTTTGCTCCCTTCAAAACCATTTGAATGGTAACACTTTCGGTTCCAATCAGGTTGTAAAAATGAGTTGGATCACTAACTAACTAACTGACTAATTTTTGTTGTTAATATAAACAAATTTACTTTAAAAATCATGAAAACAAACGAAATTGATTATAGAATAACCCAATAATTTAGAATTTTGAAAATCTTTTGTTCAGCAGAACCCAGTTCTTAATTTGTTCTTACCTTACACCAAGGGCAGTTGTAAGCTCAACTTTTATGCATGAAGGGAATGCACTTAATTTCATAGACATCCCGATTAAAGGCGTTGCTTTCTCATTTTTCTTTTGCTACGAGTGCATATTATTAAAGTATAGTACGTAGACGTTTCCGTAAAAAATCCGATGCATAAGGTGTCACATGGATATGAAAACATAAGTAAAGATGTTATTTTGCAAGGTGAAAACATTAAGACGATATTTACAACCCCGCAGGGGGAGTGCCGGTTGACAAGAGCACTCTTGGAAGCTAGCATTCTTTGGGGAGTGCCACCCCCACGGACCCAAGGGTATGGGAGGCACCGTGAGGCTCCTTCCTGGGATGACAGGTAACGACTCTGTTTGGATCTGGATTACGCTTTGGACAACGAACAGGAATTGATGCTTTGGGCTGGCGGATGTGATGGTTTGGACTTAGTTGCTTTGCACAGTAGCGCCGAGATGACACTCATGTGTGAACGGCTCCAATTCAACTATCATACCGTCCCCGTCCCGGTAAAACCTTGGCAGGCCTCGGAGTACGTTCGAAGCTCGCACCATTGGGTTGATGGTGTAGGTTCGGTTGAGACGGACTCCCGATTAGCGCTGGTCTGGCTCTGAGCACTTGTCCCCATAAGGGCTTGTGCCAACTCTCACATGGCCTCCCTGCTCTGCAAAGATAACCATGGGACCAAAAAGGTGACTACACACACGAAAAAGATAGCGGCTCCGAGGGGGTCCCAATAAAACTGGAGCAACCAAAACATATAAAAAAGATCAAAAAATTCACAAAAAGAAATAAAAAATAATAACAACGATGACGCAACCAGCGGTTGCAGCCACGATGTTAACAGCACATCAAGAGCGGTACTAACGATGACAAAAACGACGAATAACACAATGACAGTAAAGATGGACGAAAAACGGAGATTAATAGACAGGCTGGTTCAGACTGAGATTACTGCGGCGTTCGGGCGCAGAAAAAAAATTATGCGAACGCCAGAGCGTCGTATTAAGGAAAAGCGGGACACTTTGCAGGACGTTTCAGGTGTTCGAGCAATGCAAGATAATAACAAGAGCATCGAGAATTCGATGGTCACTGCTGCGATCGTTACCGAAGCAACCGATGCAAGGGTCGCAAATCCCAACATAGTAAAGAAACATCCTGAAGCCAACAAGGAGATTACGGCAGGAAAAAAATGAGTACCCGACAAATTAAGCAACGTTGTGCGATTGCACCGCCAACGTCGCAAATGTGGTGGAAGTACTGCATTCGGAAATGGAACGCGATAACGTCTCCCAAGGATGGTTGCAAAGTACCATTGCCGCCTAGCAATACGGAGAAGAAAGGCTATTCCGAAAAGCGGGAGATGTTCTGAAAAGAATACAATCTGCATGCGACTCCCCAAAAATCAGCAAAGCAGTAAAGGTCGGGCTCCTTGAACTAGAAGAGCTCCTAGATTGCATAGGGTACTATCAGTTAAGGGCCAAAGACGAACAGAAGGCTAAAGACGCGTTTGGGGCAAAATCTAAAGGCCACATTCAGATAGCGCCACCATTAAAAGTTAATAAAAGAATGGCGTCTAGCCCAATCGGAGGAGATCGGGATAGAAGAAGGAAGAAAGAGGCACTCGATGGGCGTGGAGCACCAAACCACGGGTTCCAGATAGTGCTTACAAAAGGAGCGAAGAAACCCGCAAAGAAATTCCTTCAAAAAAAGCCAGGTAGTAAAGTTCGCACGGACGCCCAATCAGAAAAAGGACCTGATGCATAACAGGAGAGGCAGAAGCCTCGACAAAGACCCCGGCAGCAGGCACTGCTCGTAAAGCCCCAAGATGGCTGATCCTACGCGGAGGTACTGCGGGACATCAGGGGAAAAGTAAGGCCCGAAGACACCAATACTACCATTAAAGTAGTACGACCAACGCGGTCGGGCCACATACTGGTCGAATTCGGAGCGGAGGCTGGCAATAAGGAAGCATTCTGCAATGTAGTAAAGAAAGTCCTCGGCAAAAGCGCAGCTATAGCCTCGCTTGAGCTGATGGCAATGATCGAAATAAGAGACATAGACTGCGTAACGGATCTGGCCGAGGTAGAAGACGCCATCAAAAGGAAGTTTCCTAGCGTGGGAAGGATCAAAGCGAGACTGACAACAGAAAACAACAGGGGACAACGCATGGCCATAGTTGACTTGACCGAAAAGGACGCTGAACAATTCCTGAACAAGAGCAAAGTAAGAATAGGGTGGGTTGTCTGTAGGATACGGCGAAGAGCAACGCCTCTTCAATGTTTCAAATGCCTTGGTTATGGTCACACCACACAAGTATGCAAAGGACCCGATAGAAGTTCCCTATGTTACAAATGCGGTGAAATGGGACATCGAAGAGAAAAGAGTGTACGAAGGAGCACACTGTATTCTTTGCAAGGATGCTGACCCAAAACCTGATTTTGGACACGTCTTGGGATCAAGAAAATGCCGGGTGTTCCAGGAAGCCCTAGCCAAGTCAAGATCAGAACTCCGATGACCCGCATCTTGCAGCTAAGCCTACACCGCAGTTCAACGGCCCAAAATCTGCTTGAGCAGTTTGCAAAGGACATGAAAGCCGATGTTATGCTGCTGAGTGAGCAACAGCAAGATAAAAGTTCGGCATCATGGTATCCTGAAAAAACTGGTACTGGTTCGAAACATTGATTTCCAAGCGGAGAGTTGTGGACGGGGGGATGGTTTCGTGTGGGTTCGGTGCTCAGGGACCACCTTCTTTAGTGTGTACCTAACGCCTAGCGAATCGATATCATCTTTTCAAGCCAAGTTGAATGCTATGGAGGGCGCTGTCTCGAATGCAGAGGGCAAAGTGCTCGTTGGGGGAGACTTCAACGCTAAAGCAATCGAATGGGGCATGGCTCAAACGGATTCGCGGGGAAAACGAATCCTGGAAATGGTGGCCAGGACGGCCCTCGTCGTACTGAACTCCGGAAATATGCCGACGTTCTGCGGCATTGGCTGTAAGGTAACCATGCCGGACGTGCATTCTGCTTGAGATGAGTGATGTTGTCTCCAGGCGTCCGTGCTCTCGGCCTTCTACAACTAGATGGAACATCGGAAGGATGGACGTCGAGAGGTTTGTCGAGGTGCCGCTGCAGGGAGCTTCGGAGGAGACGGAAGAACTGGCAGCTCACGACGTGGTGAACTCAACTATGAGCACCATAACGACTGCTTACAAAGCTTCTATGCCCCGTCGAAAACCCTGGCACGGCAAGCTCCCAGTGTACTGGTGGTCAACTGAAATCGCTGAAAAGTGAAGGGAGTGTCATAAGCTTCGACGTGAGGCTCAACGGGCGTGGAACGGTGACGAGGCGAGCAACCGCGCAGCAGCATATAAGTCGGCCAGGAAATGCCTTCGCAAACTGATCAACAGTAGCAAGGCTCGCTGCTGGCAAGACCTAGTGGACAATGTGAACAAGGATCCGTGGGGCCTTGGCTACAAGCTAGTTATACGGAAGCTTGGTGCACTACGGAAGCCTTGTATACATGACGTGGAAAAGATGGACGTGATAGTGCGGGGACTCTTCCCGGCCCATCCCGTTCGTGTTGAGGCTGTCCATGGTGAAACAGCAGTCGAGTGTCCACTCTTCACACAGCCGGAACTGGAGAAAGCAGTCCTCTCATTGAAAACGAGGAAGGCTCGTTTATCACCATTGTCCTGACTTACTGCTCAGCACATTCAGCGCTTGCCTACGGGACGGGGTTTTCCCGGTACGATGGAAGGTGGCGAGGCTCGTGCTGATCGGCAAGGGGAAGGGAAATCCCGAATCACCGTCTGTTAAAAGGACTCACAACAGCCAGGGACGTCGTGGCTGGTGGATCGTTTGTCTTACAATCCCTGTTCCTCGCTTTGCTTCCGCTAGAGGAGAGATCCTCCACCTTGAAGGTACCTGGCATAACAAAACGAGACTTGACCAAAGTAATGTGTTAAACGGTTCCAGGCTAGGTTTTTAGGTTGACTGGGGAGGTGTTTAGTGGGTAGTCTAGTTTCTTGTGAGGACTCAGTACTTAAATAACTTCATCTTCCAACTACAGAAAAAAAAAACTTTGAGAACTTCTTCAACGAGTGACATCAGTCATAGTAAAACAAAGTGGAGGCCGTTTTAAATGAGGATATTGAATAAATTCGTTTTATTTTACCCCAACCTCAACATTTAAGACACATACTGTTAACACTTGGTTGAATTTATTAAAGAATGGCTGAAAAAGGGCACCTACAATTTATATGTTGTAAGTTAGAAGTTGAAATTTATTGAACTTTCGGTTGGATCTTCTCAAAATTTTCAGATAAAATGAATAACCAAAATAAGTTTTAGATTTCACTGAGTCAATGATTCTTGCAACATTCCAACAAAATTTCGGCATGTTGAAATGAACTAACACTGGTTTTTATTTTAAAGTAAGAATGTTTTTCATGAATTGAATCATTCTATAGATCTGCATATCATAAGTTATGTACAAAACTCTGCTGAAATGAGCGTAGTTTTGTCTACTCAACTGATTTATAGATGATGGGTGGGTCAGGCAGCTAGATTAGGCAAGTAAGGTTGGGATACGTCAGGTGAAAGATCTTTCCATGTGTGCTCGAAAGGTTCTAAGCATGAATGGAATACGTAATCTTGGAAAAGTCGTAATCATTTATTTGCTACCAAAATAAAGCTGTTACAGTTTTGTTTATTTTTTCCGAATATTCAAAGGCTTTAACATTAAACTTGATTCAGGGCTCATACACGAGCTCAATGTAGTAGCGATAATTTTTGAGTCTCTTTTATTTCAATTTTGGTTATTAATTTTCTATCACTACTTGCTGACTATTTGTTTGCAAATGAAAATGTACGGGTGCTTCAATTAAAACTCAATCTAATTTATTTCTTTTTATTATTGTGCTATTCATACAGGAAAATGTTCAACCAAATGGAGCGACCACTCAAGATCATTATCTAGAAAAGAAAGCAGAGGCAGACAAGACTGACAATAGTCAATAGAATCCTATGGAAAGCATCATTTCTTCACGATATTATACGACTGTATGAGTATATGAAATAATACGAAACAAATTAATACCGACTAGGCTGTAACGCATGATATTACAAAAAACCGCTGTGGCATAGTGCAAATCAAAGTTATATTTGCTTGATACTGAAAACTTAGTGTTGCTTCAACCAAATGAGCGTAAAAGGTAGTGTTAAAATATTTTGCAGTCGAGTCGTAAATGCAAATAAAATGTCTAAAAGAAGAAAATCAAAGAATGTATTGAGAAAATTGTTATGAACTTCGTTACGTTTCATTAGAATTTTCTGTTGGTTAAACTTATTTTCAGTGAATTTTTATCCTTCGTTTTGCACTCATACAGAACACCATGAAATATTATTAATTTAATCCTATATATATATATATATATATATATATATATATATATATATATATATATATATATATATATATATATATATATATATATATATATATATATATAAAATGAATGGAGTAGTTTGAGAAATTACTAATTAGATTGAAAGTTTTAGTTTTATAGAAAACATGGGACAGTTTTGAGTTAAATTTTTAGCGTATTTTATGACATTTTTCCTGATTCATTCATTAGTCATGTTTTCTGTTCAGAATCGTTGAAAATTACTTAGTTTCTCTTGTATATACCAAAAACAGTTTATATTTGTGTCATTTATTATTGTATGTATTTAAATGTATTCATTGTCATTATTATCTTAGGAATAAAACTAAAAACCTTTAAAAAATTTTCTGATTAAAACATTGATTTGACAAGACTCCGGTTCATTTATTTTAAAAGAGTTACCATTCGTCGCGGAGTATTGATACTCTGACAAGGATGTTACTGTAGTTGATGTTAAGAAAGAGAAGTGATCCATTTATTAAACTCTAACAATTCTTTTATTACATTCCACAACTTTGGGTGTACGTCTGAGATCTGCGAGCTGAACATAGGCAATTAATGACTTTTGGGTCAGGCGCATCAATAACAACACTAACACCAATGCATACCAATCCGGGAACAAAAGAAAAGCATTATCATGTGTTGGGAATGACATCGCACTACGGTCGTTTACTATTATGATCGCCACAGTATCCCCTTGCTAGTGGCTTGCAGGATTCTATATTGGGACTATTTATCAATATATTCACCTCTGACGTTCTGGGCGTAAGAGATTAAATAGCCTTTCACTGATAACTTGTTAGTGTGCTCACTTCAATAAATTTTGTGCTTCGCTAAGACAAAGCTCCAGAAATACTTGGAATTCCTTACTGTATACTACTGGAAATGGGAAGGTGAATGCAAAGAAAAGTGAAATCATTTTGCTCAAGGACCCCAAAAAACGTTGGTTGCCATGCAAGAGATATCTTTGTCTTCAGAATCAAGTTAAATGGGCAGATGGTACACTCCTCCTGGCAAACGACGTACTTGGGTATAGTTTTTGATAGGAAAGCTACTAAGAGCAGCTCACATTGATAATGTTTTGAAAAAAGTTACTTATGCCTCTTTTCAGACGGCAAGCCAGCGGGTGAAGGTTCAATTTCTTTTGAAACACCGCACCTTTTTTCATGCCTTCTTCACGTTCGGATAGCAAAACGAGGAGTTTTTTCTTTGTCCTTTGCTCTTTTGTTACCTCGTTCCCAACAGAGCACCGCTAATCCCGGAGTGAACCTTATAGTTCTCGTTTTCTTGCAAAAATTCTAGTCCGGTTTGTGCGATCGGGCAATCCAACTGGTCTTTCTGAAATTCAGAGTTTTAGATATTTTTCGGAATCGTCACTGTGACGGAGATTTGACGTGCTATAGTCATGATGTTATTGTTTATGTTCGATACAATTTTTAAAGGCTGCTGGAGTTTACGAGGGTTTTCAGGGGCTGGGCTTCACTGAGCGACGGGATTATCAGATAAGTAGTGCTTTAATATTTTATCTTTGGACAAGACACTTTGTGGGCCTTTTTTCTTCTTTTCTAGGTATCTTAAGTCGCTGTTTGAGGCAAAAAGTGGTATTCGGCTGGCTATTCTCTGCCATAAGAAATTGTCAAAGGACACACGGGCAGATAAGTAGACGTGGAGCACAGCCTTGAGTAAGTTACTATGTAGAAATTGGTATGATTACGAATATGAAGTATTATGTGATAGATTTAAGATGTTTGCAAACGTGTTTATTGTTTTGCAAATCATGTCTATCACCGCTTCTTCCACCATCAACACGTTGGTTTGGTCCGCCTTGATTTGCATTAACAAATTGTGGTTTATCATTTAAACCAATAGCAAACGGTGTTATCACGAACGCCGCCACCTTCAAAATTACGATTCATGTTACCACCGGGATGATTATGTTTACTTGTATGATCAAATTGTTTTCCTGTTACCTGCGACAAATTTCTTCACCTTGTCGGTTCATACGAAGATTTCTTCCTCACGCATCCTTTTGACTCATTCTTTCCGTGGTTTTTGATTGCCGATGATGTCGTTGTGGAGCGACCGTGCACATACGGGAGTGGTATCGAGAACTTCGTCGAGCCTAACTAATTTAAGTTAAGCTGCATTAATTTAACTTGAGGAAATAAAAGTCTACTCTACTGTAGCTATTAACATTAGAATTTATTCTTATTTCTAATTTCACTAGGAATAAATACAATCCATGCTAAAGTTTCCTATCCCAGTTTGGCTTGAGGATGCATTCTTCGTACCATGTTACCCGGTGGTGGTGTTTAAGCTGGCTAGCTT
Source organism: Odontomyia ornata (assembly GCA_963969285.1). Taxonomy (NCBI): domain Eukaryota; kingdom Metazoa; phylum Arthropoda; class Insecta; order Diptera; family Stratiomyidae; genus Odontomyia; species Odontomyia ornata. The sequence continues at coordinate 111,805,004 of OZ017741.1, read as the reverse complement.
AACCTGTTCTCGAATTCCCTGTAACAGTGTTTCATGGGGTAGTCCAGTCGCTTGCGGCACGGAAGCCCCACACTCAGTGTCTAAATGACATTCACCTCCCAACCAAAAAAAAAAAAAAATAGGGAAGAGGGATCCCAAATCGCCGTCTCACTGATGCGATTCGTGCGGCAGGGGCCTATCTCCTCAGCAGTACGGCTTCAGAACAGAACGTTGTACTATTGCTGCAATTGCAGAGGTGGTGAGTGCGGTCTTAAAGGTAGAGGCACTTTGACGATACAAGTGACGGATCGTTCTGTTTGTGACACTCGAAGTCAGGAACCCCTTCGACTCCGCTAGATAGGCGGAAGTTTCAGATATGCTGGAAACCCTTTTTCAAGTTCCAGAATATCTAATGCGTTTTCTGAGGGACAATCTGAAGGACCAAAGCCTGCTTTACGAAAGCACACAGGGCCAACGAAGGATGGACGTTACATTGGATATTACCCAAGAATTTATCCTTGGTCCAGACCTGCGGAACATGTCTTACGACTAGCTACTGATACTTGAGATGCCATATGAGTCACGTTTTGTCAGCATTGCGAATGATGTTGTGGTTTTGGTTTCTGGACGCAACCTCAAACAGGCGCAACTTAGGCTAGATATCCTAATGCGCTGAGTGGGGGACTGGATGACTGCTCGTTGGTTCAGTTTAGCGGTGAAGAAAAACGAAGTGGTCATCTTAACAAAAAAGTATTGTAGCAACCACGGAAGTCACCGCAGTTGCAGACATTAAGAATTAGCAGAGGGATGTGTAGCCCGGGATGGCATACTGAGGCCGGCTAGCGCTCAGTCGTGTCGTGGGTCTTCCGGGACACCCTCTGCTCGTGCTGAGCCACCTTACATAAAAACTAGCACAAAGGGAAAAGGATGGGAAAGGGAGAGGTCATTTTGAGAAATGAAAATAAGGTTTTTAATGTACCATGGCCGTTTTATTTACAAAAAAAAAATCCAACAATTATATTTACAACCAAAAAAAAACCTTACGAGAGTTAAACACCAAAAAATATATACTAAAATACAACAAACCAAATCAATTCAAATATGAAAATTATTTATAAAAAAATTATTTGTAAAATTTTTAAACAAAATATGATGGTTACTTACTTCTTTCCTTGCAAAATCCCGAGCGCCCGGTGATGTATAAACAAAGAAGCGTGGGGCCACTGAAAATCAGATTTCAATATTAAAACAACGAAAAACTAAAAACACAACGGCCACTTTCAACTGTCTGATCCGTACTCGCAAAAAAAACTGCACTCAAGGCACCTGATCCTCTTCACCAACCAACAAAATTTAGTTTTTTTTTTTCTTTTTTTTTTTGAACTTTCAACTTTCGTCTCCCCGCACTTCAAATCAATAAAATCTTTTCTTCTTCTTTTCTGTTTCTTTTTCACACCGCACAAATTCAACTCCTTTCTCTTCCAAAATCCAATATTCCTCACTTTCTCAATACTTTCACTCTCCTACTTCATCATTAAAACTTCAAAGGAAAAATCTCTTTGATTCACTATCACATTTTTCAATCCAAAAACTTTTTTTTCCCCAATTTTAAAACACACAAAAATCACTCATATCCCGCACAGCAAAATTCTTTTATATTTTTTTTCCAAATACCAACTCCCTTTTTTCCCAATCTTAAAACCCTCCAAAAATCAATTCCACTGAGCACACAAAACACCCTTATCTCTTTCAAATCCAAAAACTGACTCTCCAATCCCAACCACTTAATTTTCACATTTCAACTTCATCCAATTCGTATTCCGCAATCCTCTTTATTTTTAAATTACCGCTGCCACATCTGGGTAACGTAATCGAAGTTCATTACACTTCGATTCCGCTACCCACACATTTTTTTTTGTTCCCGTATCGACAATCACAATAGTTTCCATTGACTTGCATATATGGCAATTTACATCCCCAAGAATCGCTTGATTGAATGTAAAGTGTCACACATACGAGTACATTACGAAAACTATTGATTTTGCCGATACCCCAAAAAAGTGCTTCCATGCGCCCGGGAGAACTTGAACTCAGGGTTCCAGCAGACCCATGATCGAGGACTCACGACGCAGCCAATGGTGCCGTGGATGGTCGATCTCCCATTCATCTCATAAGCAACTTCGACGATGCATTTGGGCATGAGATTAAATTTTGTTAGTAATCAGTGAATTCATTTTTGTTAGTATACAAAAAATAAAATTTGTTAGTGGGAATGGAATTAGTTAGTGTTAAGGAAGGAATTAGGTTTTGTTAGGGAAAATGAATAGAATGAAATTTTGTTAGTGGGAATTAATGTAGGGAGTGTTGTTAGTGGGAAAATTGAAATTAATAGTATATGTTATGATTTTAGTTGGAAATAAGAGTAGGATGGTGATGATGAAGGAATAACAATTGAAGGGAAATTGGAAAAATGTTAATAAAATTAAATGAATACACAGAGGAAAAGGTAGGAGTGCCCAAAGGAAGGGTGAAATGTTACGGCGGCAATTTGAAGTTGCGAATGGGAGAAAGTCGGTACGCTGGAATTCGCAACAATCGTGGGGACGACCCAGACCCTGAGTGTCTCATTCAGCCGGGCAAACAAAGAATGTCGGCAGGGGTAACTATGAATCGGATCGGATGTCTTTAGCGTGAAAGGTCCCAAGCAGCTTACCAGATTCATCCTCAAGTTCATAAGTAACTTGCCCAGTACGGCGGCGAACCACTGCAGGAACAAATCGTGGAGCGAATTTAGCCGCAAAACGATCGGCTGCATTGCTCACGGCGAAATTCCGCACGAAAACTTTCTGACCTTGAAGTAGCTCACGGGGGCGAGCCCGAAGGTTGTAAATTTGAGCTCCCTTCCGGTAGGCTTCTGTCAGCTTAGCTCGGACACGGTCTTGTACAGCTCGCAGACAGTCACTGTTTGCACTTCGCTGTACTTCTCCATCCTCAAAAGCGTTCAAGCTTCTAAGGCGGGCGTACTCAGTGCCATGCTGGATAGGGTGGTATCCGAACATGAGGAAGTAGGGCGAAAATCCTGTGGATTCATGAATCACCTTGCGGAAGGCAAAACACGATTCCGGAAGATTCTCGTCCCACCTGCTGGACCCTATGTAGGCTCTGATGGCGTTCAATGTCGACTGGTTTGACCTCTCCGAGGCATTCGCTTGCGGGGAATGGTATGGAGTGAAGCAGTGCTGCACCCCATAGTCACTCATAAGCTTAGCGAATACCTTGGAGACGAACTGCACACCATTGTCCGAGTGAAGCCATTCGGGAACTCCGAAGGTCAAAAAGATTTTGCGCTCCAAGTATCGCACGACTGATTCCGCAGTGGCTTTAGCCATGGGTTTGAGCCATATGAACTTGCTATAATGGTCCAGGACCACAAACAATTGAGTGTTCCCGGATTTTGAACGAGGGTATGGACCCATGAAGTCCACAAACAGGCGCTGCATAGATCTCGTTGAGTCTCGTGATGCGCCCATAGGAGGTCTCAAAGTGGAATTCGAAGGCTTGACCTGTTTGCATGTTGAACAGCCCTGGATGTGCTGAATAACATCTTGACGCAAGCGAGGCCAATAATAATATCTTTGTAAGACTTCCGTGGTCTTACGAATTCCACAATGAGAGCCCCGGGGATCATCATGAGCTCACACTATAAGAGCCTGTTGGTAGCCCTCAGGAACCCATAATTTTGTTCGGGGGATATCTGTAGTCAGCGTTACAGGAGAACCAGAACCGATGTACACTCGGCCATCAGCAAGGTGCAAATTCTGAAACTAATCAGGTTGCTTCAGGATTTGCTCCTTGAGATGTTCGTACTCGGGCTCCTGAAACGCAGACTGAGGTATCAAACCATCAATATGTGTGTGCTCCGGAAGGCAAGCAATGAGCGAGGCCACTCGCTCGTCCTGCGAGCAAGATCTCGATAACGCATCCGGTACAACGTTAAGAGCACCTTTCCGGTGTTCAATTTGGAAATTGAACCCTTGTAATTTCAGACTCCAGCGAGCCAATCGACCAGAAAGGTCCGACTGCTGCATCAGCCATTTAAGACTGGCATGGTCGGTTATGATGGTGAAGGGCAACCCTTCGATATATGCCCTGAATCTCTTTACACTCTGCACCGCAGCTAAGCATTCCAACTCAGTAATGCTATAGTTACGTTGCGCAGCGTTGAGCTTCATCGACATATATGCAATTGGATGTTCTCCACCTTCATCGTCCTTCTGGAACAAAACACTTCCAATACCCACTGTACTTGCGTCACACTGGATATAGAAGTGCTTCGTTAAGTCAGGGTTGGCCAGCACTGGAGCAGAAATCAGCAATTGCTTCACTTTATTGAAGGCACTATTGGCGGAAGCAGACCACTTGAAGGCACGTTTGCCCTTTAGCGAATCCGTTAGAAGGGCCGTAGCCGAGGCGAAGTTTGGAATAAAACGCCTGTACCATCCTGCCATGCCCATGAACTGTCTCACGTCTTTGGCCGTTCGGGGTTCAGGATAGGAGACTATACCTGAAACCTTCTCCGGGTCGGTGCGCAGGATACCATCACTCACTACGAAGCCAAGATATTTGATCTCCTTCTTGACAAACTTGCTTTTTTCAACATTGATGGTCAAGTTGGCGTCCCTGAGCAGTTTTGCAACAGTACTCAGGAGCTCCAAGTGCTCATCAAATGTTGAACTTGTAACAAGCAGGTCATCTAGGTAAACGAATACCTTGTCCTGCAGCTCATGCGGTATTACTTTATGCATCAACCGACACATCGTTTGGGGAGCATTACACAAACCGAACGGCATGACCTTGAAATGGTACAAGGGCCTGCCAGGGACAGTAAAAGCCGTTTTCTCCTTACTTGCTTCATCCAATGGTATTTGCCAAAAGGCATCCTTCAGGTCCAAGCTGGTAATGAACCTGGTACTCTGCAACCGTGCCAAAGACCTTCAATCAGTGGCAACGGATAGGCGTCCTTAACAGTCATCTCGTTGAGGCGTCGAGCGTCCAGACACAAACGCACTTTGCCGGGTTTTCTGACAAGGGTCACAGGCGAACTCCACGAACTCTGGCTTTCCTCTATTACCCCCAAAGACAACATACGATCGAGTTCGTCATACAACAGTTTCTGTATAACAGGCGAGACAGCATAATGCCGCTGCTTGATGCGTCGAGCGGAACCAGTGTCGATGTGATGAGACACGAGACTGGTCCTACCCAAGCCTTTCTCATTATACGACGGAAACTGTTGTTTGACGAAGTCCAGTCGTTGCTGATCTTCTGGAGACAAAAGATGGAATTCAGGGCTCTGAAGCTCCGACGCTGCTTCAATAGCGTTGACCTGGATTGGTGCTATTTTGAAGAGATCCCAGAAGTCAATTCCAAGATACACTGTGTGCGTCAAGGAAGGAACAACTAGGAATCTCATCAATTCGGTGGTTTTATTAAATTGCACCAATGTGGTGACGTATCCCAGAACTGGATCCTTGTGCCCTGATGCAGTCTGAACATGAGCATGCATAGTATGCATATGCAAACCAAAATCCGACAGCAGGTCCAAGGCTCCAGCTCCGAGGATACTAACACTGGCTCCGCTATCAAGCAAGCCCGTCAATTTGCGACCCTTGACGGAAATCTCTGCGTAGGGCCTATTGTCGCTAGGAGTTGCAACAATTGACTCCACGCAGGCACGCTTCAAGAGACGCCTGGCGAAGAAATATCTCCAGGGTCTCCGAAAGCGATCGCGAAAAGGTCATGCTCTAAAACTAGCGGGTGACTCACGATCATCGCCCGCCTTTCCATTACTTCCGACATAGTCCGGTGATCTGCTTGAGATATTAGCACTGCTAAATGGTACTGGGGATTCATGATGATACATGTCGGTATTATTGTGACAAAAATCTCTCGTTCCACTATGATGGAGGTTCATTGGCACACAAGATTCCAAACCAGCCGGTAACCGATCAGGTGGTCTCATAGAATTAAGTTCATAAGGCTGAACTGGAGGTCGACCATACTTGATCTCTAGCTCACGCCAAGTGTCCTCAATTCGACGACACCTCCAGACAAGCTCATGGGTGGTCGAGAACTCATGTCCAGCTAAGTGATCCTGCAACCTGAAACTCATATTTTTGAAAACTAGGTCCCGCAGATCCGTGTCCCTAATCGGAGTCCTGAGTTGAAGAGCCATAGCCTCAAGGGATTCATAAAATTCGATGAATGGTTCATTGGATTCTTGCCTGCGGGCGAACATATTTTCCCAAATATGTGCGTCATCAAGCCGAGATCCAAATCGTTCCATGAACTCCACTTGTAGCTGCGTCCAACTCAAGTTTCTATGCAGGTCACGTATCTGCCAGTACCAGTTTTCGGCATATCCCTGCAGCAGAACATGAAAGTCTCGAACAAGTTCACGCTCTGTGAGACCATAATCTCTAGCCATAATGCCAGCACCAAACAAAAATTGTCGTGCATCCAAACCATTGGAGCCACCATCGAACTTCAAACCCCATTTGGTGATTGGGATAATCGTTTGATGAGTCTCAACTGCCTGATCACCATCCTGGAACGAGAGCTCCGACTGAGGATTTGGCAAATCTTGGGAAGGGCGTAATGAACAGCGAGTGAAATTATCGGGTTCATGTCGTATGTGCGGAAACATGATGACTATCAAAAACAATAAAAATCTACAGACCATCTAAATAATTTAAGTACATATATTAAAATCAATGAACAGACGGACAACACCGACAATTTAAATAAAAGAAATAATTTAATAAATTACAGACAGACAAACAAACGATTCTTTAAAAATAAATTAAAATTTGAATGCCAGACAGACAAACGGACAAGTAAATAAATATATAAAATTTTAAAACTTACTAGCTAGAATAAAAATAAAAAGTCTCTATAATGCACACTACGTGCAAATTAACCCTGACCAAAACCTAACTAACAAACATAAACTAAAATCAATTATCAAACTCAACCTTACAATTATTCAAACCCAAAAAAAAAAATAATTAAACTAAACGCAATCTCCAATCATCAAAACTAAAACTAATAAAAATTACTCAAAACCCAAAACGAACTAGCCTAATCTCAATCATTAATATTAAAACTAACCGAATTACTCTAAACTAATATCCGTAAAACCATAAACCCACTTATCTAAAACTAATCTAACCCAAGACCCTAATTGACTCTAATAATCTATAACTAATCTGAACCTTAATTCAATGAGTTTGAAGTCAACCCAAATCTAACACTATCTACATTACAATCAATAATAAATTTTGAATGAAGTGGTGAAATAAAGGAAAATATATGACGAGAAGTAAGCGGGATGAGTGCAAGCAAGTGCAAATGGAATTATGTTTAAATTCAATTATCGAAAGTGATTTTGCTATCATTTCTCAAAATGATTTCCCCTAGGAGGAAAAGGAAAAGAACAGGTAATTATATGGGATGGTGATTGAAATTTAAACATAACACGAAGCAGACAAACCACAACAGTGCCTGGTATAACAATGGAATTTGTAGGCGGACTCCGCTCCAATTGTCACCTCAAAAGCTGACTACGAGACCATTATGAAATACTACGGACTTCATAATGGCTCGGACAAGAGCCGCACACATCCCAAAGCTACCACCAGATAGATGATGGAAGGGCCGAAAGCGTTGGCTAATTCCAAGAGATGGATCTAAGTCCAACTATCCCGTGCAGGGAGATATAGCCAACGACTCAAAATTCAGTTGATCCCAACCAACATCCACACTGCTAAAGCATGCCCACTATCATAGCCGGTGGAGACTATCAAACACAAAACAGCACGGTAGGCGCCACTGCAACTGCGGCAAACCCCGTGATCAAAAATCTATAAATTAATATCAAAATCGAAACTAAAACTTTTCAACTATTACTCGATCACTTTTCATCATTCAAACAAGTCATCAGAAATTTCTGACAAAACAAAAAAAAATAATTTCCCTGGATTGCTCAGACCACTATTCAAGTCAGGCACTCCAGGTACTCAAGCCCAACAAACCAAAAATTGTAAAATTGGAGCTATAATTAAAATTAATAAAACCATTAGAAAACCAATACTTGGGCGCCATATGTAGCAACCACGGAAGTCACCGCAGTTGCAGACATTAAGAATTAGCAGAGCCCGCAGGGGGAATGCCGGTCGACAAGAGCTCTCTTGGAGGCTAGCATTCTTTGGGGAGTTCCGCCCCCACGTACCTGAGGAAACTCCGCAGGGGGAATGCCGGTCGACAAGACCACTCTTGGAGGCTAGCATTCTTTGGGGAGTTCCGCCCCCACGTACCCGAGGAAATTCCCGCAGGGAGAAAGCCGGTCGACAAGAACATTCTTGGAGGCTAGCATTCTTTGGGGAGTGCCGCCCCCACGGACCCGAGGATATGGGGGGTGCCGTGAGGCTCCCTCTTATTGTATCTGGACTACGCTTTGGACAACGAACTCGAATTGACACTTTGGGCTGGCGGATGTGATGGTTTGGACCTAGTTGCTTTGCACAGTAGCGCCGAGGTGAAACTCGTGTGTGAACGGCTCCAATTCAACTATCATACCGTCTCCGTCCCGGTTAAACCTTGGCAGGCCTCGGAGTACGTTCGAAGCTCGCACCATTGGGTTGGTGGTGTAGGTTCGGTTGAGACGGACTCCCGATTACCGCTGGTCTGGCTCTGAGCACTTGTCCCCATAAGGGCTTGTGCCAACCCTTGCATGGCCTCCCTGCTCTGCAAAGATAACCATGGGCCCAAAAAGGCGACTACACACACGAACGGAGATAGCGGCTCCGAGGGGGGACCCAATAAAATGGAGCAAACAAATGAAACCACAAGCAAACAGGACGCTAGCACGGAGAACCCTTTCAGGCAAAAACCGCTGTTGGCAAGAACACCGATTAAACAAGACACCGATTGCGGGGGGAGGCAGCAAACCCCAGAAACACTGTCAAAGTCAACATCACAGGTTAAATCATCGGAGACAGACCACAGACGGACTAACGAACGAAAGAAGGCAGAGTGCGTTGTGCAACCTGGCATCATTGCGGCCTTTGGGCGCAGTAGAAGGACTATGCGCACCCCGGAGCGCCCAGTGCAAGACGTACACAATCCGGATCAAGCTGCGACACCAACAGAGGCCAGTGTAAGACTGGGGGAGGGAGAAGTTTTGCCGTTGGCCGACGCCACTTCAAACGCGACCCAAGCGATAGAAGCAAAAGGGCTAGGAAACGGGGGCCTCTCCCAAGAGGTGGCGCCAAATAACACAATCGCCCTTGACCGCGCCGAAGAGGAGCGGCTTACTCGGAAAGCGGGGAATATCATCAAACAACTGAGGGCTGCCTGCGAAGTGCAGAAAAACATAGGCAAGAGTGTCAAGAATGGCATTCTTGAACTGGAGGAGCTTTTTGGCCGCATAACGCACTACAGGCGGAGGTGGCTTGCAACCGAAAAGCACCAAAAAGACACGCTCACCCTCGAGGCATCAGTGGGTCCTAGCAGCTGCAAAAGAATGGCCGGTAGCCCAATTGAAGGCGACCGTGAGAAAAGGAGGAAGGACGAGACCATAAACGAAGTTGACACTCCAGGCGAGGAGTTTCATGTGGTGCGAAACAAGGCAGCGAAAAAGCGGCCAAAAAGCTACTACTAGAAAAAACAGACAAAGAGCTCAACCACGAAAAGAACAAAGAACCCCTCGATATACCGCAGAAAACAAAAAGCCAACCGCGGCGCAAACCCTTGTGAGAGGCACTGCTTATTAAACCCACTAAGGGCCGAACCTACGCAGATGTCCTCCGTGAAATTAAAGGAGCGGTCAAGCCAGGCGACACCAAAACTGCCATCAAAGCAGTTCGACCAACCCCGACCGGTGGCTTGCTGGTGGAATTCGGGCCAGAGGCCACAAACAAAGATGCATTCCGTGACGCGGTTCAAAAGGTTCTTGGAGATGCGGCAACGGTTGCCTCGCTCGAACCAATGGCCACCCTGGAAATCAGGGACCTCGACTGCGTCACGGACAAAGCTGAAGTAGAGGATGCCATTAGGAAGGAGTTCCCCAGCTTAAGTGAAGTCAAGGCAAGATTGACACGTGAAAACACAAGGGGGCAACGCATGGCTATTGTCGAACTAGCTGATAAAGGCGCCCAGCAAATCCTGGCGAAGGGCAAAATTAAGATAGGTTGGGTGATCTGCAGGATACGGAGAAGAGCGATCCCTATCCGCTGCTTCAGATGCCCCGAATACGGACACACCGCGTATGGTTGTAGGGGACCCGACAGGAGATCCCTGTGCTACAAATGTGGTAAAAGGGGGCACAAAAGGAAGGAGTGCACGAACGAGGCAAAATGCATTCTTTGCAAGGATGCTAAGCTAGCACCCGGCGACCTCAAACATGAGCCGGGGACAGAGAGGTGCTGGGTTTTCAAGGAGGCCCTAACTAAAGCCAAATCGATACTCAAATGATCCGTATTCTGCAGGTCAATTTGCACCGAAGCACAAACGCCCAGGACCTACTTGAGCAGTTTGCGAGGGATAAGAAAGCTGGCTTGCTGTTGCTGAGCGAGCAACATCATAACAAGGACTCGCAAGCGTGGTACCCTGACAAATCTGGTACCTCGGCCATCTGGCTTCGAGACAGCGCCCGCCTTCAGGTGCAGGGCCATGGACGCGGGGATGGTTTTGTGTGGGTGCGGTGTTCAGGGATAACATATTTCAGTGTTTATCTGACGCCTAACGAGGCAATGCGATCTTTTCGAACCAAACTCGATGCCCTGGAGGACGCTGTCTCGAACACAGAGGGCCACATGCTGGTCGGGGGAGACTTCAACGCTAGAGCCATCGAATGGGGTATGCCACAATCCGACCCAAGGGGAAAGCAAATCTTGGACATGGCGGCCAGAACAGCGCTTTTTGTCCTAAATACTGGTAACACCCCTACTTTCCGCCGCTGGGGTTGCGTAGGAACCATACCCGATGTGACACTCGCTTCGGAGTCCCTGGTACCTAGAGTACACAACTGGCGAGTACTAGAGGACTACTCGGCTAGTGATCACCAGTATATAGCTGTTGAGATTCACGACAGTGCCACTCTGCGTGCATATGCCCAAACTTCAATCCTCGGATGCAGGACTGGGAGGATGGACGTCGAGAGGTTCACTGACGCGCTTACGGCAGGCGCACCGTTGCTGGGAGCTCCGCCAGGGAGTGGAGGGCCTACAGCCAAGGACTTGGTGAACTCAACTATGAGTACCATCATAGCTGCTTGCGAGTCTTCCATGCCCCGTCGGAGACCCCGACATGGTAAGCCTCCAGTATACTGGTGGTCAAATGAGATCGCCGAACAAAGAAGCGAGTGTCACAAACTTCGGCGAGAGGCCCAGCGGGCGCGAACACGGGAGGAGGCAGACACTAAGCTAGCAGCATACAGGTCCGGCAGGAAATATCTTCGCAGGCTTATTAACAAGAGCAAGGCCCGATGCTGGCAAGACCTCATGGACGATGTAAATAGGGATCCGTGGGGCCTTGGCTACAAGCTGGTCATGGGGAAACTTGGTGCCCTACGGAAGCCTTGTATACATGACGCGGAAAAGATGGACGCGATAGTGCGGGGACTCTTCCCCGCCCATCCCGTCCGTGTTGACGCTGTCCATGGTGAAACAGCAGTCGAGTGCCCACTCTTCACACAGCTGGAACTGGAGGAGGCAGTCCTCTCCCTGAAAGCGAGGAAGGCTTCAGGTCCAGATGGTGTTCCAGCTGAGGTTTTGCAGCTCGTCTATCACCATTGTCCTGACTTGCTACTCAGCACATTCAACGCTTGCCTACGGGACGGGGTTTTCCCGGTACGATGGAAGGTGGCGAGGCTCGTGCTGGTCAGCAAGGGGAAGGGAAATCCCGAATCGCCGTCTGCATACCGCCCGTTATGCACGCTAGACACGGCTGGGAAAGTGCTACAGAAACTCATCAAGGGAAGACTCACTGACGCGATTCGTGCTGCTGGGGACCTATCTCCTCGGCAGTACGGCTTTAGAGCAGGACGTTCTACCATTGGTGCGATTGCAGAGGTGTTGAACGCGGTCCAAAAGGCAGAGGCATATAGTTGCACCAAGCGACGGATCGTCCTGTTGGTGACACTCGACGTCAGGAATGCCTTCAACTCCGCTAGATGGGTGGATATTCTGGATACGCTGGAAAACTCTTTTCAAGTTCCAGAATATCTAATGCGGCTTTTGAGGAACTACCTTAAGGACCGAAGCCTGCTCTACGACACGACACAGGGCCAACGAAGGATGGAAATTACCTCGGGTGTTGCCCAGGGATCTATCCTTGGTCCGGACCTGTGGAACGTGTCTTACGACGGGCTACTGAGACTTGAGATGCCAGATGAGTCGCGCTTGGTCGGCTATGTGGATGATGTTGCGGCTCTGGTCGCCGGACGCACCGTTGAGCAAGCGCAACTTAGGCTAGGTATGCTAATGCGCCGAGTGAGGGACTGGATGACTGCTCGCGGGCTTAGTTTAGCACTGGAGAAAACCGAAGTGGTCATCTTGACAAAAAAGAGAATCCCTAGAGTAAGGATGATCAGTATTGGAGATATACAGATCGAATCGAAGCCAGCGGTGAAGTACCTGGGGCTACTGATCGACTCGAAGATGAGTTTCTCTGAGCAAATCAGGGCAACGGCTGAGAAGGCTGCTTCGGGAATATCGGCCCTGAGTCGACTTATGGCCAACGTAGGGGGACCCAGCCCATCAAGAATACGCCTCTTGATGAGTGCTGTAGGGTCAGTGCTACTGTACGGAGCAGAGGTATGGGGCGACGCTCTCAGCAAGGAGGTATACCGAAAACGATTGGCACAGGTACAGAGAAGAGGAGCACTGAGAATTGCATCTTCGTATCCAACAGTCTCCGACTCGGCGGTGAGAGTGATTGCAGGCGTGATACCTGTCGCCCTCCTTGCTAGAGAGCGCCGCGCTATTTACCTGCGCCGAAACGAGGATGCGAGGGAGATGGTTGTCCGCGAGGAGAGACAGCGCTCGCTCAACGATTGGCAGCAGTCTTGGGGGAATTGCACGAAGGGAAGGTGGACTGCGCGCCTCATCCCGGATGTGAGACCGTGGCTAAATCGAAGGCATGGTGAGACTGACTTCTATCTGACCCAGCTTTTGAGCGGGCACGGGTGTTTTCAGTCTTACCTGCACAAGATCGGCAAGTCACGGTCTCCCGATTGTCGGTTTTGCCCAGGAGAGGAGGACAATGCCTGTCACACATTTTTTGCTTGTACCAAATGGGCCAGGCTGCGAAGGGAATTCTACAGGGAGATGGGAGAGCTCACCCCGGATAATATACTTGCGGTGATGCTCGAATCGGTTGACAAATGGAACCAGGTGGCACATTATGCTCGGGCAGTCCTAAAATATAAAAGGGACTCACAGCAGCCGGAGGCACTGGGGCTGGGGGATCGCTCTTCTGGCAACTCCTCTTCCCCTCTCCCCTCCCGCTTGGAAAGGGACTCCCCAGCTTGAAGGCGCCCCGCGGCGTAACAAAACGAGACCTGGCCCGAAGTAATGTATCAAACGGTTCCAGGCTAGGTTCTCAGATTGACAGGGGAGGTGTTTAGTGGGTAGTCCAAAGGTATCCTCCATGGGAGTCCCACACTGCCAGACTCGGCGTGCATAAATGCCTTCACCTCCCTACCACAAAAAAAAAAAAAAAGAATTAGCAGAGGGGTGTGTAGCCCGGGGTGGCATACTGAGGCCGGCTAGCGCTCAGTCGTGTTGTGGGTCTTCCGGGACACCCTCTGCTCGTGCTGAGCCACCTTACATAAAAACTAGCACAAAGGGAAAAGGATGGGAAAGGGAGAGGTCATTTTGAGAAATGAAAATAAGGTTTTTAATGTACCATGGCCGTTTTATTTACAAAAAAAAATCCAACAATTATATTTACAACCAAAAAAAAAACCTTACGAGTAAAAGGCCCTTTTGAGAGTTAAACACCAAAAAATATATACTAAAATACAACAAACCAAATCAATTCAAATATGAAAATTATTTATAAAACAATTATTTGTAAAATTTTTAAACAAAATATGATGGTTACTTACTTCTTTCCTTGCAAAATCCCGAGTGCCCGGCGATGTACAAACAAAGAAGCGTGGGGCCACTGAAAATCAGATTTCAATATTAAAACAACGAAAAACTAAAAACACAACGGCCACTTTCAACTGTCTGATCCGTACTCGCAAAAAAAACTGCACTCAAGGCACCTGATCCTCTTCACCAACCAACAAAATTTAGTTTTTTTTTTTTTTTAAACTTTCAACTTTCGTCTCCCCGCACTTCAAATCAATAAAATCTTTTCTTCTTCTTTTCTGTTTCTTTTTCACACCGCACAAATTCAACTCCTTTCTCTTCCAAAATCCAATATTCCTCACTTTCTCAATACTTTCACTCTCCTACTTCATCATTAAAACTTCAAAGGAAAAATCTATTTGATTCACCATCACATTTTTCAATCAAAAAACTTTTTTTTTCCCCAATTTTAAAACACACAAAAATCACTCATATCCCGCACAGCAAAATTCTTTTATATTTTTTTTCCAAATACCAACTCCCTTTTTTCCCAATCTTAAAACCCTCCAAAAATCAATTCCACTGAGCACACATAACACCCTTATCTCTTTCAAATCCAAAAACTGACTCTCCAATCTCAACCACTTAATTTTCACATTTCACCTTCATCCAATTCGTATTCCGCAATCCTCTTCATTTTTAAATTACCGCTGCCACATCTGGGTAACGTAATCGAAGTTCATTACACTTCGATTCCGCTACCCACACATTTTTTTTGTTCCCGTATCGACAATCACAATAGTTTCCATTGACTTGCATATATGGCAATTTACATCCCCAAGAATCGCTTGATTGAATGTAAAGTGTCACACATACGAGTACATTACGAAAACTATTGATTTTGCCGATACCCCAAAAAAGAGTGCTTCCGTGCGCCCGGGAGAACTTGAACTCAGGGTTCCAGCAGACCCATGATCGAGGACTCACGACGCAGCCAATGGTGCCGTGGATGGTCGATCTCCCATTCATCTCATAAGCAACTTCGACGATGCATTTGGGCATGAGATTGAATTTCGTTAGTAATCAGTGAATTCATTTTTGTTAGTATACAAAAAATAAAATTTGTTAGTGGGAATGGAATTAGTTAGTGTTAAGGAAGGAATTAGGTTTTGTTAGGGAAAATGAATAGAATGAAATTTTGTTAGTGGGAATTAATGTAGGGAGTGTTGTTAGTGGGAAAATTGAAATTAATAGTATATGTTATGATTTTAGTTGGAAATAAGAGTAGGATGGTGATGATGAAGGAATAACAATTGAAGGGAAATTGGAAAAATGTTAATAAAATTAAATGAATACACAGAGGAAAAGGTAGGAGTGCCCAAAGCAAGGGTGAAATGTTACGGCGGCAATTTGAAGTTGCGAATGGGAGAAAGTCGGTACGCCGGAATTCGCAACAGTATCTCTAGAGTAAGGATGATCAGTATTGGAGACATCCTGATCGAATCGAAACCAACGGTGAAGTACCTGGGGCTACTTATCGGCTCGAAAATGAGTTTCTCTGAGCAAATCAGGGCAACGCCTGAGAACTTATGGCCAACATAGCAAGACACTTCTTAATGGGTGCTGTATGGTCAGTGTTACTATACGGAGCAGACATATGGAGTTATACTCTCAGTAAGGATGTATACCGAAAATACTGGGCATAGGCACAGAAAAGAGGAGTACTGAGGATTGCATCTTCGTATTCGACAGTCTCTGATTCTGCGGTGAGAGCTATTGCACGCGTGATACCTGCTGCCCTCCTTATCTTATTTTTTTGTGGTAGAGAGGTGAATGCCATTTATGCACAGAGTGTGGGACTCCCATGCTTGCAAGAAGGTGACTGGACTACCCACTAAATACCTCCCTTGTCAACCTGAGGACCCAGCCTGGAACCGTTTGACACATTACTTCGGGCCAGGTCTCGTTTTGTTACGCCGTGAGGCGCCTTCAACCTGGAGGATTCCTTTTCTAGCAGGATGGGAGAGGAGAAGAGGAAGTGCCAGATAAGCGATCCTCCAGCCCCAACACCTCCAGCAGTTGTAAGTCCGTTTTATATTTTAGGACTGCCCGAACATAGTGTTCCACCTGGTTCCATTTTTCAACCGATTCGAGCATCACCGTGACTATATTACACGGGGTGAGCTCTCCGCTCTCCCTCTCTTCGCAGCCTGACCCATTTTGTACACGTAAAAAATGTGTGGCAGGCATTATCCTCCTCTCCTGGGCAATACCAGCAATTGGGGGACCATGACTTTCCAGTCTTGTGCAGGTAAGACTGAAAACACCCATGCCCGCTCAAAAGCTGGGTCAGATAGAAGTCGGTCTCACCATGCCTTTGATTTAGCCACGGTCACACATCCGGGATGAGGCGCGCAGTCCACCTTTCCTACGTGTAACTCACCCAAGACTACTACCAATCGTTGAGCGATTGCTGTCTCTCCACGCGGATAACCGTTTCCCTCGCATCTTCGTTTCGGCCACATCGCTCTTTAGCAAAGTGAGTGACAGATATCACACCTGCAATCACTCTCACCGGATACGAAGGTGCAATTCGCAGCGTTCCTCTTCTCTGTACCTGTGCCAAACGTTTTCAGTATACCTCCTTGCTGAGAGCGTTGCTCCATACCTCTGCTCCGTACAGAAGCACTGACCCTACAGCACTCATCAAGAGGCGTCTTCTTGATGGGTCAGATCCCCCTACGTTTGCCATAAGTTGAATTAGAGCCGATACTCCTGAAGCAGCCTCCTCAGCCGTTGCCCTGATTTGCTCTGAGAAACTCATCTTCGAGTCGATCAGTAGCCCCAGGTACTTCACCGCTGGCTTCGATTCGATCTGAATATCTCCAATACTGATCACCCTTACTCAAGGGGTTCTCTTTTGTGCCAAGATGACCCCTTCGGTTTTCTCCAGTGCTAAAATGAACCCACGAGCATTTAACTGATCCCAGATGTATCCAAAATCGAGTCTTGGACTAGCATCCTTGCAAAGAATACAATGTGCCTCCTTCGTACACTCTTTTCTTTTATGTCCCATTTCACCGCATTTGTAATATAGGGAACTCCTATCGGATCCTTTGCATACTTGTGCGGTGTGACCATAACCAAGGCATTTGAAACATTGAAGAGGCGTTGCTCTTCACCGTATCCTACAGAAAACCCCGCCCTATTCTTACTTCTTCCTTATTCAGGAATCGTTCGGCGTCCTTTCTGGTCAAGCGAATGATGGCCATGCATTGTCCAACATGGTTTTCTGGTGTTAGTCTCACCTTGATTCAGGCCACGCTAGGAAACTCCCTTTTAATGGCCCCTTCTAACTCGGCTAGATCCATGACGCAGTCAATATCTCTTATTTTGATGGTTGCCATCGGCTCGAACGAGGCTATAGCTGCGCTTTTGCCGAGGACTTTCTTTACTGCTTCGCAGAATGCTTCCTTATTGCCAGCCTCCGCTCCGAATTCGACCAGTATGTGGCCCGACCGCGTTGGTTGTACTGCTTTAATAGCAGTGTTAGTGTCTTCAGGCCTTAAGTTTCCCCTGATGTCCCGCGTAGGATCGACCATCTAGGGTTTTACGAGCAGTGCCTGGTGCCGGGGTCTTCGTCGGGGCTTCCTTCTCTCCTGTTTTTCATCAGGTCGCTTTTCTTGTTGGGCGTCCATGTGAACTTTACTTTCTGGCACTTTTTGAAGGAGTTTCTTTGCAGCTTTCTTCGCTCCTTTTGTAAGCACTATCTGGAGTCCGTGATCTCGTCTTCGGCCTTTAACCAGCTCCCCCGATAATGCCCTATGCGATCTAGGAGCCCCTCTAGTTCAAGTAGCCCAATCTTTACTGCTTTGCTGATTTATGGGGAGTCGTATGCAGACTGTATTCTTTTCAGAACATCTCCCGCTTTTCGGAATAGCCTTTCTTCTTCATATTGCTGGGCGGCAATTGCACTTTGCAACCATCCTTGGAAGAGGTTATCGCTTTCCGTTTCCGAATAAAGTGCTTCCGCCACATTTTCGACGTTTGTGATGCAATCACACAGCGCCATTTTATTTGTCTGGTCACTCTTTTCTTATCCTGCCGTAATCTCCTCGTTGGCTTCAGGGTGATTCTTTATAATGTCGGGATTTACGACCCTTGCATCGGTCGCTTCGGTAACGATCACAGCAGTGACCATCAAATTCTCGATGTTCTTTATATTTTCCTCCACCACTCGAATACCTGAAGCGTCCTGCAGAGTTTCCCACTTTTCCTTTATAGAACGCTCTGGCGTTCGCATAATTATTTTGATTTGCCCGAACGCCACAGGAATCTCAGTCTGGACCAGACTGTCTGCGAATCTCCGTTGTTCATTCGTCTTCACTGTCATTGTATTATTCGTCATTTTTGTCATCGTTAGTACCGCTCTTGATGTGCTGTTAACATCGTGGCTGCAAGCGCTGGTTGCGTCGTCGTTGTTATTATTTTTTTGATAATTTTTTGAATTTTTTTTGATCTTTTTTATATGTTTTTGGTTGCTCCAGTTTTGTTGGGTCCCCCTCGCGGCCGCTATCTTTGTTCGTGTGTGTAGTTGCCTTTTTGGCCCCATTGTTATCTCTGCAGAGCAGGGAAGCCATGCGAGGGTTAGCACAAGTGCTCAGAGCCAGACCTGCGCTAATCGGGACTCCGTCTCAACCGAACCTACACCACCAACCCAATGGTGCGAGCTTCGAACGTACTCCGAGGCCAGCCAAGGTTTTACCGGGACGGGGACGGTATGATAGTTGAATTGGAGCCGTTCACACACGAGTCTCACCTTGGAGCTACTGTGCAAAGCAACTAGGTCCAAACCATCATATCCGCCAGCCCAAAGCATCAATTCCTGTTCGTTGTCCAAAGCGTAGTCCAGATCCAATCAGGGTCGTTACCTGTCATCCCAGGAAGGAGCCTCACGGCGCGCCCCCCCCACATCCCTGGGTCCGTGGGGGTGTTGCCCTCCTTGCTAGAGAGCCCAATGCTATTTATTTGCGCCGAAACGGGGATGCGAGGAAGATGATTGCCCGCCGTAAGATACAGCGCCTACTCAACGATTGGCAGCAGTCTAGAATGCAGGAAGGGAAGTTTGACTACGCATAACAGCCCAATTCCTAAACCGTGACTCAATTGAAGGCATAGTCAGACTAACTTCTTACCATCACAATATTGGTAAATCACGGTCCCCACGATGCCTGCTACACATGTTTTGCGTTTGAAAAATGGACCAGGCTATCACTTGGCCCCTACCGGGAGTCGGGAGAGCTCACCCTAGATAGTATAGTTGCGGTGATGCTTCAATTGGTTGACAAATGGAAACAGGTTGCACATTATATTCAGGATGTCTTAAAAGATAAACAGGGCTCATGGCAGCTGGGGTCGTCTGGGCTTGGGGACAACTTTTCGGGAAATTTCTCTTCTCTCGCTGGAGGAGAGATCCCCAGCTTGAAGGCGCATCACGGCATGAAAAAACGAGAGACGACTATGGGTCAGGCAATCAGCTTCGATGATTAGGGGCGACACGATAGTTATTACAAATTGCTTTGGAAAATCCTGGCAAATCTGAGATCGAGCTATTTCTCAAATGTATTGTAAGGGAAATAACTGAACTATTAGCTGATGTGGGAAAGTAGTTATTGTTTTGCGTTGTCCACTGGCAAATGAGCAAGAAAAATACAAACAGGCACCATGCTTGTATTACTGGATCACTCCCCGGAATGAATGAGGGTTGCTCCTGTTTCCAGGAAACTTGAAAGTTGACGTACACTTTTTAGCGTTACCAAAAAACTGTTGGGTTACCAAGAAAACTCCTTAATAATCGGGCATTTCTTAGGGCTTGGTCGATTGCAGCTATTCGTTTGACTGCATTTGAGACCTTGTTTAATTTATGGTCAGACTTTTAAATTTAATATGATTCTTTTCCTTTAATTTCTAGTTTTACGTTTCGTTGATTTTTGGACGTAAACTTGAAATCAACTAAGTCATGATTGAGTAAAATCTCTCTTTAGGTTTTGTTGCACATTGCGTGACCTCAGTCATTTGTTTTGTACTCCCAGTTTTGCATGTCGGCGAGGCCCATAAGCTAATTGAATTGATTTTTTGAGTCAAAAATATCGCCTGCATATCACTGCGAAGTCTGCGGATCTAATTTGTGCGGAGGATATCGTAATTAAATACTGTACCACCATGTAAGAACAGCGATGGCTTTTGGGTGCTGATGGTAGTTTTTTTCCAGTAGCTCCCGTGTTGGATGGTGCGCATGATGGCAAAGCATTAAGTCTTTTATTTAAGCCAAATTGTATGCTAGAATTTACTAGTTTTGGTGGATATTTTTGCCATTTCAAAGTATTCCTCGATAGGGTGAGCCAAATGTTTGGATTTATTGGGGTAAAATTGGGCAGTCTCACTTTTACTGAAGTATTTGTAACGTAACAGTATTGTGTGTTGAAAAAGTGTTAGAGTCACCCTATAATCCGAATTTTCATTGTCACACTGTTATTTATGTCTCTTCTGTCATAGTCGCCAAGCCGGCCACATGTATTTTCCTTCTTCTCTGCTAATAAAAAGAAATATTTTCTGGTAACCACTTTCCAAAATAGTAAATGTTTACAAGGCAGGATACAATTTCTAGAGAACACAGTCTCCAATAACCTTGGGCATTTGCCACTTTGTAGTCGATGTAAGGTCACAGAAATGCTTCGTTTGGTTTGGTCTACATTTATTTCACTCTAAAAATTATTCTATTACATTTCAGGGCCTTCTGTGCCGTCAGAATTTTGCGACCTGAACACGGACAAATGATAACTTCGTAGTCTCATGCACCAATGATTCAATGGCAACCAGTACGTGCTGATCCAAGAACAAAAGCACGCATCATCACTTGAAGGGTATGGCAATGCACCACACTCATTGGGCTCTTTCACACGGGAATGGTAAAAACCCATATCCAAACAGGTTTCGCGCTTACGCCCCTATGTTTACACGTTGCATAGTTCAGCCAACCTATTTTTGTATACGATACATGTCTTGCTAGTGTATGTGTCAAAAGGGTCATTTGATCGTTAAACATCGTGCGAACAACATGAGAGCAAAGACAGAGAGATAAGCGATTGAGAATTTATGTTTTAGCCTTGAATTGTGCACGAGGTAATAAAAACTGGAATGAAAAATGTATTTTATGATTGTTAAAGTTTGTCGATTCAAACTTCTATTGGATTCATTTGAATCCTCCGTGTTTTTCCGCTTTCTGAAAAATATATTCCAAATTTGAATATCTTTTTTAGTCGCATATTTTTCTTGATGTGTTGTAAACATGCTTATTATAATGTGATTCTATGAAGATTATGCGTACTGTTAATTTTCTATAGATTTACAATAGGCAATTTATCTTCATTGAAATCGTGATATTCGTCGTGTTGTTTCCTGAAATTGAACATGGCCTCCGCTTTCATAAATTTATTAGATAACGCGTAGCTTCTCGCATCCACGCATCCATTTTTGCACGCAAATTAAAGAAAGGCAATCGTTTCATGACGACTACCATCTTCACCGAATGTTCAATTCGGAATGATTACCTGCGTTTGTATAAAATTTCCCCCACCAAATGATCAACAAAATGCGTTTGTGTATGTGCGTTACGCTCGTTCACCCTACAAAATGTTGGCTTGTTTTTACCATCAGGTCCCCTCAATGCCTCTCACTCTTCTTGCCCATATAACCTGTTTAACGCTCACTTTTAACGCTGCGTCTGAAAAAGCCCATTCGTAATGATGATCACTATATTGCCATATGTTCTAAAATTTTTTAAGATAAGTAACAGCAGGCAGATGAGCTGCGTTATAGGAAAAATGTCCTTAGTTTTTTGTTATAATTACAATAGTCTGACTAAATGCAAAGCCCATTTAATATCTTGTAGCCTGAAACCACTCAAATATTTGAACACAATGTGTTCCAGAAAAATTTACCTGAGAACTAGCAAAATATGCGGCAAGTTCAGTTCATCATGGATCAACATGGTAATTTTTGATACGGCACGCAATTTTTCAGTGTATAGTATGTACTCATATACTTAACAATATACAAAGTAATGTAGCTAGACTTTGAAGTTGAGCATGGTTTCTTTTCGAAACAGAAACTATCTCTAATATTGAGTTTTTCCAACCAAACTATTCAAATATTGGTCGGAGACTAAGCTGATAGAAATGCATTTATGGGAATCGAACGTACCAAAATTTATGGGATTTTTTCATTATTCCTCACTATCGAGTAGTATATATTCTTTACTCCTAAAAAAGTAGGACTTTCTCATGAATGTATGAATGAAATTATGTAAGCCATATGGACGCCTAGCTGAAGGATATGTATAACGGTCCATTTGTGACTGCTGTGTCACGGGTTCATAGGAAAGCATCCAGGAGGTAAGCCAAAGAAATAAATTTAAGACTTAGTAGTTGTCAAGTTGACAATAGTACCCTACTAAAAGTCGAATCCTGGAAAATAAAACAATAGTTGCAAACCACCATTCCTACAGACTGAAGATGTGCACAGACAACGACAGGATTGTCGTGAAAGTATCATAATTTACACATACTTAAATGGAAGCGCACAAAATGCGACTGACTGTGACTTCATATTAACTACATATGTGCAAATTGCAATTTTCTCGCGACTATCATATCGTAGTCTGCCAGCACCCTAATGCTAAATTATGGCAGCTGTTAGGTAAATGGTAATCGTTACTAATACAAACGCAAAGGAAGTTTATACAACTTAACCAAATAGTTACACATATTAAAAATTGTTTGTTCAATACTTTTATGTTTAGTTGTATTTTCAAACAAACTAGACTACTGTGCACCAATTAGATTCCCTCCTTTTTTGGCCCTTGTTTATTAAGGAATTTGCATAGTATAAATCATGACCTATGTATGTTTTTCCGTCCATCTGCGTGCCGCAGCATCTTTCCTATAATTCTATAGAAGCTACAACTATCAAACTTTATGAAAAGGTCAGAAAAGGTAACCTCTTAAAAGTTTTGGGGTGAAAAAATGTTTGAAAGAATTTACGGGGCTCCCCATATAGACGGGTAAGCCTTAAATTTTTTTTCGTCAAAGCTATCCAAGTTGAGTGTAATATGAAAGTCTTAGTTCTTCTTCTTCGTAGCACTATAGCCTCTTGGGCCTTCGCTTCCTGCAAATAGCGTCTCCAACTGACTCTGTACATTGACCACGTCCTCCAATTTTAAAATCCGAGCAGCGATAAACTGTCTTCGTCGACCGAGTCAGATCAGCGTTTACTCGATTCTCCCACTGGTTTCCACCCTTCATACCTCCCAACGAATACCTTTTCGGCTATCCATTGTTGGTCCATACGGTTTATGTGGGCAGCTCATTGCAGCTACCGCAGTCTTACAATCATTGAAACCTCCAGCTCGTCAAAAATTTCATACACACATGGTTGTATCGAATTTGCCATTGCTCCGATTATTCGCCTCAATAGTTTGCGGATTCATGGGTTAGAGTCAATGTTTTGCAGTCATAGCACAACACAAGTCTTATCACTGATTAGTCTACATAAAGTTTTACTTTCCTGTGTATGCAGCTGGCCTTCAAGATCGTCAAAACTCAATAAAAACTTTATTTGTGAGCTGTATTTTTGGCGAATTTGCTTACATTTCCAGTTCTGTATTCGCCAACTGTGATACTTTTTGTACTTGAGTTATTTTTTCTCGACTGCGTCATGAGCTTTGT
The DNA here is from genome assembly GCA_963969285.1 of Odontomyia ornata. Lineage (NCBI taxonomy): Eukaryota > Metazoa > Arthropoda > Insecta > Diptera > Stratiomyidae > Odontomyia > Odontomyia ornata. Next base: position 111,781,102 of record OZ017741.1, on the reverse strand, counting down.
TCAATTGTCATTGATTTGTAGCCCTAATAGTTTTGCTTCGCTATCAAGTTTCAGGAAGAATTCTTTAGCAGTTGTTGATGGCCGTGACAAAATGTTGATGTCGTCCGCATAGGCTACTAGTTGGCTCGACTTGTATAGTAATGTGCCTCGTATATCAACAGGTAGCTTTCTGATGACGTTTTCCAAATTGAATAGCAATCGGGCCAGCCCATCACCCTGCTTTAGTCCGATATCTGTGTCAAAGGCATCGGTGAATTAGTTATAGATGCGGGCTTGGGAGGTCGTCGACGTCATTGTCATTTTGGTAAGACGGACTAATTTGGCTGGGATGCTAAAGCAAAACATTATTTGGTGCAGAAAGTTACGATCAATACTGTCGTGTGCTTGCTTAAAGTCAACGAAAATTGGGTGTACGTCTATCATGAACTCCCAGCATTTTTCAAGTACCTGCTTGACTATGAACAGTTAGTCTATTGACGATCTACCTGCTCTAAAAACAACTTCATACTCCCCAATAAAACTGTTGGGGTATAATCTGATTTAATTTTCTAAGATTATAGAAAATATTTTGTACGCCGTACAAAGTAGTGATATGCATCTAAAGTGTTCACGCTGTAGGTTGTTCCCTTTTTGTGGATAGGAAATATAATTGATTGGCTCCACTCGTTGGCATACGTTCTTGCTGCCAAATGTGCTGGATGACTTTGTGCATAGCTTGATGAACACTACTGCCTCCATATTTGATGAACTACACTTGAATCTCATTAATGCCATGCGCTATATTATTCTTTTGGGCTTTGATGGTGAAACAAACTTCGGCCAAAGTTGATGAAGCGAATGGAAGCTCTCCGAAAACATCTATAGGCTCCCATGTTCTAGAGCTGAGCGGAGAATGAAGGAGGTTCTTGAAATATGATGCCTATCTTTTCCTAATCCTGGATGCATCAGCGAATCTTAATTTGATCGTTTTAGAGCAGGTCTTAAAATTACCTTATCAGTGTCGAGTTGGGCAGAAGAGGGAAAAATGTATGGAATTTCAAATTGACCATTTTCCAAAATTAATAGGCCTAAAATTTTGAAAAATTACAGAGAAAAATTCTTCACCCTTCTTTACCCATAAATTATACACATACTCCCATCAAGCCTCTGATCTAAAAATAGCCTCATTAAGTTTTTACTGCTGCGCGTGAAAACTTTGCAATTCAAAATGTTTAAAATACTATCAGTGCTGACGAAAGATAATTATTGCAAGGGACTTCGATATTAACATTCTGTGAACATCAAAAAATGGAATATCAAAGTATCTTTTACCAATCACCTATAGTGCAAGTGTAGACAGATAAACGGTTAAACATAATTCAACAATTTCCTTGTACAATCTGATACCATTCATAAAAATTATACGATTGAAAAAATATAGGAATAATGCCTGTATAGTGATTCTGGACCAATCGATGGTTGTTGATTGGTGGCTTTATCGATTGATTGGTTTTTTTCACCTGTTTATGGATTTCTTGTCGATTGATTGGGTTTTCTCACCTGTTGATTGATAGATAATTGATTTTTAAGACGTCATGCGTAAGGTGTGTAAAAGAAGGAAGGATAATATACTTAGCAGAGCTTGTTGATAAGGAGACGGAAGTGCTTTTCGATGTGATGAAATTCAAACACGCAGCCTTATGAGTTTTCTGATTCATGTAATTGCAGAGTACAGCGATAAGCGTTGTATGGTAAATTTCAGGTTTTCATATCACAGGACGTTATAGATTTTTTTAAGATTTTACTTGCATGGTTATAAAACCTTTATTAATTGACGCAAGTGCAAATCATATTCAACGTAACGATGACTTTAAAAGATCATGAAATCGGGGAAAAAAGCTTCAGTTGCTTTTTTACCGATCAAAAAATAGGGGGAAAGCCCTATATCTATAAAAAATTTTGATACGCAAGGGTAATAGTATGGAAAAATAAATTTATTGTAAAAGAACCAGTAGTTGCTGATGCGTATGGGACAAAATATTAAAATTTTATATTGAAATGACCATTCACTTTGAAAGCTCTACCTAAAGAACTTGAAAGTCAGGCACGGTGATTGCTTGAATTTCACCATAGTTTGAAATGGAAAGATTAAATGACAACTTACAAGGAAATGAAACGGTATCTATAAAATATTTGCGCGGTAATTTGATTTTGATTAAAAAATTGGAAATGGAAACCTATATTCAATATAATTTGAGGAGTTATGGAGGTACAAATAGGAGACGGCGAAAAATCAAATCCATGAAGCCACGGGCTGTTGCGTTTGCTATTGTTATAACTCGCATAGGCTCGAAGCGAATTTCAAGGCTTATCATATTTTTGGCGATAAACAGCGGGTTTACGCAGCGTTTGCAAATCAATAACCAAAAAATTGTCATAAGTGCTGATATTATTATTCTGATGGAATTTTTTTTTGTGCTAGGAAGGTGAATGCAATTTATGCACAGAGTGTGGGACTCCCATGCGCGACTGGACTACCCACCGGGCATCACCGCAACTATATTATCCAGGGTGAGCTCTCCCGTCTCCCTGTAGAGTTCTTTTCACAGCCTGACCCATTTTGTACACGTAAAAATGTGTGACAGTCATTGTCCTCCTTTCCTGGGCAAAACCGACAATCGGGGGACCGTGACTTACCGATCTTGTGCAGGTAAGACTGAAAACACCCATGCCCGCTCAAAAGCTGGGTCAGATAGAAGTCGGTCTCACCATGCCTTTGATTTAGCCACGGTCTCACATCCGGGATGAGGCGCGCAGTCCACCTTTCCTACGTGCAACTATCCCAAGACTGCTACCAATCGTTGAGCGAGCGTTGTCTCTCCACGCGGAAACCGTCTCCCTCGCATCTTCGTTTCGGCGTAGGTAAATACCGCATCGCTCTTTAGCAAGGAGGGCGACAGGTATCACGCCTGCAATAACTCTCACCACCGAGTCAGAGACTGTTGGATACGAAGATGCAATTCTCAGTGCTCCTCTTCTCTGTACCTGTGCCAGGCGTTTTCGGTATACCTCCTTGCTGAGAGCGTCGCCCCATACCTCTGCTCCGTACAGTAGCACTGACCCTACAGCACTCATCAAGAGGCGTCTTCTTGATGGGCTGGGTCCCCCTACGTTGGGCATAAGTCGACTCAGGGCCGATATTCCCGAAGCAGCTTCCTCAGCCGTTCCCCTGATTTGCTCAGAGAAACTCATCTTTGAGTCGATCAGTAGCCCCAGGTACTTCACCGCTGGCTTCGATTCGATTCGTAAGTCACCAATACTGATCATCCTTACTCTAGGGATTCTCTTTTTTGTCAAGATGACCACTTCGGTTTTCACAGTGCTAAACTGAGCCCGCGAGCAGTCATCCAGTCCCTCACTTGGCACATTAGCATACCTAGCCTAAGTTGCGCTTGTTCAACGGTGCGTCCAGCAACCAGAGCCACAACATCATCCGCATATCCGACCAAGCGCGACTCATCTGGCATCTCAAGTCTCAGTAGCCCGTCGTAAGACACGTTCCACAGGTCTGGACCAAGGATAGATCCCTGGGCAACACCCGATGTAATTTCCATCCTTCGTTGGCCCTGTGTCGTGTCGTAGAGCAGATTTCGGTCCTTTATGTAGTTCCTCAAAAGCTGCATTAGATATTCTGGAACTTGAAAAGAGTTTTCCAGCGTATCCAGAATATCCACCCATCTAGCGGAGTTGAAGGCACTACTGACGTCGAGTGTCGCATACAGGACGATCCGTCGCTTGGTGCGACTATATGCCTCTGCTCTTTGGACCGCGTTCACCACCTCTGCAATCGGATCAATGGTAGAACGTCCTGCTCTAAAGCCGTCCTGCTGAGGAGGTAGGTCCCCTTCAGCACGAATCGCGTCAGTGAGTCTTCCCTTGATGAGTTTCTCTAGCACTTTCCCAGCCGTGTCTGGCATGTATAACGGGCGGTATGCAGACGGCAATTGAGATTTCCCTTCCCCTTGCTGATCAGCACGAGCCACGCCATCGTACCGGGAAAACCCCGTCCCGGGAGGTTATTAAAAAACTAAACGACACGTACGCATTGACAGTTTTTAAGAATCGTTAAAATGACCAAATACGAAGTACCGTATTTGCGGCCAGACCAAGTACCCTTGCAGACGCAGTTGATTTGAGTCTTGAGCTGGAAAAAAGTGAAGCTGCCCAACCAGTAAATGTCTTTCACTACAGAGACAAAAAGAACAATAGGGATAACAAATACCAGAGAGGTGAAAGGAGGTTTAGAAGAGATAATGATAGGAATTATAGCAGTTATAATAATAGGAATAATAGTAATAACGGTCAAAATGAATCATATAGTCACAACTGTAATTGAAACAATTATTGGAGGAATAGTGACCAAAATAACAGACAACGGAGGGGCAGCCGTAATAGAAACGTCAACATTGTGCAGGATCAGGGAAATGCAGAAGCGTCCGGGTTGGAATAAATGATCCCCCCGGAACGAGAATTTACAAAATATCGGATAACTGCATAAACTACGTCGTTTTTTTCTGCGAAAATGCAGGACAGAATCTAAAACTTTTAGTAGATACAGGGGCTGATGTTTCTCTGTGCAAAGAAAGGCACGATTGAAGAGGATGGATCTTCCTCCATTAGGGATAGATGTAGCTTAACTGGTATAACCAACGAGGTTATCTCATCACATGGTTCAATCAAACTCAGATTGAAGATAGGAACATGTGATATCATTCACAAATTTTTTATGGTGGATGACAAATTTCCAATTTATACTGATGGTATTATTGGAAGGGATTTGCTAGAACGATTTTTGTGCAAAATCGATTATGAGATCTACACGGTAGCATTTTATATAGACCAAAATGAAGCCATTATCCCTATGAAATTTAGAAATGGCGATGTCAACCAAATCAAAATACCTGCTAGGTCAGAAGCAGTGATACCAGTTGACATAAAAGTTGATGAAGACCATGTTGTCTTAAGCAAACAGATACAGAAAGACGTATTTGTTAGTAACTCAATTATACCGGCGAAAAGTATAAAACATATCCAAATTCTGAATGCTTCTGATTCAAACGTTACGATTGACAACGTGCAAAATCTTCTTGAAATTTCGCCGTTGGACAATTATGACATTAAACGTTTTAAACGCAGTCATCAGAATAAGGATTTGAGATTAAAGAAGATCCTTGAAGTAATTAACATTTCATCAAATGACCCATTAGTTAAAGACAGCCTTTTGGATATTCTACAAGAATATCAGGATATTTTTCATTTAGATGAGGATAAACTTACTTCCAACAACTTTTATAGGCAACATTTGGAGGTCACAGACAGCACACCCGTCTATATTAAGAACTATAGACTACAGCATTCACAAAACGAGGAAATCCAAAGGCAGGTTCAGAAATTGCTGAATGACAAAATCATAGAACCGTCCTATAGCCCATACAATTCACCCTTGCTTATCGTACCCAAGAAGAGCGATGGTAAAGATAAGACATGGCGTCTAGTTGTCGATTTTGAAAACTAAATACCAAAATTGTCAATGACAAGTTCCCTCTAACGAGATTAGAAGATGTCATAAATAAACTGGGTAGGGCGAAATATTTTTCAACTCTTGATATGACTAGTTCATATCATCAGATTGAATTAGATAAAGAATCTAGGCCACTCACAGCATTTTCTGATAACCATGGCCATTACCAGTTTACCAGGCTACCTTTTGGATTGAAGGTTTCTTCTAATAGTTTCCAAAGAATGCTAACGATTGCTTTATGTGGACTTGATCTCGAAGCTTTCCTTTATGTCGATGACATAAGCGGAGTTGAAGGCACTACTGACGTCGAGTGTCGCATACAGGACGATCCGTCGCTTGGTGCGACTATATGCCTCTGCTCTTTGGACCGCGTTCACCACCTCTGCAATCGGATCAATGGTAGAACGTCCTGCTCTAAAGCCGTCCTGCTGAGGAGGTAGGTCCCCTTCAGCACGAATCGCGTCAGTGAGTCTTCCCTTGATGAGTTTCTCTAGCACTTTCCCAGCCGTGTCTGGCATGTATAACGGGCGGTATGCAGACGGCAATTGAGATTTCCCTTCCCCTTGCTGATCAGCACGAGCCACGCCATCGTACCGGGAAAACCCCGTCCCGGGAGGTTATTAAAAAACTAAACGACACGTACGCATTGACAGTTTTTAAGAATCGTTAAAATGACCAAATACGAAGTACCGTATTTGCGGCCAGACCAAGTACCCTTGCAGACGCAGTTGATTTGAGTCTTGAGCTGGAAAAAAGTGAAGCTGCCCAACCAGTAAATGTCTTTCACTACAGAGACAAAAAGAACAATAGGGATAACAAATACCAGAGAGGTGAAAGGAGGTTTAGAAGAGATAATGATAGGAATTATAGCAGTTATAATAATAGGAATAATAGTAATAACGGTCAAAATGAATCATATAGTCACAACTGTAATTGAAACAATTATTGGAGGAATAGTGACCAAAATAACAGACAACGGAGGGGCAGCCGTAATAGAAACGTCAACATTGTGCAGGATCAGGGAAATGCAGAAGCGTCCGGGTTGGAATAAATGATCCCCCCGGAACGAGAATTTACAAAATATCGGATAACTGCATAAACTACGTCGTTTTTTTCTGCGAAAACGCAGGACAGAATCTAAAACTTTTAGTAGATACAGGGGCTGATGTTTCTCTGTGCAAAGAAAGGCACGATTGAAGAGGATGGATCTTCCTCCATTAGGGATAGATGTAGCTTAACTGGTATAACCAACGAGGTTATCTCATCACATGGTTCAATCAAACTCAGATTGAAGATAGGAACATGTGATATCATTCACAAATTTTTTATGGTGGATGACAAATTTCCAATTTATACTGATGGTATTATTGGAAGGGATTTGCTAGAACGATTTTTGTGCAAAATCGATTATGAGATCTACACGGTAGCATTTTATATAGACCAAAATGAAGCCATTATCCCTATGAAATTTAGAAATGGCGATGTCAACCAAATCAAAATACCTGCTAGGTCAGAAGCAGTGATACCAGTTGACATAAAAGTTGATGAAGACCATGTTGTCTTAAGCAAACAGATACAGAAAGACGTATTTGTTAGTAACTCAATTATACCGGCGAAAAGTATAAAACATATCCAAATTCTGAATGCTTCTGATTCAAACGTTACGATTGACAACGTGCAAAATCTTCTTGAAATTTCGCCGTTGGACAATTATGACATTAAACGTTTTAAACGCAGTCATCAGAATAAGGATTTGAGATTAAAGAAGATCCTTGAAGTAATTAACATTTCATCAAATGACCCATTAGTTAAAGACAGCCTTTTGGATATTCTACAAGAATATCAGGATATTTTTCATTTAGATGAGGATAAACTTACTTCCAACAACTTTTATAGGCAACATTTGGAGGTCACAGACAGCACACCCGTCTATATTAAGAACTATAGACTACAGCATTCACAAAACGAGGAAATCCAAAGGCAGGTTCAGAAATTGCTGAATGACAAAATCATAGAACCGTCCTATAGCCCATACAATTCACCCTTGCTTATCGTACCCAAGAAGAGCGATGGTAAAGATAAGACATGGCGTCTAGTTGTCGATTTTGAAAACTAAATACCAAAATTGTCAATGACAAGTTCCCTCTAACGAGATTAGAAGATGTCATAAATAAACTGGGTAGGGCGAAATATTTTTCAACTCTTGATATGACTAGTTCATATCATCAGATTGAATTAGATAAAGAATCTAGGCCACTCACAGCATTTTCTGATAACCATGGCCATTACCAGTTTACCAGGCTACCTTTTGGATTGAAGGTTTCTTCTAATAGTTTCCAAAGAATGCTAACGATTGCTTTATGTGGACTTGATCTCGAAGCTTTCCTTTATGTCGATGACATAATCATTTTTGGTTGTAGTATAAAACACCACAATCAAAACATTAGAAAAGTTTTCGAAAGGCTAAGACAGTACAACCTGAAATTGAATCCCAAGAAATGTCAATTTCTCAAAACCGAAGTGGTATATTTAGGCCACTTAATAACTAAAAATGGTATTAAGACTGACCCAGCAAAGTACAAAACTGTTAAAGATTATCCTATTCCGAAGAATGCGGATGAAGTGCGCAGATTCGTTGTATTTTGTAACTATTATCGGCGTTTCATCCCAAATTTCGCAGATATCGCAAAAAGCTTACATGCACCATTTCTATGGGACTCCTCATGCCAAGAAGCTTTTGATACTCTTAAAAGTAAATTGATGAAACCTCCAATTTTACAGTATCCAAATTTTGACAAACCCTTTATACTGACAACTGACGCATCGAGTTACGCGTTAGGAGCAGTTCTATCCCAAGGGGACATAGGCACTCATTTACCGATTTCCTATGCGAGTAAATCGTTAAACAAGCATGAGTTGAGAATTAATTTCTTCAGAACATACCTATATGGAAGAAAATTCATCGTGGTAACTGACCACAGACCATTGGTATCGTTGTTCACCCATAAAAATCCTTCTTCAAGGCTGACAAGGATACGCCTAGACCTGTCAGACTATGATTCTGAAATAATTTATAAGAAAGGCAAAATAAATACTAATGCGGATGCATTATCCCGCATAGAACTTACCTCCAAAATTTTAAAAGATATGATCCCAAAAGAAAGGGACGAACAGGTTAAGAAGACCTTGGCGATAACTAGGGGCATGGCGCAAAATAACAAAAATAATGACGTCAATATTAACAATCATGATGACAACCGTGATGACGATCTTCCAAAGAAGCCTGATCAACTTCATATTTGGGATTTCACATCATTGGCTGATATCAGGTCTGTTAAAACTTTAAAATTTAGTATACCGCGGAATATAGAAGAAAAACTCATGAGTAAAAGAAATCTTTTTATTGAAATCGTACGTACGAAGAAAGACGTGTTGATTAGTTGTTCAAGCGATAAGTCTCCCAAAGAATCCGTTCCTGATGGAGAAAAGCCAACAACATTGACACGCAAGAGTCTTAGTGATAGAGCTTTCAGCGAATCCGTTCCTGATAAAGACAAACTACTGACCTTACATTACCAGTGTCGTAGTGATAGCCCTGATGCAATTTTCGAATGCATTATGGAAAAGCTACTTGACGCTACCCATTATTGGAATATAAATGAGCTAGCATTAGCCAATAATGATTAAATATTTAAGTGTATACACAAAGCAGATTTCAAAAAAATGTTTAACAAGTTGCAACTAGAGAAAAAATACAACAAGCGCCCAAAACTACAAATATTATTATATACCCCACGAAAAAGAATAGAAAACAAACTAACTCAAAATAAACTTATAACTGAGTTCCACAATTCACCGCAGGGAGGACATTCAGGTGTTAGAAAAACAGTTTTAAAGCTCAAACAAAGATATTGCTGGAAAAATATGAGCAGTGTGGTAAAACAATTTATAAGTAATTGCGAAATTTGTGCTAAAAGTAAACAAGTTAGGCATACCAAAGAAAGACAAATACATACTGACACACCTTCAACGACTTTTGAAGTAATACAAATAGATATGGTAGGACCTTTAAGACTTTCGAATCACTATCGTTGTATAATAACGATCCAGTGCGAACTTTCAAAATTTGTCGTTGCGTCACCAATTGAATCTAAAGATGCTAAAACAGTAGCACATACTTTGGTGAACAGCTTTATATTAAAATATGAACAATTTAAAGTATTAAAATCGGGTAGAGGTACTAAATTCACTAATGAATTAATGCAAGAAGTTTGTAAGCTACTAAAAATTGAACAAACTTTTTCCACCCCATACCATCATGAAACACTTGGTATAGTTGAAAGAAATCATAGGGTACTTAACGAGTTTATGTTAGCTTTTGCTAAAGATCTCGAATGGGATACATGGTTACCTTATTATACCTTTGCTTACAACACCCCACCTAATGTAGATACACAATATTCACCTTACGAATTAGTATTTGGAAAATTACCATACTTGCCAAATGACGAAATTAATGTGAATAATGGCAAAATATACAATGTAGATAAATTTGCAAATGAGCTTAGATTAAGATTAAAAAGAACAATTGATAAGACTAGAGATATAATTAACAAAGTAAAAACAAGTAGGCTAAGTAAAGTACAAGACATTGATATAAACCCATTACAATTAAGTATCGGTGATAAAGTATTAGTAAAAGTAAATAATAGAAAGAAAAACCAAGAGCCTTATCAAGGTCCACATACTGTAATTGAACGTATTGGAGTAAACTCCACAATAGATGTTAATGGAAAACATAAAAAGTATCATAATAACCAATTGAAAAAATGGAATTGTACATAAAAACACTAGAAATAATTTATCTATATATTATCATGTTAACACAAGTGTACTTTTTTCCATGTCTCGATTTGGTAGTACAAACTCTTAACACTAAAACGATGAGGGTGTAGTACATACGAATACCTATGTATTTAATTAACATAATTAATCAATACGCATTCAATCAATTAATACTTCATACCGCATCATCAAATATTTCCCACACAATCAGTTGTGTAAGCTGACGTAATTATCTTCCCAAACATGTGCATGAATAATTACGAATGTAATGCTTCCATTCATGAAATATTTTATTTCATGAGAACAATAATATTCATTTGGACTGCATGTAGCCTGAGTCAATAAGTCAAGTGCATGACCTGCATGAACGTTACGTCACACATGCATTTGTTATCGTTTGGGCACAAGCCATCTCAAGTAGCATTGCGGCCAAGCCAAAGAAGATACAATTGCATTGTATGTGATTGCTGAAAACAATGCAATAGTGACTAACGTATGTGGATATGAATATTGAATGTTTGTTTTGCGGATATTGGTTTAATATTTGATGTTTTGTTCTATTTCAATTTGAGAATAGTGTCACATTTTAAGTGACCTATTGATGTTCGAATAGGAACATGGGAAAAGGGTCATCATTGTGTGTGACAATTTTTAGCATGTAGAATTTGGCATAAATAGCCTTAAGAGACATTGTAAATACACAGTTTGATTAAACGATCTTGCGAGTGCACTTCATAGAGAGCACCGTAAGTATAGAACAAGACCAAATACTGTCTTTATATTAATTACGGCCCAGCCATTAGGCTCAGCCATTATTGTCGGCGTGAAAACGCTGCGTTAGGTTAACCTCTAATTTAATCCTCTTGTATTTCATCTAACATCACATTAATATATATATATTTATATATATATATATATATATTTATATATATATATATATATATATATATATATATATATATATATATATATATATACAGGGTTTAAATAATAAGTAACTGGACTCACCTCAGGAAATTTTTTATTGGCAAAATATGTACAATTTTTCTCTAGAAATCTTCAAAGTAGTCCCCACTGGAGTTGATAACACGCTGATACCGGATTTTCCAATCCCCGAACGCTCCCTGGAAGTCGGCAACCTCGATGCGATCTAGAGCCCTCGTCCAAGCACGCTGAACGTTTTCCAGAGTCCCGAACCGCGTGCCCTTAAGGTATCTCTTGATCTTGGGGAACAGAAAGAAGTCCACTGGTGCCATATCCAGGCGGTAAGGAGGCTGTGGCAACGTTGCCCTCGACTGTTCGGCCAACTGCTCAGTGATGAGCAGGCAGGAGTGCGACGGAGCATTGTCGTGATGGAGGATCCACGAATCGGCAATCTCCGGACGGACTCGACTAACCTCTCTGTAGTACTGGCCGTTTACAGTTTGGCCGGATGGCACAAACTCTTTGTGAACAATGCCTTTCACATCAAAGAAAGCAATGAGCAACGACTTCACCTTCGATTTGCTCATGCGCGCTATTTTCGGTCGTGGTGACGCCAGTGTGTGCCACTCCGAACTCTGCCGCTTCGTCTCAGGATCGCATTCGAAAACCCACGTCTCGTCTCCTGTAATAACGTGGTTAAAAAACTTTGGTTCGGTTGATCGATCGTACGCTCCATTTTCACCCCGACGACGTTACTGATCATGCACTCCGCTCTCGCTCGGTGCTATCTCTCCAAGGGCTTGGAGGCAACTGCTTCAGCTCGATTCCCTTTATCTAGACCCCCACCACCACTACAGCACCAGATAACGGTTAGCAGACGCTTTGACGGCGCGGGGCAAGCTCAGTCCGGACCCTGTATATATGTACATATATCTATATGTATATATATATATATATATATATATATATATATATATATATATATATATATATATATATATATATATATATATATATATTCATATATATTCATATATATGTATATATATATATATATATATATATATATATATATATATGTGTGTGTACATATCGATATTTAAATATATATATATATATATATATATATATATATATATATATATATATATATATATATATATATATATATATATAAATATATATATATATATATATATATATATATATATATATATATATATATATATATATATATATATATATTATATATATATATACTATATATATATATATATATATATATATATATATATATATATATATATATACATATGTATTTATTTATACATAAATATGAATATATATGTAATTATGTGTATATATATATATATATATATATATATATATATATATATATATATATGTATATACATATAGACATATATATATATATATATATATATATATATATATATATATATATATATATATATATATGTATGTTTATATATATATACATATATATATATATATATATATATATATATATATATATATATATATATATATATATATATATATATATATATATATATACAGATATATGTATATATATGCTTATATATAGTATATATATATAAGTGGATATATATATATATATATATATATATATATATATATATGTATATATATGTATATATATATATTTATTATATATATATATATATATATATATATATATATATATATATATATATATATATATATATATATATGTATATTGTTACATGTCCAAACATTTCTGCGAGCTTCTGTCGCAATTGCCGTCGCCATTATTAATAACATCATGATCAATAAACGATGTACTCGATAGCACAAGAATCGACCAAGCATTATCAATATCTGAAAGAGACGTCACTGCGGGTATTCAGAATTCCTCGAATATTCCAGGTAGCTATCGCCAAAACATTCGCCAATATACGAGAAATGGATTGAATGACTAGAAACCCTATATAAAGCCGAGCTGAATGAATGGGGATGGATAGTTAAAACCGCGATAGTAAAACTGCGATTGAGTGGAGCGCGAAGTTAAACCGATATTGATTGATAGTGGAGTGATTTTCGTGATATAGACAGTTGTTTTAAAAATTGATAGGCAAGTGAAAAGTAAAGCTGTAGCATAGTGAAATTCATGATTCTGAATTCTTAGTAAATAAACTCTTTTAACTTAATTTAAAAGACAGTACGTTTTCACTTTCCCGGAACATTAAAATTATTGGCCGCGAACCAGAACACGCGACAGTGGTGTCGAGAAGTGAGAAAGAAAACTTCGAAAGTGAAAACTTTTAAACATTTTTAAAGTGGACAATAGTGAAATTTTACGTGGAAACTGGTGAAAAAAAAAAACCGAAATAATAAAAATGCCACGAAGCCTAAATTTAAAAATTAATGATTTGACCATGTCAGAGCTTAACAAAGGGTTGGAACAGCGAAATCTGGCTACGCAAGGCGTGCATCTGGATTCAGGTGAGCCCTCAGATGCGGAAAAAGGCACAGAAGGTGGAGAAGTAGAAATATCAAAATCAAAGGAACCCGAAAATGCGCTGATGCATATGTTGATGCTGATACAGCAAGAGCAGCGACAACAGTCTTCAAATTTAACTGCGAAGCTTAATAAACAGTTATCTAGTTTAATAGCGAAGCTAAATGAACAATCATGGAAGCTTAATGAACAATCAGCGAAACTAAATCAATCATCAGCGAAGCTAAATTAACAATCATGGAAGCTGGACCAACAAGCGATCGAAATCAAGGCAGATTTTCAAAAATAGTCAACCGAAATAAAAGTGGAGCTCGGTGGTCTGAACAAACAAATTAAATGCGTCCAGAAAAGGTTTACCAGGCCGAGGAGAAGGACAGCCAGGTCGAGGAGAGAATCAACCATGAGATGGAAAAATTGAAAAAGGAATTGGAAGCAGCGAAGACAGCAGTAACCACCTCACCAGCCCCACTTACAACCGCTGCGCAAAGCTCATCCAGAAATGTGAATATTCGACCAGCAAACGGTCTGGAGTATAAACAAAACCCAGTTGAGGCCGCCGCTAAGACAAATCACTGGAATGAACAGAAACGAGCAACTGCATTAATTCTTGCTCTAAGAGGCAGCTGTTTATCGATTTATCGATAGTGCCCTCAGACCGAGGAACCAAACGCGTCCCCAGGGTTGCGGATAGGGGAAGACCTTTCTCGAAAGGTTCGCTGCGAATAACCAATAAGCAGCCGCGGACAATGGTCGGCAGTGAAGGGAGAGTCTCAGGACGAATACCTGAGTGTCAATGATCTTCACTGTGACATGACGAAATATATGGCGTCATCAATTATACATATATCCTGGCAGTATGTAAAATGCTATGGGAACGGAAACCCAGACAGAAAACCAAATCATGCAGGTCCACAAGGGGAACCAAATTACGGTGCAGAGGGTCGGATCCCCAGTACCGGCGGCAGAGGGTAGTGAGCGAGCAGGCTCGCGGCCGTCGTCATCCAGCGACTGCAATGTTATAGAAGTGGTGAACTTGGCTTCTGTAACAGATATAACCACAAGCAAACAGGACGCTAGCACGGAGAACCCTTTCAGGCAAAAACCACTGTTGGCAAGAACACCGATAAAATAAGTCACCGATTGCGGGGGGAGGCAGCAAACCCCAGAAACACTGTCAAAGTCAACATCACAAGTTAAATCATCGGAGACAGATCACAGACGGACTAACGAACGAAAGAAGGCAGAGTGCGTTGTGCAACCTGGCATCATTGCGGCCTTTGGACGCAGTAGAAGGACTATGCGCACCCCGGAGCGTCCAGTGCAAGACGTACACAATCCGGATCAAGCTGCGACACCAACAGAGGCCAGTGTAAGACTGGGGGAGGGAGAAATTTTGCCGTTGGCCGACGCCACTTCAAACGTGACCCAAGCGATAGAAGCAAAAGGGCTAAGAAACGGGGGCCTCTCCCAAGAGGTGACGCCAAATAACACTATCGCCCTTGACCGCGCCGAAGAGGAGCGGCTTACTCGGAAAGCGGGGACTATCGTCCAACAACTGAGGGCTGCCTGCGAAGTGCAGAAAAACATAGGCAAGAGTGTCAAGAATGGCATTCTTGAACTGGAGGAGCTTTTTGACCGCATAACGCACTACAGGTGGAGGTGTCTTGCAACCGAAAAGCACCAAAAAGACACGCTCACCCTCGAGGCATCAGTGGGTCCTAGCAGCAGCAAAAGAATGGCCGGTAGCCCAATTGAAGGCGACCGTGAGAAAAGGAGGAAGGACGAGACCATAAACGAAGTTGACACTCCAGGCGAGGAGTTTCATGTGGTGCGAAACAAGGCAGCGAAAAAAGCGGCCAAAAAGCTACTCCTAGAAAAAACAGACAAAGAGCTCAACCACGAAAAGAACAAAGAACCCCCTGATATACTGCAGAAAACAATAAGCAAACCGCGGCGCAAACCCTTGCCAGAGACACTGCTTATTAAACCCACTAAGGGCCGAACCTACGCAGATGTCCTCCGTGAAATTAAAGAAGCGGTCAAGCCAGACGACACCAAAACTGCCATCAAAGCAGTTCGACCAACCCGGACCGGTGGTCTGCTGGTGGAATTCGGGCCAGAGGCCACAAACAAAGATGCATTCCGTGACGCGGTTCAAAAGGTTCTTGGAGATGCGGCAACGGTTGCCTCGCTCGAACCAATGGCCACCCTGGAAATCAGGGACCTCGACTGCGTCACGGACAAAGCTGAAGTAGAGGATGCCATTAGGAGGGAGTTCCCCAGCTTAAGTGAAGTCAAGGCAAGATTGACACGTGAAAACACAAGGGGGCAACGCATGACTATTGTCGAACTAGCTGATAAAGACGCCCAGCAAATCCTGGCGAAGGGCAATATTAAGATAGGTTGGGTGATCTGCAGGATGCGGAGAAGAGCGATCCCTATCCGCTGCTTCAGATGCTTCGAATACGGACACACCGCGTATGGCTGTAGGGGACCCGACAGGAGATCTCTGTGCTACAAATGTAGTGAAACGGGGCACAAAAGAAAGGAGTGCACGAACGAGGCAAAATGCATTCTTTGCAAGGATGCTAAGCTAGCACCCGGTGACCTCAAACATGAGCCGGGGCAGGGAGATGCTGGGTTTTCAAGGAGGCCCTAACTAAAGCCAAATCGATACTCAAATGATCCGTATCCTGCAGGTCAATTTGCACCGAAGCACAAACGCCCAGGACCTACTTGAGCAGTTTGCGAGGGATAAGGAAGCTGACCTCCTGTTGCTGAGCGAGCAACATCATAACAAGGACTCGCAAGCGTGGTACCCTGACAAATCTAGTACCTCGGCCATCTGGGTTCGAGACAGCGCCCGCCTTCAGGTGCAGGGCCATGGACGCGGGGATGATTTTGTGTGGGTGCGGTTTTCAGGGATAACATATTTCAGTGTTTATCTGACGCCCAACGAGGCAATGCGATCTTTTCGAACCAAACTCGATGCCCTGGAGGACGCTGTCTCAAACACAGAGGGCCACATGCTGGTCGGGGGAGACTTCAACGCTAGAGCCATTGAATGGGGTATGCCACAATCCGACCCAAGGGGAAAGCAAATCTTGGACATGGCGGCCAGATTAGCGCTTTTGGTCCTAAATACTGGTAACACCCCTACTTTCCGCCGCTGGGGTTGCGTAGGAACCATATCCGATGTGACACTCGCTTCGGAGTCCCTGGTACCTAGAGTACACAACTGGCGAGTACTAGAGGACTACTCGGCTAGTGATCACCAGTATATAGCGGTTGAGATTCACGACAGTGCCGCTCTGCGTGCATATGCCCAAACTTCAATCCTCGGATGGAGGACTGGGAGGATGGACGTTGAGAGGTTCGCTGACGCGCTTACGGCAGGCGCACCGTTGCTGGGAGCTCCGCCAGGGAGTGGAGGGCCTACAGCCAAGGACTTGGTGAACTCAACTATGAGTACCATCATAGCTGCTTGCGAGTCTTGCATGCCCCGTCGGAGACCCCGACACGGTAAGCCTCCAGTATACTGGTGGTCAAACGAGATCGCCGAACAAAGAAGCAAGTGTCACAAACTTCGGCGAGAGGCCCAGCGGGCGCGAACACGGGAGCAGGCAGACACTAGGCTAGCAGCATACAGGTCCGGCAGGAAATATCTTCGCCGGCTTATTAACAAGAGCAAGGCCCGATGCTGGCAAGACCTCGTGGACGATGTAAATAGGGATCCGTGGGGCCTTGGCTACAAGCTGGTCATGGGGAAACTTGGTGCCCTACGGAAGCCTTGTATACATGACGCGGAAAAGATGGACGCGATAGTGCGGGGACTCTTCCCCGCCCATCCCGTCCGTGTTGACGCTGTCCATGGTGAAACAACAGTCGAGTGCCCACTCGGGGTTTTCCCGGTACGATGGAAGGTGGCGAGGCTCGTGCTGGTCAGCAAGGGGAAGGGAAATCCCGAATCGCCGTCTGCATACCGCCCGTTATGCATGCTAGACACGGCTGGGAAGGTGCTAGAGAAACTCATCAAGGGAAGACTCACTGACGCGATTCGTGCTGCTGGGGACCTATCTCCTCGGCAGTACGGCTTTAGAGCAGGACGTTCTACCATTGATGCGATTGCAGAGGTGGTGAACGCGGTCCAAAAGGCAGAGGCATATAGTCGCACCAAGTGACGGATCGTCCTGTTGGTGACACTCAACGTCAATAATGCCTTCAACTCCGCTAGATGGGTGGATATTCTGGACACGCTGGAAAACTCTTTTCAAGTTCCAGAATATCTAATGCGGCTTTTGAGGAACTACCTAAAGGACCGAAGCCTGCTCTACGACACGACACAGGGCCAACGAAGGATGGAAATTACATCGAGTGTTGCCCAGGGATCTATCCTTGGTCCGGACCTGTGGAACGTGTCTTACGACGGGCTACTGAGACTTGAGATGCCAGATGAGTCGCGCTTGGTCGGCTATGTGGATGATGTTGCGGCTCTGGTCGCCGGACGCACCGTTGAACAAGTGCAACTTAGGCTAGGTATGCTAATGCGCCGAGTGAGGGACTGGATGACAGCTCGCGGGCTCAGTTTAGCACTGGAGAAAACCGAAGTGGTCATCTTGACAAAAAAGAGAATCCCTAGAGTAAGGATGATCAGTATTGGAGATATACAGATCGAATCGAAGCCAGCGGAGAAGTACCTGGGGCTACTGATCGACTCGAAGATGAGTTTCTCTGAGCAAATCAGGGGAACGGCTGAGGAAGCTGCTTACAATATTCAGCCACCTGTACACGCCCGTTTTCAGACGCGTTACAAAAACAAAACCATACGGAGAGGAAACCTATTCTACATTACTCCGTATTTCTTCATTAGCCAGTCAAAAGTACAAAATCTAATTTTTATTTCGCGTTCCCGAATTTCCGACGCGGTACCGAAAAGTATACTACGTTAACTCAACCCGACGGAAGCTACGTTAAAGAAAAATCAAGAACAACTAAGGTACCGCGTACCGCGCGCGATGCGAAACCGACTTCAGCGGATTTTCTCAAACCCTACCCTCGCGACGGCATACTTACCCTGCACCTCATTTCCCGCTGAAAAGCAGAATTACTGGAAAGGAAAGTCGTGTTTTAATTAGCAATTCATTTTGTTTTTTTTTTTGAATCTGTATTATAAAATGTGTACAAAGAGTTCAAAGCTCATTTTAAGCAAAATCTTAATGTCAATATTTATATTTTTTCTATGGTTTCAAACATATTCAATTTATATTTTTTTATTCATATATACCTATTTAAATTAATTTGATTCTATTTTTCATTTGTTTTTATAATATAGATTTATGTTTAATTGAATATACTACAGAAATAATGATGTATTGTTTAAAATCCATACTTAGCAATAATATTTTCCCCATGTTTTTTTTTTGTTATATCTGTCACATCTAATTTACATTTATCAATAATTTTGTATATCCTTTTCACCTAAACATTTTACCCACATAAAATTTTTCTCCTAGTCTTTCTTATCCAATTGATATCAAAAATAAAATTTGACAAAATATAACATAACGTTCAGTGTAGGAAAGCTACACTACTTAGAATTCATCATCTATCCTAAAAGTTGTTTTAAGACATTAATTTTTGCATTATTTGCTTGTAAACTTAAAAGTATTACTGATGTGCTTTGTCGCGAATTTCCAAAAAACAAAGAAAATATATAAATTGTTTATCCAATATTTCTAAAGATACCAAATTGTGTGCATCGAGAGCCGATAAGTATCGTATGTTTAATGTTGTTTTTATTTATAAATAGACTGTAATCAATACTTGTCATTTATATAGTAAGTAATAACAATCGTAGTAAGTCTCATTGTATGTGAGTGTTAACGTAGAAAAGTTAAAATGAAGAAATGTTGATTTTTGTTTATAAATGCTATATAGTCATCGGATGAAATGGAATCATTATCAGTTTACTTGATTTTCATCATAAATATATATTAAATGGAAATGTGTTTTTCTTGTTTCTCCCTACTAGAAAATTTTAGTTTTATTTTAAATTGATTTCATATATTGAGGAAAATAATTAATTTGGCCTTCTGGCGTCTTTATGTTATTTATATCTTATCTTCTCCTCTGCTCCTTCGTGATTTGATAATGTCGTTACCATCCACAATACTGTCGAATGAGCAAACGACATATTTTAGAACGTTGATTTAGTAGAGATTCATCCACAATATATACACACACATTCCTAATTTCATGGAAATTTCCGATTATAGCTGTTGGTGTTCCTTCTTTTACGTTTTTTTTTTATTTATTTTTTTCTTATTATTCTGGATTGGTTGTGTGGCTATTATTTTATTTTATAGGCTCTTCTCATAATAAAAAATACATTCACGAAATATCCTATTGGTGATGTCCTGATGAAACTTAAATATTTGGTTTCCATTTATATTTCCTTTTGATTCCCATTAGTTTTATAAAGTTATGTATCATCGTTGTTCACAGTGTTTTAATACTATTGTTCACTTAAGTAAGTCGATTTATAGTTATTGACAGAGTTATATGTAATGTCGAAAATCAAAAACGGAAATGGTTAGTTCTAGCTACCATACTTAAAACCTCTTATATATAAGTTTCTTTTTGTAATTTGTATATTATTCTCAGATTATTATTTGGATTCTGCCTTG
The DNA here is from genome assembly GCA_963969285.1 of Odontomyia ornata. Classification (NCBI taxonomy): domain Eukaryota; kingdom Metazoa; phylum Arthropoda; class Insecta; order Diptera; family Stratiomyidae; genus Odontomyia; species Odontomyia ornata. Next base: position 111,760,563 of record OZ017741.1, on the reverse strand, counting down.
CCTCCTCTCTTTTTCAAACATTATTCTGTAAAGATCTTTATAAACCTTCTACTTGATCTGATTTTATTCAATTTTTTCTATAGAAAATGTCCTTCCTCAGCTGCCTATCCTTGGTTGTTTGTATCTGACATCGATTTTTAACCTTGCCACTTCTCATTTCCCGACGCCAAGGTTGGACGGCTATATCCTTGATTTCCATAACCACCACCTTGATTTTCTGCGTACTGTAATTGCCAGCATTGCCCCTTTGCCCATCACACTACGTGAAGCTGATTACTCACACAAAAATTAACAGTCCAGATGCTTATTAGCAAGCGCACGTGGTTTATTGACCACAGATGTGTAATGGTTTTCACCTTTCTGATCGGACGCGGAACCGACCTCTCATCGGTTCTAGACGTTAAGTCTGAGTAGTGCCAACGGATGGTACCAACAGGTCAACCAATCCGTGCACCGTAACCCATTCATGCGGTGACTGCTTGTCGGCCAGCTAGTTCGGAGAGGATTTCGGTCGCGGGTCTCCGAATGGATTACGCTCAATTACAATATTCCAGTCACCTGAACTTGCCCGTTTTTCAAACGCGTCAACAATTACTCATCCAGAACGAGAAACCTACATTACGTTAGTTCTGGATGCGATCTATCCACAGATCTCAAATCGAAAAAAAAACGCTACAAAATCCCATAGGCGCGTTACCGATTCACCGACGCGGTACCGAAAAATAGGCTACTCGAAATTAAATCGAAGGAAGCTACTCTAAGGAAATGACGAAACAAACAAAGGTACCGCGTACCGCGCGCGACGCGAAACCGACTTCAGCGGATTTGCAGAAACCCTACCCTCGCGACGACATACCTACCATACACTCTCCGTTCCCCCTGAAAAAGAAGAGTCACTGAAAAGGAAAGTCGTTAGTTATATTAGCAATTCATGGTACTTTTATTTAGTTCAAAAAAAATCTATACAATCCCTCCATTAATATTACTATTTTTATCTATCCTGATGCTGATCTGCAAAGTATTTTTTTTTTTTTTTTTTTTTTGTTTTTCCTATTATTTTATGCTTTCTATTAAACTAAACAGTTTACATCATTACATTGAAAATTGCTTTAAGTCATAAAAGCATTTAAAAACTATTGTCTTCAAAATTTAAATTATCTATTTGCGCTGAAAACGCAGATTAACAGGCGCAAGTTTCAAAAAGATATGCCAGAAAGTAGAATTTTTACAAATTATTTAATATCCAAAATTCAATCGGATGACCAGCGTACAATTGGGATAAACAATCTTGGGGGCAAATGTCAACTGTTAACTTAGTTATCAATGAAAACTGTCTTCAACCGATACAAACAGTCAAATAAATATCGAGCAAGTGGCAACGCACAATTTAGATAAATCCTAAAGGTAGCAAATAGCGCGCAGTAAAAATCTATTAATCTTGTACGTACACACGCTTACATTCACCGAGGATTTTTAGAGACGAAACCCGTTCAAACAAAGCCAAGTTAAGCTCCAACTGAAATATCGAACTTCTAATCATGTGGGTACTCTATTAACGATTAAATTATATAAAAACAACGATTTCTAACCCATACATCCCGAACTCATTGTCTGTTTTACATATTCAAGTCCCGATTCCTTGGCAAGGCGAAGGAATATAACATACAAACTACATATCAGAGGACAAAAGTATTTGCGATTTGCTGTAGGATTCATTTAAAATCAATTAAGTTACATATTTTTGTACTACCGTGATGAAGCAAATTATTTGTCAGTATGGTAAAATGTTCAATAAATGTTAATGAGGTGTTATCAATAAAAGAGAACAGTGAAAGTAGTTCAAATTGATGCTAACATCTTAACAAAATGCAGAGCAAAAATGTAATATTGTTAATGCATGCATGAGCTATCCAACAATTATTTCATAAACGATATTTTCAGCAAGAGGTCATATTGAAATTTGGAAGATCACTGCCGAAGTATAATCTATTTGCGAATTTGTTAAGTATTTGGGAGCGCAACACCAAAATGTACGAGTATGCCTTGAAGGCTAAAAATATCTTCACTGTAATATTAACCGACCATCACCGTTTATTCTAATGCACGACTGGGCTGATCAATGAAATGCCTGCCTCAAAACGTTAGTATCCGAATCAATTTGTTTATTTATGCTGACAAATAATATATTTTTATCTATTTTCTAGGTTCCTAACAACGTCATGACGGTAAAGGAACTTCCCGTTATTCTTCTTACCAGAAGTATCTCTGCACGATATACATTTCAACGTATTCGAGAGTATTATCATAGATCGACAGGTGATTGTTTCCACGTTACTACCAAATACAATAATTTATTTGGAAACTAGACACGTTCACTATTCAGCTATGCAATCGTCAAATCTTGTCGTTTATGTAATAAAATTAAATTCGTGTAAATTAGACTAGTTTTCATTAGATACTGATCCTTTCTTATCCTTGTTCCTAATTGTGATGTTCGTTTGACTTGATTCGCCACTGTTTACTTTACAATATATATTTACAAATCTTTTGCAAACAAAATTTGGTCAGCCAAAATGAATCTCTTAGCAACTAAATTGACATGGTTCCAAATAGTCGCATACTTAAGAATCGTTTAAAATGACATGCGTATTAAGGTATTCTAAAGGTAGACAAGAATATATAGTAGTTAATATAATTGAAGCCTGAGATTAACTTTATAGCTTCAGCTGCGTTAATTTAAATTCAACTTTAGACTTAATCAATTAGGGAAAACGTTTGTCACTATCTTTCTACTTTTTCGTCGGTGATTCTGGCCGAGTCACTTTAAAGCAAATTCTATTAAAATGTACGCACATTTGTTGAACGACTCTCATACCGTAATGACAATGGGCTACGGTAGTTGTGATACCCAACATGTACAGTATCAAACGCTCTAAAATTGGAACGTACATACCAAATAAAATACTGATTACATAAATAGGTGTCATCCAATGAAATGCTTCACATCGGGTATTAGACATTTGCGCGACAATGAGTCGACACTTGTATTTATTGAATCCGGACAAGTGTTCATTCGTCAGATACTCGTTGTTGCAAACTGCATTCGCTCCGCCGGACATAATCCGAGGTCTAATTCGATGGTAAATTTAGTCGGCTGCCAATGTCTTCTCGGAAGCGGCTATCTGAAATTGATTAGTCTCTGAAGCACTCGCTCACTAAAATTTGTTTTCAAGCGCAATTGCAATCTAGCTACTGACTTATGTAATAACCTTTTCTATTTAGTTATTAACTAAACTAACCTCTTTCCTAATTTTTCTGCTCCGGTGAATGTCACTGCCTCACGAATAACGTTTTCCCAAAAACACTTTAAGCACACCACGCGTTTCTTCATAGATTAACAGGGAATACGTTTCACTCCACCACGTCGCGCCAAACGACGTATAGCTGGTTTTGTAATACCTTCGATATTATCACGAAGAACTTTATGATGACGTTTAGCGCCTCCATGTGCTGTCGAAATTTCCGGTTGTCACCTCGGACAAAACATATGTGCGTGGAATGGCACTTCATATGGCGGAAATGTGCTTCTTCAGATGTCGCCAGTGGCATAGTTTTCTCGATGGCCACGGTGGAGGGGCATTTCCAGATGTGTATGTCTCGAAATGTGCCGGGGTTGGATTAATTCTATATTTCGAATATTTATATCCACGGATATAAATATTTGGACAGAAAAAAAATATTTTCTGCACAACGATATCCGCACAACAGATGAAGTCCGCTGGCACTTCGAGGACATATCCATCTGGCAGGTTACAAGGGTTCGGGATCGGAATCACTTCGATTCCTGGGCGCAGGCGTCACATTACACATTCCCCCCCCCAAAATCGAAGTAATTACGATCCCGTCTCCTTGGTAACAGGTCTTGGTTAGGGACGTGGCGGGTCGAAGATCCGTTTCGAAGGATAGGCTACAACCCTGTTCGTGAAGACTCGACAGTGACTATATAGTAGGAAGTCAGGTGTTATTCGGAGGCCTTCGTCTAGGCAGAGATTTGGGATAAGCCAAGGTTTCTCGTGGGAATTAGTTGCACTTCATCGTCTAAGGTCTTTTGCGTGGTAAATTCCCAGGGTCTTACCAGTCATGTCCGCGATGAGGTATCGGGTGGGGCTTATGACTTGCATGACTCGACACTTCACGAATTTCTTGTCTAGTTTGGCATTGTAATGGCGGGTGGCATCGCTCTGTCGGAAGTTTCGACGATATATTTCGTCGCCGGCCTTAAAGCCAGAAGGATGAGATCGCAAGTTGTACCGCTCCTCTCCCATCCGTCTACTTTCTTCAATCTTCTCCCGCAGTTGATCTCGCAGAAGTTGGAGCTTTTCGTGCGGTTCTAGAACCACGATTGGGTCCTCTAGCGATTTCAGCTGCCGCAATAGCCGGTAAGCGCTCCCATGACAGATCATATACTGGCCGAACACTGCAAAATACGGCGAAATGCCGGTCGTGGCGTGGTACGACGAGCGCAGTGCACTAGTGATGGCGGACAATTTGCGATCCCAGTCCCTCTGATTCGGGTGGACATAGGCGCGCATGGCCGCTATGAGCGTACGATTCAGTCGTTCGGATGCGTTGGCTTGTGGTGAATAGACGGCAGTTCGTTGGTGGATGATGCCGTATTTGGACATTAGGTCTCGGAACTTGCTGGAGGTGAACTGGACCCCATTGTCGGAGACAAGTTTCTCCGGAACTCCAAACATGTGAAAGACTCGGTTCTCCAAAAAGCTGATTATAGGTCCAGTGTGCATGTTACGTAGTGGTTCTATGATAGGGAATTTGGAGAGCTGGTCCAGGACCACGACAGCTCCCGTGTGACCAGAAGCAGATCGAGGGTAAGGACCGATAAGATCAATGTACAAGCGCTGGAACACGCGTTCGGGGACCCCAACCTTACCCATGGGTGGTCGAAGAATGGTGTTGGGCGCTTTAGTGCACTTGCATAGCTCACAGGAGGCTACGTACGCTTTTATCTGTTGTGCCATCTTAGGCCAAAAGAAACAGGTTTTCAACCGCCTAAGTGTACGACCGTATCCGCCGTGCGCACTTGATGGGTGGTCATGAGCCCGCCTGATAAGATCAGTGGTTAATTCTTCGGGCACCCACAACTTCCACTGTTCTTCTTCTTGTATGGGGTCACCGGATGCGTGTCCCATCCGCTTGTAAATAAATCCATCCGTCAACCGCAGTTCAGGAAGCTGGGGCTGTTGGTTCTGGATAGTGTGAATCAGTTGGGTGTAGCTGGCTGACTTGAAGGCAGGATGGTCCAGATCGATCAATTGGGGGCTGTCGTCCTCTTGGACCAACTCGGCTCCTTCAGGGGCGAACATTCTGGATAGGGTGTCGGGGACTACATGCTGGCTTCCTTTTCGGTGGCGAATTGTGAAGTCAAATGCCTGGAGTTTCAGTGCCCACCTGGCCAATCTGCCGTTGAGATCAGTCTGGCTCATTAGCCATTTCAGAGAAGCGTGATCCGTAACGATTTCAAAGGTGTGTCCCTCCACATAGGCTCGGAAGCGTTTCACTGCCAACACCGCGGCTAGACATTCTTGCTCGGAGACCGTGTAATTTCGCTGGGCTGGGTTCAACTTGTGAGACATGAAGGCTATAGGTCTCTCCTCGCCGTCTTGTGCAACCTGGACTAAGACTGCTCCCACCCCATGTTGACTCGCGTCACAATGGATTGAGAACGGTTTGTCAAAGTCCGGGCTGTGCAGTACGGGGGCCGTAGTCAGACTCTTCTTTAGCTCTTCAAAGGCTCGCAAGCTGGGCTCTTCCCAGACGAATTTACGTCCCTTACGCAGCATGTCGGTCAAAGGAGTGGTAATGGTGGCATAGTCACGTACAAAACGCTGGTACCATCCGCATAACCCTAAGAATCGGCGTAACTGTTTGGTGGTCTTGGGTAGTGGAAAAACGTCAATCGCTTGAGTCTTTTCCGGATCGGTCTTGATATGCCCATGCCCAATGATGTGACCTAAATACTTCACCTCCGTCATCACGAACTGGCTCTTCCTTATGTTGATGGTTAATCTTGCCCTCCGGATGTGTAGAGCCACCTCCTGAAGCAGGTCGATGTGTTCGTCAAAGGTCTCGGTTATAAGCAACAGATCGTCCAAGTAAACGAAAACTTGGTGCCGCAAATGAGGTGGTATCACCTTGTCCATAAGGCGCGTCATTGTTTGGGGGGGCATTACACAATCCGAATGGCATGGTCACGAATTGATATAAGGGCCGGCCTGGGACTGTGAAGGCTGTTTTCTCCTTTGAACCGGGGTCTAAAGGAATTTGCCAGAAGGCGTCCTTGAGGTCTAAGCTCGTGATGAAATGGGCTTTAGGCAATCGACTCAAAATGCCTTCGATCAACGGTAGAGGATATGCGTCCTTGACTGTGACGGCGTTCAAGCGTCTGGCATCTAAGCATAACCGGACCTTGTTCGGCTTGACCACTAAGGTGACTGGGGAAGCCCACGCGCTCTGTGATTCTTCGATTACGCCTAATGCTAGCATTCGATCCACTTCGGCATATAACGATTTTTCCTTCGCCGGAGATATGGCGAAATGTCTCTGTTTTATGGGTTTAGCATCCCCCACATCTATAGTGTGGAACACCAGGGCAGTCCGCCCGAGACCTTCCTTCTCGTGCGAGGGAAAAGCCGATATAGCCGAGTCGAGACGCAGTCGCTGAGTTACATCCAGTGTATGCCGTACTAAGTTAGTGGGTTGAGATTGGTCAGGAACGGTGGTGACGGACTCCAGGGTCGAACTGGAAAATAGTGCCGGGGCCAAGTTAAATTTTCGAACGAAATCCACTCCTAAATAAAGATTCTGGGTTAACTGAGGTATGATGAAAAATTCCATAGGTTTAGTTACCCCTTTAAAGGTGACATCCGTCATAATTTTTCCCACTACAGAGTGACGAGTTCCGTCCGCCGTGCTTAACCAGGAGGTGAAATGACGGATTTGGTCCGCGTGCTTTGCCAGTACCTCCCCTGCAAACTCGGCAGATATGCAATTCACACTGGCTCCCGTATCGACTAAGCCTGATACTCGTTTTTGCAGGAGGTGTACTGACGCATATGGCCGAACATCATCCCTCAATAATTCGTCTAAGTATATGTCCTTCAACCTTTTTCTCGACTGCCTGACTTTTCTCCAGAAGCTCCGCATCCGACGCGTGGCTCGCTTGCTTCGCGGTGGGACAGTTGTGGCCAATTCCTCATGGAAGATGCGCTGTCGAGTAGCCAAATAATTCCGCAACCTGACATGAAAAGGTTTTACATGCCAAGGAACCTTCGTCTCGCTATCATTTCCCTGCGCATTGGCCTCGGCGAAGGACGGCGTCGGTTGTGGAACTTCGGGAGAACTGTGTTTAGCGGTGCGAGTCAGCAGAGTTGGAGTCATGATGGGAGCTGGGTCATAGCTGGTGATGGGGTCTGGATTTGTTCGTCCGGGGTCTAGGAGTGCCGACGGGTGGTCGCGGCACTCGGTGGCAAGTTTTTTCGCCCTTTGCAATTTGCACAGTCAGGTGCGTATGTGTCGGCCTTCCCGCAGCGGTAGCAGAAAAGCGTCGGCTCCGCTGGACATGCATAGAACCGATGTCCCGGTTGTCGGCAGTTCCAACAGACCGTCGGGCTTGTAAGTGCTTCAAGGGAGGGTCGATCAATCAATGCTGGGTCCTCAAGCTCCGGTGGTGCTCCGCTCCTCGGTACTGGTACTGGATCAGCAAGCAGGTGGTCTGCTGCCATCAACTCCGCGGTGTGATGATTTCGGGGATTTGGTCCCGTTATGCGAGGTTGTGGGCGGAAGGTACCTCGTCGCTCATCCAAGTGTTCTTGTCTACGCGCATGGAGGCGCAATCCCTGTATGGTGTTGATGGGAAAATGTAGCAGGCTGTTCTGGAGATCCCAGCGCATGTTCTCTCTGATAATTTCTACTAATTCGTCCTCGGGCATGGTATTTCGCAGGCGAGTGCTCAATCTCACTATACTGGTGTAGTACTGGTCGAACGGTTCGTGAGCGCCTTGTTTCCGTTTCTTTATTTGCTCTCTTAGCTCTCTCTCAGTGAAGCCATCCTCAAATCGATTGCGGAAGGCTGCACTGAAAGAGTGCCAAGTGGGACGTGGCGTTGACTCTTTAAAGCTCCAGTACCAGTCGGCAGCGTCGCCGCTGAACAAAAGATGTGCATGCCGGAGGAAGGCCGAGGAATCCCCTCCCAGGGTGCTGGACACCAACGCCTGAATCCGGAAAAGGAACCGGTCCGCCGATATCATATCGTTGAACCCTGTAAAGTTCAGGCGCCAACTCTCCATGATACGAGGCGTCGGGTCTCGGAAAAGTGTCAATGCGTTCCCGGGGGGAATCACATCCTCTACTGACCTGTTGTACTGAACTGCCTCGGGGGCTGGAGGTACCAACGGAGGTCCGGTACTGTGTCGCGGTCTGTATTCGGGAGCTCTGGGATCCATTCCCGAGTTCCTTGGAGGTGGGACCCATTGCTCGGATTGTCGGGAGGGGGGCATCACCACACTGGGATTTGGCTCCCAGCCAAGCGGAGTTCTCACGCGGCTGGGTGGTTGGCTCAACGGGAGATTCTGGATCTTTCCCTCCAGGTTGCCAATCCTCTCCGACATATCCCTCATCAACGCCACGAGGGTGTCAATGGAGTGGGCGGAAGGCATGGTTGTCACCTCGGACACGACACCTGCAGCCGGAACTTCACCGCCTACTGCTCCTTGCAGGTCTAAGAGTGGTTGTGACGGTTCGGCTTCTGGAGCTCCTTTCGCCACTGCTCCACGCGTCGGTAGGGGCGTTCCGATGGGGACGTCTAGGGCGGTCCGATCTATGGGTCGCCGGCATAAGGGACACAGTTCTGACGTGAGGAGGAGCTGTTGTACACAGGCACGATGGAATAAATGTCCACAATCCAATCGCACGCTGTGTACACCCTCCACTACGTCCTCGAAACAGATTCCACAGTTCGCGGGTTGGACCATTTTGGACCGGGTCCACCGCTTATCGGGCGTCCGCTTCGTTGCCATTTTGTGTGGGTTTATTATGGGTGGTTGCTAGTATGAAACGAGAGAAGAAGAAAAAAAAATATATATAAAATATACTTATTCCTATTATATAAGTGGAAAAAAAAAATTTAATGTTAATTGAGTGGCCGATAGTGGCGAGCTATTAATATAATGATAGGAGAAAAAAAAATTATTTGATACACTTTCCTTTTCAGTGGTCGACTCCTTCAACGGGAAAAGAGAGTGCGTGGTAATCTGCCGAAGAAAGGGTGCTTTCGGTCGATTTACAAAAATTACCCCATAACCCACATACATTACAAAAAACCCGTCTCTAAACTACGTTAAAGTGACTCGACGAGACAAGTGGTAGAGCTACCGTAACGATTTTAGTACGCGGTCAAAATTTCCCGACGCGTGGAAGCATTCCGGGCTTCGCAACTCCAGCATACGCCACCGAACGTTGAACCGATACCACTCGTCTATCACGCATACGAAATAATTAGAACCCTTCCGCGACATAAAGGCAAGGTAGCCTTCTATTTTCTTGAGAGTCCATGCTGATAGGTAAACCCATCAGACTGGCAGTTCCATCAAGAAAATAGAAGGTCCTTACAGGGGTTAACCTAGGACAACACATCGGAAGGATTCTGTCGCGAGAAAAAAAAAAATCAAACAAAGGAGAGCGGAAGCTACAACTCACGTGAAGCGACCTCTAATGTGTATCACACAATTCCACTGCTCCTGATAGTGGGACTCGAGTACCAAAGTACCTTACATCCTCCGTAAAGGACCAACTCGTCAGAAGACGCGAAGTTCTTTCCCCCTTAGGATGTTGTTTGGCCCCACGTTGGGCGCCATTTGTAATGGTTTTCACCTTTCTGATCGGACGCGGAACCGACCTCTCATCGGTTCTAGACGTTAAGTCTGAGTAGTGCCAACGGATGGTACCAACAGGTCAACCAATCCGTGCACCGTAACCCATTCATGCGGTGACTGCTTGTCGGCCAGCTAGTTCGGAGAGGATTTCGGTCGCGGGTCTCCGAATGGATTACGCTCAATTACAATATTCCAGTCACCTGAACTTGCCCGTTTTTCAAACGCGTCAACAATTACTCATCCAGAACGAGAAACCTACATTACGTTAGTTCTGGATGCGATCTATCCACAGATCTCCAATCGAAAAAAAAACGCTACAAAATCCCATAGGCGCGTTACCGATTCACCGACGCGGTACCGAAAAATAGGCTACTCGAAATTAAATCGAAGGAAGCTACTCTAAGGAAATGACGAAACAAACAAAGGTACCGCGTACCGCGCGCGACGCGAAACCGACTTCAGCGGATTTGCAGAAACCCTACCCTCGCGACGACATACCTACCATACACTCTCCGTTCCCCCTGAAAAAGAAGAGTCACTGAAAAGGAAAGTCGTTAGTTATATTAGCAATTCATGGTACTTTTATTTAGTTCAAAAAAAATCTATACAATCCCTCCATTAATATTACTATTTTTATCTATCCTGATGCTGATCTGCAAAGTATTTTTTTTTTTTTTTTTTTTTTGTTTTTCCTATTATTTTATGCTTTCTATTAAACTAAACAGTTTACATCATTACATTGAAAATTGCTTTAAGTCATAAAAGCATTTAAAAACTATTGTCTTCAAAATTTAAATTATCTATTTGCGCTGAAAACGCAGATTAACAGGCGCAAGTTTCAAAAAGATATGCCAGAAAGTAGAATTTTTACAAATTATTTAATATCCAAAATTCAATCGGATGACCAGCGTACAATTGGGATAAACAATCTTGGGGGCAAATGTCAACTGTTAACTTAGTTATCAATGAAAACTGTCTTCAACCGATACAAACAGTCAAATAAATATCGAGCAAGTGGCAACGCACAATTTAGATAAATCCTAAAGGTAGCAAATAGCGCGCAGTAAAAATCTATTAATCTTGTACGTACACACGCTTACATTCACCGAGGATTTTTAGAGACGAAACCCGTTCAAACAAAGCCAAGTTAAGCTCCAACTGAAATATCGAACTTCTAATCATGTGGGTACTCTATTAACGATTAAATTATATAAAAACAACGATTTCTAACCCATACATCCCGAACTCATTGTCTGTTTTACATATTCAAGTCCCGATTCCTTGGCAAGGCGAAGGAATATAACATACAAACTACATATCAGAGGACAAAAGTATTTGCGATTTGCTGTAGGATTCATTTAAAATCAATTAAGTTACATATTTTTGTACTACCGTGATGAAGCAAATTATTTGTCAGTATGGTAAAATGTTCAATAAATGTTAATGAGGTGTTATCAATAAAAGAGAACAGTGAAAGTAGTTCAAATTGATGCTAACATCTTAACAAAATGCAGAGCAAAAATGTAATATTGTTAATGCATGCATGAGCTATCCAACAATTATTTCATAAACGATATTTTCAGCAAGAGGTCATATTGAAATTTGGAAGATCACTGCCGAAGTATAATCTATTTGCGAATTTGTTAAGTATTTGGGAGCGCAACACCAAAATGTACGAGTATGCCTTGAAGGCTAAAAATATCTTCACTGTAATATTAACCGACCATCACCGTTTATTCTAATGCACGACTGGGCTGATCAATGAAATGCCTGCCTCAAAACGTTAGTATCCGAATCAATTTGTTTATTTATGCTGACAAATAATATATTTTTATCTATTTTCTAGGTTCCTAACAACGTCATGACGGTAAAGGAACTTCCCGTTATTCTTCTTACCAGAAGTATCTCTGCACGATATACATTTCAACGTATTCGAGAGTATTATCATAGATCGACAGGTGATTGTTTCCACGTTACTACCAAATACAATAATTTATTTGGAAACTAGACACGTTCACTATTCAGCTATGCAATCGTCAAATCTTGTCGTTTATGTAATAAAATTAAATTCGTGTAAATTAGACTAGTTTTCATTAGATACTGATCCTTTCTTATCCTTGTTCCTAATTGTGATGTTCGTTTGACTTGATTCGCCACTGTTTACTTTACAATATATATTTACAAATCTTTTGCAAACAAAATTTGGTCAGCCAAAATGAATCTCTTAGCAACTAAATTGACATGGTTCCAAATAGTCGCATACTTAAGAATCGTTTAAAATGACATGCGTATTAAGGTATTCTAAAGGTAGACAAGAATATATAGTAGTTAATATAATTGAAGCCTGAGATTAACTTTATAGCTTCAGCTGCGTTAATTTAAATTCAACTTTAGACTTAATCAATTAGGGAAAACGTTTGTCACTATCTTTCTACTTTTTCGTCGGTGATTCTGGCCGAGTCACTTTAAAGCAAATTCTATTAAAATGTACGCACATTTGTTGAACGACTCTCATACCGTAATGACAATGGGCTACGGTAGTTGTGATACCCAACATGTACAGTATCAAACGCTCTAAAATTGGAACGTACATACCAAATAAAATACTGATTACATAAATAGGTGTCATCCAATGAAATGCTTCACATCGGGTATTAGACATTTGCGCGACAATGAGTCGACACTTGTATTTATTGAATCCGGACAAGTGTTCATTCGTCAGATACTCGTTGTTGCAAACTGCATTCGCTCCGCCGGACATAATCCGAGGTCTAATTCGATGGTAAATTTAGTCGGCTGCCAATGTCTTCTCGGAAGCGGCTATCTGAAATTGATTAGTCTCTGAAGCACTCGCTCACTAAAATTTGTTTTCAAGCGCAATTGCAATCTAGCTACTGACTTATGTAATAACCTTTTCTATTTAGTTATTAACTAAACTAACCTCTTTCCTAATTTTTCTGCTCCGGTGAATGTCACTGCCTCACGAATAACGTTTTCCCAAAAACACTTTAAGCACACCACGCGTTTCTTCATAGATTAACAGGGAATACGTTTCACTCCACCACGTCGCGCCAAACGACGTATAGCTGGTTTTGTAATACCTTCGATATTATCACGAAGAACTTTATGATGACGTTTAGCGCCTCCATGTGCTGTCGAAATTTCCGGTTGTCACCTCGGACAAAACATATGTGCGTGGAATGGCACTTCATATGGCGGAAATGTGCTTCTTCAGATGTCGCCAGTGGCATAGTTTTCTCGATGGCCACGGTGGAGGGGCATTTCCAGATGTGTATGTCTCGAAATGTGCCGGGGTTGGATTAATTCTATATTTCGAATATTTATATCCACGGATATAAATATTTGGACAGAAAAAAAATATTTTCTGCACAACGATATCCGCACAACAGATGAAGTCCGCTGGCACTTCGAGGACATATCCATCTGGCAGGTTACAAGGGTTCGGGATCGGAATCACTTCGATTCCTGGGCGCAGGCGTCACATTACAGATGTCAGAATAGAAGGATCTTCAAGTTCCGCTTCCAATTCGAGATTGCAAGAATAAGTCTGCAATAAATGGCGAGCCTGCAGCGGGCAGCACAATTTCAGAATTGATTCATTTATCATGCACAGGAATACGCGCATTTGCGTCAGTATTTTTACTGATTTTCTCTTTTTCCAGACGAATCATCATTTTGTATTCGAATGCCATAATGTCGAGTCATTGCATATACTGTGATATTGCTTTGGCCGAGAATCTACTGCCGGACGATGGGTTTTAATGGCAGTCACACAAAATGATGGATGAAGCTATTGGATATGCTTTGTGAGGCGATTAGCGCGAAATATTTCACAACAATTGTCAGAACAAAACAACACTTTCACTTCATCTTGTTTTCTGCGCCCGCATGCAACCGCAGTCCCTTATTAATTCCTCGGGTATGGATCCAGGCACGTAAGGTCAAATCTTCCCATAAGGTCTTTAATTTAGACAGAAAAAGATACATAATACAGATAACAGCATCTATCTACGTTGGCTTACCTTCTTGATAACTGCCTGATAAAATGAGTTACTGTAGTTATTCCCGTTCACCGCTACCGATTTGCCACCTTTTAATGGAAGTTTTTCCCTAGTGAACTTTTACAAAACATCTTGTACACCTGACGTCTATTTATTCGTTTACGACCGACGCGAAACTAAGTTTCACAATTATAAAGCGATTTTACACTTTTTCCGACACCTGTCTCCAGAAAAACACTTTGCAGCAAGAAGACATGAAATTACCTCCACACTTCACTTTGAAATCTGGCGGTCAATTTCGCTTTGACATCCCACGACAAAATTGCCGCGGGATGTGTGCCCGTCCCAACCAACATGAGATGCCAAGACACTTGGTGGCAAGGTGTGTTAGTGAGTCGCCAGCGGCGTCACAAGATTCATTACAGGGCAGTGTCCACGATGCCTACCAGGCATGGGGAGACTGAAGGAAACGCTTCTTGGCCCTATGATGTTTTTTTTTCTTTTTCTCTCAGCGTCGTAGGTCTTTGGCATGGTAGACTCCCAGCTCCCTTCCGGACATGTCCGCAATGAGGTACCGCGTGGGACTTAAAACTTGTAAGACTCGACACTTCACGAACTTCTTGTCTAGCTTGGCAGTGTAATGCCGACCTGCTTCACTTTGTCTAAAATTCCGTCGGTAGATTTCGTCGCCTGCCTTGAAGCCAGAAGGATGGGATCGCAGATTATACCGCTCCTCCCCCACCCGTCTACTGTCCACAATTCTCTCCCGGATTTGTTCTCGTAGAATTTGGAGTTTCTCGTGCGGCTCCAGCACCACTATTGGGTCTTCCAACCCTTTCAACTGTCGCAATAGCCGGTACAAGGTTCCGTTGCAAATCATATGCTGGCCGAACACGGCAAAGTATGGGGAGATGCCTGTGGTGGAGTGGTAAGACGAACGCAGGGCACAGTTGATGGCGGAAATCCTGCGGTCCCAATCCTTCTGATCCGGTTGGACGTAGGCCCGAATGGCGGCTATGAGGGTGCGGTTCAATCGCTCGGACGCATTGGCTTGCGGAGAATAAACGGCAGTCCGCTGATGCGTAATGCCATACTTCTCCATAAATTCTCGGAATCTAGACGAGGTGAACTGAACTCCGTTGTCGGAGACCAGCTTCTCCGGTACTCCAAATATATGGAACACGCGATTTTCCAGAAAACTGACTATGGGGCCGGTGTGCAGGTTTCGAAGGGTTTCCACAATCGGAAATTTGGACAAGTGATCCAGGACCACGACAGCTCCCGTGTATTCTGAAGTCGAGCGAGGGTACGGACCGATGAGATCTATATACAGGCGCTGGAACACTTGCTCCGGTAGTTCGAATTTTCCCATCGGGGGCCGAAGAACAGAATTGGGCGCTTTCGTGCACTTGCACACCTCACAAGCGGCTACGTACTTTTTCACTTGCTGCGCCATCTTAGGCCAAAAGAAGTAAGTTTTCAGTCGCCGAAGCGTACGACCATAACCGCCGTGTGCACTCAATGGGTGGTCATGAGCCCGTTTAATCAATTTGCAAGTCAGTTCTTTGGGCACCCATAACTTCCACTGTTCCTCTTCTTGAATGGGGTCCCCGGAGGCGTGTCTCGTCTGCTTTTATATAAACCCCTCCGTCACCCGTAGTTCTGGCAGCTGTAGCAACTGGTTCTGAATCGTACTCATCAGCTGGGTATAACATGCTGACTTGAAGGCGGAATGGTCCAAGTCGATCCATAGCGGGCTGTCATCCTCCTGGGCCAACTCGGCTCCTTCAGGGGCGAACATCCTGGATAGTGTGTCCGGTACCACGTGCTGACTTCCTTTGCGGTGTCTTATCGTGAAGTCAAACGCCTGTAATTTCAAGTCCCATCTGGCCAAGCGGCCGAGGAGATCAGTTTGGCTCATCAGCCATTTCAGTGACGCATGATCAGTGACGATTTCAAAAGGATGTCCTTCTACATATGCTCGAAAACGTTTCACTGCCAGCACAGCCGCTAGGCATTCCTGCTCCGAGACCGTGTAGTTCCGCTGGGCCTGGTTCAGCTTGTGGGACATGAAGGCTATAGGTCTCTCCTCGCCGTCTTGTGCAACCTGGACTAAGACTGCTCCCACCCCATGTTGACTCGCGTCACAATGGATTGAGAACGGTTTGTCAAAGTCCGGGCTGTGCAGTACGGGGGCTGTAGTCAGACTCTTCTTTAGCTCTTCAAAGGCTCGCAAGATGGGCTCTTCCCAGACGAACTTACGCCCCTTACGCACCATGTCGGTCAAAGGAGTGGTAATGGTGGCATAGTCACGTACGAAACGCTGGTACCATCCGCATAAGCCTAGGAAACGGCGTAATTGCTTGGTGGTCTTGGGTAATGGAAAAACGCCAATCGCTTGAGTCTTGTCCGGATCAGTTTTGATATTGCCATGCCCAATGATGTGACCTAAATACTTCACCTCCGTCATCACGAACTGACTCTTCTGTATGCTGATTGTTAACCCTGCCCTCCGGATGTGTAGCGCCACCTCCTGAAGCAGGTCGATGTGTTCGTTAATGGTCTCGGTTATAAGCAGCAGATCGTCCAAGTACACGAAAACTTGGTGCCGTAAATGAGGTGGTATCACCTTATCCATAAGGCGCGTCATTGTTTGAGGGGCATTGCACAATCCGAATGGCATGGTCACGAATTGATACAGAGGCCGACCTGGGACTGTGAAGGCTGTTTTCTCCTTTGAGCCAGGGTCTAAAGGAATTTGCCAGAAAGCGTCCTTGAGGTCTAAGCTCGTGATGAAGTAGGCTTTAGGCAACCGACTCAAAATGCCTTCAATCAACGGTAGAGGGTATGCGTCCTTGACAGTGACGGCGTTCAAGCGTCTGGCATTTAAGCATAGCCGGACCTTGTTCGGCTTGACAACTAAGGTGACTGGGGAAGCCCACGCGCTCTGCGATTCTTCGATCACGCCTAATGCTAGCATTCGATCAACTTCGGCATATAACAACTTTTCCTTCGCCGGAGATATGGCGAAATGTCTCTGTAGCTCTGTAGCATCCCCCACATCTATAGTGTGTAACACCAGTGCCGTCCGCCCGAGACCTTCCTTCTCATGCAATGGAAAAGCCGATATAGCCGAGTCAAGTCTCAATTGCTAATTCACATCCAGTGTATGTCGTAATAAGTGATTGGTTTGAGTTTGGTCAGGAATTGTGGTGACGGACTCCAGTTTCGTAACGGAAAACAGTGCCGGGGCCAAGTTAAATTTTCGAACGAAATCCACTCCTAGATAAAGATTCTGGGTTAATTGAGGTATGATGTAAAATTCCAGAGGTTTAGTTACTCCCTTAAAGGCAACATCCGTCGTAATTTTTCCCACTACAGAGTGACGAGTTCCGTCCGCCGTGCTTAACCAGGAGGTAAAATGGTGAATTTGGTCCGCGTGCATTGCCAGTACCTCCCCTGCAAAATCGGCTGATATGCAATTCACACTGGCTCCCGTATCGACTAAACCTGACACTCGTTTTTGCAGGAGGTGTACTGACGCATATGGTCGAACGTCATCCCTCAATAATTCGTCTAAGTGTATGTCCTTCAGCACCTTCCTCGACTGCCTGACCCTTCTCCAGAAGCTCCGCATCCGACGCGTGGCTCGCTTTCTTCGCGGTGGGACAGTTGTAGCCAACTCCTCATGGAAGATGCGCTGTCGAGTAGCCAAATAATTCGGCAGCCTGACGTGGAAAGGTTTGACATGCCAAGGAACTTTCGCCTCGCTATCATTTCTCTGCGCGTCCGCCTCAACAAAGGATGGCGTCGGTTGTGGAACTTCGGGAGAACTGTGTTTGGCGGTGCGAGTCAGCAGAATTGGAGTCAGGTCGGGGGCTTGGTCATAGCTAGTGATGGGGTCAGCCTTGGTTCGTCCGGGTTTTAGGAGTGCCGACGGGTGGTCGCGGCACTCGCTGGCAAGTTTTTTCGCAGTTTGCAATTTGCGCAATCAGGTGCGTACGTGTCGGCCTTCCCGCATCGGTAACAGAAAAGCGTTGGTTCCGCTGGACATGCATAGAACCGATGCCCCGTTTGTCGGCAGTTCCAACAGACCGTCGGGCTTGTAATTGCTTCCAGGGAGGGTCTATCAATCATTGCTGGGTCCGCAAGCTTCTGTGGTGCTCCACTCCTCGGTACTGGTACTGGATCAGCAAGTAGGTGGTCCGCTGCCATCAACTCCGCGGTGTGATGATTTCGGGGATTTGGTCCCGTTATGCGAGGTTGTGGACGGAAGGTACCTCGCCGCTCATCCAATTGTTCTTGCCTACAGGCATGGAGGCGCAATCCCTGTATGGTGTTGATGGGAAAATGCAGAAGACTGTTCTGGAGCTCTCAACGCATATTCTCTCTGATAATTTCTACCAGTTCGTCCTCGGGCATGGTTCTTCGCAAGCGAGTGCTCAATCTCACTATACTTGTGTAGTACTGGTCGAACGGTTCGTGAGCGCCTTGTTTCCGTTTCTTTATCTGTTCCCTTAGTTCTCTTTCAGTGAAGCCATCATCAAATCGATTGCGGAAGGCTGCACTGAAAGAGTTCCAAGTGGGACGTGGCGTCGATTCCTTAAAACTCCAGTACCAGTCGGCAGCATCTCCGCTGAACAAAAGATGTGCATGCCGGAGGAAGACCGAGAAATCACCTCCCAGGGTGCTGGATACTAACGCCTGAATCCGGAAAAGGAACCGGTCCGCTGATATCATATCGTTGAAACCCGTGAAGTTCAGGCGCCAACTCTCCATGATACGAGGCGTCGGGTCTCGGAAAGGTGTCCATGCGTTCCCGGGGGGAATCGCATCCTCGATTGACCTGTTGTAAGGGACTGCCTTGGGGATGGGAGGTACCAACGGAGGTGCGGTGCTGTGTCGTGGTCTATACTCGGGCGCTCTGGGATCCATTCCCGAGTTTCTTGGAGGTAGCGCCCATTGATCCGATGGTCGAGAGTGGGGCATAGTGACACTGGGATTGGGCTCCCAGCCAAGCGGAGTTCTCACGCGGCTGGTTGGTTGGCTCATGGGGAGGTTCTGGAGCCTTCCCTCCAAGCTGCCAATCCTCTCAGACATATCCCGCATTAACGCCACGAGGGTGTCAATGGAAAGGGTGGAAGGCGCGGGTGTAACCTCGGACGCGACAACTGCAGCGGGAACTTCACCGCCCACGGCTCCTTGCAAGTCCACCAGTGATTGGGGCGGTTCGGCATCTGGAATCCCTTTCGCCATCGCTACACGCGTGGGGACGGGCGATCCGAGGGGGACGTCTACGGCGGACCGATCTATGGGTCGCTGGCAAAGTGGGCAAAGCTCGAACGTGGGGAGGAGCTGTTGGACACAGGCACGATGGAAAAGGTGTCCACAATCCAATCGTACGCTGTGTATGCCCGCCACTACGTCTTCGAAGCAGATCCCGCAGATAGCTGGTTGGACAGTTTTGGATTTGGTCAAACGCTTATCTGGGGTCCGCTTCGTTGCCATCTTCGATTATTAATGTGTGTTGGCAATGGGTATTCCTAAAAAAAACAGCAAGTTAGATTACTCCTACTACTAACTTAATATATGTGGAAGCTTAGAAATATATATTAGTGGCCGATAGTGGCGAGCTATTTCTATAAAATAGAAAAAAAAATTCTTTGAATACACACTTTCCTTTCCAGCAGTCGACTCCTCCAAAGGGAAATGAGAGTGCGTGGTAATCTGCCGAAAAAAGGGTGCTTTCGGTCGATTTACAATAATTAACCCCTAAACCCACATACATCACAAAAACCGTCTCTAAACTACGTTGAATGAATCGACGAGACAAGTGGTAGAGCTACCGTAACGGCTTAATACGTGGTCAAAATTCCCGACGCGTGGAAGCATTCCGGGCTCCGCAACTCCAGCATACGCCACCGAACGTTGAACCGATACCACTCGTCTATCAGGCATACGAAATAAGTAGAATCCTTCCGCGACATAAAGGCAAGGTAGCCTGCTATCTTCTTGAGAGTCCAGGCCGACAGGAGAAACCCCATCTGGCTGCCAGTTCCATCAAGGAAATAGAAGGTCCTTACAGGGGTTAACCTGGGACAACACATCGGAAGGATTCTGTCGCGAGAAAAAAAAATCAAACAAAGGAGAGCGGAAGCGGCTGCTAGTGTGTATCACACAACTCCACTGCTCCTGTTTGTGAGGCTCGAGTATCCGAGTTCCTTACATCCTCCGTAAACTCGTCAGAAGACGCGAATCGTTTATCCCCTTAGGATGTTTTGGGCCCCACGTTGGGTGCCATTTGTAATGTTTTTTAAAATTACTTGCGAACGCGGAACCGACCTCTCATCGGTTCCAGACGTTAAGTCTGAGTAGTGCCAACAGATGGTACCAACCGGTCAACCAATCCGTGCACCGTAACCCATTCACGCGGTGGCTGCTTGTCGGCCAGCTAGATCGGAGAGGATTTCGGTCGCGGGTCTCCGAATGTGTTACGCTCATTTACAATATTCAGCCACCTGTTCACGCCCGTTTTCAAACGCGTTACAAAAACAAAACCATACGGAGAGGAAACCTATTCTACGTTACTCCGTATTTCTTCATTAACCAGTCAAAAGTACAAAATCTAATTTTTATTTCGCGTTCCCGAATTTCCGACGCGGTACCGAAAAGTATACTACGTTAACTCAACCCGACGGAAGCTACGTTAAAGAAAAATCAAGAACAACTAAGATACCGCGTACCGCGCGCGACGCGAAACCGACTTCAGCGGATTTTCTCAAACCCTACCCTCGCGATGGCATACTTACCCTGCACCTCATTTCCCGTTGAAAAGCAGAACTACTTGGAAGGGAAAGTCGTGTTTTAATTAGCAATTCATTTTGTTTTTTTTTCGAATCTGTATTACAAAATGTGTACAAAGAGTTCAAAGCTCATTTTAAGCAAAATCTTAATGTCAATATTTATATTTTTTCTATGGTTTCAAACATATTCAATTTATATTTTTTTATTCATATATACCTATTTAAATTAATTTGATTCTATTTTTCATTTGTTTTTATAATATAGATTTATGTTTAATTGAATATACTACAGAAATAATGATGTATTGTTTAAAATCCATACTTAGCAATAATATTTTCCCCATGTTTTTTTTTTGTTATATCTGTCACATCTAATTTACATTTATCAATAATTTTGTATATCCTTTTCACCTAAACATTTTACCCACATAAAATTTTTCTCCTAGTCTTTCTTATCCAATTGATATCAAAAATAAAATTTGACAAAATATAACATAACGTTCAGTGTAGGAAAGCTACACTACTTAGAATTCATCATCTATCCTAAAAGTTGTTTTAAGACATTAATTTTTGCATTATTTGCTTGTAAACTTAAAAGTATTACTGATGTGCTTTGTCGCGAATTTCCAAAAAACAAAGAAAATATATAAATTGTTTATCCAATATTTCTAAAGATACCAAATTGTGTGCATCGAGAGCCGATAAGTATCGTATGTTTAATGTTGTTTTTATTTATAAATAGACTGTAATCAATACTTGTCATTTATATAGTAAGTAATAACAATCGTAGTAAGTCTCATTGTATGTGAGTGTTAACGTAGAAAAGTTAAAATGAAGAAATGTTGATTTTTGTTTATAAATGCTATATAGTCATCGGATGAAATGGAATCATTATCAGTTTACTTGATTTTCATCATAAATATATATTAAATGGAAATGTGTTTTTCTTGTTTCTCCCTACTAGAAAATTTTAGTTTTATTTTAAATTGATTTCATATATTGAGGAAAATAATTAATTTGGCCTTCTGGCGTCTTTATGTTATTTATATCTTATCTTCTCCTCTGCTCCTTCGTGATTTGATAATGTCGTTACCATCCACAATACTGTCGAATGAGCAAACGACATATTTTAGAACGTTGATTTAGTAGAGATTCATCCACAATATATACACACACATTCCTAATTTCATGGAAATTTCCGATTATAGCTGTTGGTGTTCCTTCTTTTACGTTTTTTTTTTATTTATTTTTTTCTTATTATTCTGGATTGGTTGTGTGGCTATTATTTTATTTTATAGGCTCTTCTCATAATAAAAAATACATTCACGAAATATCCTATTGGTGATGTCCTGATGAAACTTAAATATTTGGTTTCCATTTATATTTCCTTTTGATTCCCATTAGTTTTATAAAGTTATGTATCATCGTTGTTCACAGTGTTTTAATACTATTGTTCACTTAAGTAAGTCGATTTATAGTTATTGACAGAGTTATATGTAATGTCGAAAATCAAAAACGGAAATGGTTAGTTCTAGCTACCATACTTAAAACCTCTTATATATAAGTTTCTTTTTGTAATTTGTATATTATTCTCAGATTATTATTTGGATTCTGCCTTGCCTCCTCTCTTTTTCAAACATTATTCTGTAAAGATCTTTATAAACCTTCTACTTGATCTGATTTTATTCAATTTTTTCTATAGAAAATGTCCTTCCTCAGCTGCCTATCCTTGGTTGTTTGTATCTGACATCGATTTTTAACCTTGCCACTTCTCATTTCCCGACGCCAAGGTTGGACGGCTATATCCTTGATTTCCATAACCACCACCTTGATTTTCTGCGTACTGTAATTGCCAGCATTGCCCCTTTGCCCATCACACTACGTGAAGCTGATTACTCACACAAAAATTAACAGTCCAGATGCTTATTAGCAAGCGCACGTGGTTTATTGACCACAGATGTCAGAATAGAAGGATCTTCAAGTTCCGCTTCCAATTCGAGATTGCAAGAATAAGTCTGCAATAAATGGCGAGCCTGCAGCGGGCAGCACAATTTCAGAATTGATTCATTTATCATGCACAGGAATACGCGCATTTGCGTCAGTATTTTTACTGATTTTCTCTTTTTCCAGACGAATCATCATTTTGTATTCGAATGCCATAATGTCGAGTCATTGCATATACTGTGATATTGCTTTGGCCGAGAATCTACTGCCGGACGATGGGTTTTAATGGCAGTCACACAAAATGATGGATGAAGCTATTGGATATGCTTTGTGAGGCGATTAGCGCGAAATATTTCACAACAATTGTCAGAACAAAACAACACTTTCACTTCATCTTGTTTTCTGCGCCCGCATGCAACCGCAGTCCCTTATTAATTCCTCGGGTATGGATCCAGGCACGTAAGGTCAAATCTTCCCATAAGGTCTTTAATTTAGACAGAAAAAGATACATAATACAGATAACAGCATCTATCTACGTTGGCTTACCTTCTTGATAACTGCCTGATAAAATGAGTTACTGTAGTTATTCCCGTTCACCGCTACCGATTTGCCACCTTTTAATGGAAGTTTTTCCCTAGTGAACTTTTACAAAACATCTTGTACACCTGACGTCTATTTATTCGTTTACGACCGACGCGAAACTAAGTTTCACAATTATAAAGCGATTTTACACTTTTTCCGACACCTGTCTCCAGAAAAACACTTTGCAGCAAGAAGACATGAAATTACCTCCACACTTCACTTTGAAATCTGGCGGTCAATTTCGCTTTGACATCCCACGACAAAATTGCCGCGGGATGTGTGCCCGTCCCAACCAACATGAGATGCCAAGACACTTGGTGGCAAGGTGTGTTAGTGAGTCGCCAGCGGCGTCACAAGATTCATTACAGGGCAGTGTCCACGATGCCTACCAGGCATGGGGAGACTGAAGGAAACGCTTCTTGGCCCTATGATGTTTTTTTTTCTTTTTCTCTCAGCGTCGTAGGTCTTTGGCATGGTAGACTCCCAGCTCCCTTCCGGACATGTCCGCAATGAGGTACCGCGTGGGACTTAAAACTTGTAAGACTCGACACTTCACGAACTTCTTGTCTAGCTTGGCAGTGTAATGCCGACCTGCTTCACTTTGTCTAAAATTCCGTCGGTAGATTTCGTCGCCTGCCTTGAAGCCAGAAGGATGGGATCGCAGATTATACCGCTCCTCCCCCACCCGTCTACTGTCCACAATTCTCTCCCGGATTTGTTCTCGTAGAATTTGGAGTTTCTCGTGCGGCTCCAGCACCACTATTGGGTCTTCCAACCCTTTCAACTGTCGCAATAGCCGGTACAAGGTTCCGTTGCAAATCATATGCTGGCCGAACACGGCAAAGTATGGGGAGATGCCTGTGGTGGAGTGGTAAGACGAACGCAGGGCACAGTTGATGGCGGAAATCCTGCGGTCCCAATCCTTCTGATCCGGTTGGACGTAGGCCCGAATGGCGGCTATGAGGGTGCGGTTCAATCGCTCGGACGCATTGGCTTGCGGAGAATAAACGGCAGTCCGCTGATGCGTAATGCCATACTTCTCCATAAATTCTCGGAATCTAGACGAGGTGAACTGAACTCCGTTGTCGGAGACCAGCTTCTCCGGTACTCCAAATATATGGAACACGCGATTTTCCAGAAAACTGACTATGGGGCCGGTGTGCAGGTTTCGAAGGGTTTCCACAATCGGAAATTTGGACAAGTGATCCAGGACCACGACAGCTCCCGTGTATTCTGAAGTCGAGCGAGGGTACGGACCGATGAGATCTATATACAGGCGCTGGAACACTTGCTCCGGTAGTTCGAATTTTCCCATCGGGGGCCGAAGAACAGAATTGGGCGCTTTCGTGCACTTGCACACCTCACAAGCGGCTACGTACTTTTTCACTTGCTGCGCCATCTTAGGCCAAAAGAAGTAAGTTTTCAGTCGCCGAAGCGTACGACCATAACCGCCGTGTGCACTCAATGGGTGGTCATGAGCCCGTTTAATCAATTTGCAAGTCAGTTCTTTGGGCACCCATAACTTCCACTGTTCCTCTTCTTGAATGGGGTCCCCGGAGGCGTGTCTCGTCTGCTTTTATATAAACCCCTCCGTCACCCGTAGTTCTGGCAGCTGTAGCAACTGGTTCTGAATCGTACTCATCAGCTGGGTATAACATGCTGACTTGAAGGCGGAATGGTCCAAGTCGATCCATAGCGGGCTGTCATCCTCCTGGGCCAACTCGGCTCCTTCAGGGGCGAACATCCTGGATAGTGTGTCCGGTACCACGTGCTGACTTCCTTTGCGGTGTCTTATCGTGAAGTCAAACGCCTGTAATTTCAAGTCCCATCTGGCCAAGCGGCCGAGGAGATCAGTTTGGCTCATCAGCCATTTCAGTGACGCATGATCAGTGACGATTTCAAAAGGATGTCCTTCTACATATGCTCGAAAACGTTTCACTGCCAGCACAGCCGCTAGGCATTCCTGCTCCGAGACCGTGTAGTTCCGCTGGGCCTGGTTCAGCTTGTGGGACATGAAGGCTATAGGTCTCTCCTCGCCGTCTTGTGCAACCTGGACTAAGACTGCTCCCACCCCATGTTGACTCGCGTCACAATGGATTGAGAACGGTTTGTCAAAGTCCGGGCTGTGCAGTACGGGGGCTGTAGTCAGACTCTTCTTTAGCTCTTCAAAGGCTCGCAAGATGGGCTCTTCCCAGACGAACTTACGCCCCTTACGCACCATGTCGGTCAAAGGAGTGGTAATGGTGGCATAGTCACGTACGAAACGCTGGTACCATCCGCATAAGCCTAGGAAACGGCGTAATTGCTTGGTGGTCTTGGGTAATGGAAAAACGCCAATCGCTTGAGTCTTGTCCGGATCAGTTTTGATATTGCCATGCCCAATGATGTGACCTAAATACTTCACCTCCGTCATCACGAACTGACTCTTCTGTATGCTGATTGTTAACCCTGCCCTCCGGATGTGTAGCGCCACCTCCTGAAGCAGGTCGATGTGTTCGTTAATGGTCTCGGTTATAAGCAGCAGATCGTCCAAGTACACGAAAACTTGGTGCCGTAAATGAGGTGGTATCACCTTATCCATAAGGCGCGTCATTGTTTGAGGGGCATTGCACAATCCGAATGGCATGGTCACGAATTGATACAGAGGCCGACCTGGGACTGTGAAGGCTGTTTTCTCCTTTGAGCCAGGGTCTAAAGGAATTTGCCAGAAAGCGTCCTTGAGGTCTAAGCTCGTGATGAAGTAGGCTTTAGGCAACCGACTCAAAATGCCTTCAATCAACGGTAGAGGGTATGCGTCCTTGACAGTGACGGCGTTCAAGCGTCTGGCATTTAAGCATAGCCGGACCTTGTTCGGCTTGACAACTAAGGTGACTGGGGAAGCCCACGCGCTCTGCGATTCTTCGATCACGCCTAATGCTAGCATTCGATCAACTTCGGCATATAACAACTTTTCCTTCGCCGGAGATATGGCGAAATGTCTCTGTAGCTCTGTAGCATCCCCCACATCTATAGTGTGTAACACCAGTGCCGTCCGCCCGAGACCTTCCTTCTCATGCAATGGAAAAGCCGATATAGCCGAGTCAAGTCTCAATTGCTAATTCACATCCAGTGTATGTCGTAATAAGTGATTGGTTTGAGTTTGGTCAGGAATTGTGGTGACGGACTCCAGTTTCGTAACGGAAAACAGTGCCGGGGCCAAGTTAAATTTTCGAACGAAATCCACTCCTAGATAAAGATTCTGGGTTAATTGAGGTATGATGTAAAATTCCAGAGGTTTAGTTACTCCCTTAAAGGCAACATCCGTCGTAATTTTTCCCACTACAGAGTGACGAGTTCCGTCCGCCGTGCTTAACCAGGAGGTAAAATGGTGAATTTGGTCCGCGTGCATTGCCAGTACCTCCCCTGCAAAATCGGCTGATATGCAATTCACACTGGCTCCCGTATCGACTAAACCTGACACTCGTTTTTGCAGGAGGTGTACTGACGCATATGGTCGAACGTCATCCCTCAATAATTCGTCTAAGTGTATGTCCTTCAGCACCTTCCTCGACTGCCTGACCCTTCTCCAGAAGCTCCGCATCCGACGCGTGGCTCGCTTTCTTCGCGGTGGGACAGTTGTAGCCAACTCCTCATGGAAGATGCGCTGTCGAGTAGCCAAATAATTCCGCAGCCTGACGTGGAAAGGTTTGACATGCCAAGGAACTTTCGCCTCGCTATCATTTCTCTGCGCGTCCGCCTCAACAAAGGATGGCGTCGGTTGTGGAACTTCGGGAGAACTGTGTTTGGCGGTGCGAGTCAGCAGAATTGGAGTCAGGTCGGGGGCTTGGTCATAGCTAGTGATGGGGTCAGCCTTGGTTCGTCCGGGTTTTAGGAGTGCCGACGGGTGGTCGCGGCACTCGCTGGCAAGTTTTTTCGCAGTTTGCAATTTGCGCAATCAGGTGCGTACGTGTCGGCCTTCCCGCATCGGTAACAGAAAAGCGTTGGTTCCGCTGGACATGCATAGAACCGATGCCCCGTTTGTCGGCAGTTCCAACAGACCGTCGGGCTTGTAATTGCTTCCAGGGAGGGTCTATCAATCATTGCTGGGTCCGCAAGCTTCTGTGGTGCTCCACTCCTCGGTACTGGTACTGGATCAGCAAGTAGGTGGTCCGCTGCCATCAACTCCGCGGTGTGATGATTTCGGGGATTTGGTCCCGTTATGCGAGGTTGTGGACGGAAGGTACCTCGCCGCTCATCCAATTGTTCTTGCCTACAGGCATGGAGGCGCAATCCCTGTATGGTGTTGATGGGAAAATGCAGAAGACTGTTCTGGAGCTCTCAACGCATATTCTCTCTGATAATTTCTACCAGTTCGTCCTCGGGCATGGTTCTTCGCAAGCGAGTGCTCAATCTCACTATACTTGTGTAGTACTGGTCGAACGGTTCGTGAGCGCCTTGTTTCCGTTTCTTTATCTGTTCCCTTAGTTCTCTTTCAGTGAAGCCATCATCAAATCGATTGCGGAAGGCTGCACTGAAAGAGTTCCAAGTGGGACGTGGCGTCGATTCCTTAAAACTCCAGTACCAGTCGGCAGCATCTCCGCTGAACAAAAGATGTGCATGCCGGAGGAAGACCGAGAAATCACCTCCCAGGGTGCTGGATACTAACGCCTGAATCCGGAAAAGGAACCGGTCCGCTGATATCATATCGTTGAAACCCGTGAAGTTCAGGCGCCAACTCTCCATGATACGAGGCGTCGGGTCTCGGAAAGGTGTCCATGCGTTCCCGGGGGGAATCGCATCCTCGATTGACCTGTTGTAAGGGACTGCCTTGGGGATGGGAGGTACCAACGGAGGTGCGGTGCTGTGTCGTGGTCTATACTCGGGCGCTCTGGGATCCATTCCCGAGTTTCTTGGAGGTAGCGCCCATTGATCCGATGGTCGAGAGTGGGGCATAGTGACACTGGGATTGGGCTCCCAGCCAAGCGGAGTTCTCACGCGGCTGGTTGGTTGGCTCATGGGGAGGTTCTGGAGCCTTCCCTCCAAGCTGCCAATCCTCTCAGACATATCCCGCATTAACGCCACGAGGGTGTCAATGGAAAGGGTGGAAGGCGCGGGTGTAACCTCGGACGCGACAACTGCAGCGGGAACTTCACCGCCCACGGCTCCTTGCAAGTCCACCAGTGATTGGGGCGGTTCGGCATCTGGAATCCCTTTCGCCATCGCTACACGCGTGGGGACGGGCGATCCGAGGGGGACGTCTACGGCGGACCGATCTATGGGTCGCTGGCAAAGTGGGCAAAGCTCGAACGTGGGGAGGAGCTGTTGGACACAGGCACGATGGAAAAGGTGTCCACAATCCAATCGTACGCTGTGTATGCCCGCCACTACGTCTTCGAAGCAGATCCCGCAGATAGCTGGTTGGACAGTTTTGGATTTGGTCAAACGCTTATCTGGGGTCCGCTTCGTTGCCATCTTCGATTATTAATGTGTGTTGGCAATGGGTATTCCTAAAAAAAACAGCAAGTTAGATTACTCCTACTACTAACTTAATATATGTGGAAGCTTAGAAATATATATTAGTGGCCGATAGTGGCGAGCTATTTCTATAAAATAGAAAAAAAAATTCTTTGAATACACACTTTCCTTTCCAGCAGTCGACTCCTCCAAAGGGAAATGAGAGTGCGTGGTAATCTGCCGAAAAAAGGGTGCTTTCGGTCGATTTACAATAATTAACCCCTAAACCCACATACATCACAAAAACCGTCTCTAAACTACGTTGAATGAATCGACGAGACAAGTGGTAGAGCTACCGTAACGGCTTAATACGTGGTCAAAATTCCCGACGCGTGGAAGCATTCCGGGCTCCGCAACTCCAGCATACGCCACCGAACGTTGAACCGATACCACTCGTCTATCAGGCATACGAAATAAGTAGAATCCTTCCGCGACATAAAGGCAAGGTAGCCTGCTATCTTCTTGAGAGTCCAGGCCGACAGGAGAAACCCCATCTGGCTGCCAGTTCCATCAAGGAAATAGAAGGTCCTTACAGGGGTTAACCTGGGACAACACATCGGAAGGATTCTGTCGCGAGAAAAAAAAATCAAACAAAGGAGAGCGGAAGCGGCTGCTAGTGTGTATCACACAACTCCACTGCTCCTGTTTGTGAGGCTCGAGTATCCGAGTTCCTTACATCCTCCGTAAACTCGTCAGAAGACGCGAATCGTTTATCCCCTTAGGATGTTTTGGGCCCCACGTTGGGTGCCATTTGTAATGTTTTTTAAAATTACTTGCGAACGCGGAACCGACCTCTCATCGGTTCCAGACGTTAAGTCTGAGTAGTGCCAACAGATGGTACCAACCGGTCAACCAATCCGTGCACCGTAACCCATTCACGCGGTGGCTGCTTGTCGGCCAGCTAGATCGGAGAGGATTTCGGTCGCGGGTCTCCGAATGTGTTACGCTCATTTACAATATTCAGCCACCTGTTCACGCCCGTTTTCAAACGCGTTACAAAAACAAAACCATACGGAGAGGAAACCTATTCTACGTTACTCCGTATTTCTTCATTAACCAGTCAAAAGTACAAAATCTAATTTTTATTTCGCGTTCCCGAATTTCCGACGCGGTACCGAAAAGTATACTACGTTAACTCAACCCGACGGAAGCTACGTTAAAGAAAAATCAAGAACAACTAAGATACCGCGTACCGCGCGCGACGCGAAACCGACTTCAGCGGATTTTCTCAAACCCTACCCTCGCGATGGCATACTTACCCTGCACCTCATTTCCCGTTGAAAAGCAGAACTACTTGGAAGGGAAAGTCGTGTTTTAATTAGCAATTCATTTTGTTTTTTTTTCGAATCTGTATTACAAAATGTGTACAAAGAGTTCAAAGCTCATTTTAAGCAAAATCTTAATGTCAATATTTATATTTTTTCTATGGTTTCAAACATATTCAATTTATATTTTTTTATTCATATATACCTATTTAAATTAATTTGATTCTATTTTTCATTTGTTTTTATAATATAGATTTATGTTTAATTGAATATACTACAGAAATAATGATGTATTGTTTAAAATCCATACTTAGCAATAATATTTTCCCCATGTTTTTTTTTTGTTATATCTGTCACATCTAATTTACATTTATCAATAATTTTGTATATCCTTTTCACCTAAACATTTTACCCACATAAAATTTTTCTCCTAGTCTTTCTTATCCAATTGATATCAAAAATAAAATTTGACAAAATATAACATAACGTTCAGTGTAGGAAAGCTACACTACTTAGAATTCATCATCTATCCTAAAAGTTGTTTTAAGACATTAATTTTTGCATTATTTGCTTGTAAACTTAAAAGTATTACTGATGTGCTTTGTCGCGAATTTCCAAAAAACAAAGAAAATATATAAATTGTTTATCCAATATTTCTAAAGATACCAAATTGTGTGCATCGAGAGCCGATAAGTATCGTATGTTTAATGTTGTTTTTATTTATAAATAGACTGTAATCAATACTTGTCATTTATATAGTAAGTAATAACAATCGTAGTAAGTCTCATTGTATGTGAGTGTTAACGTAGAAAAGTTAAAATGAAGAAATGTTGATTTTTGTTTATAAATGCTATATAGTCATCGGATGAAATGGAATCATTATCAGTTTACTTGATTTTCATCATAAATATATATTAAATGGAAATGTGTTTTTCTTGTTTCTCCCTACTAGAAAATTTTAGTTTTATTTTAAATTGATTTCATATATTGAGGAAAATAATTAATTTGGCCTTCTGGCGTCTTTATGTTATTTATATCTTATCTTCTCCTCTGCTCCTTCGTGATTTGATAATGTCGTTACCATCCACAATACTGTCGAATGAGCAAACGACATATTTTAGAACGTTGATTTAGTAGAGATTCATCCACAATATATACACACACATTCCTAATTTCATGGAAATTTCCGATTATAGCTGTTGGTGTTCCTTCTTTTACGTTTTTTTTTTATTTATTTTTTTCTTATTATTCTGGATTGGTTGTGTGGCTATTATTTTATTTTATAGGCTCTTCTCATAATAAAAAATACATTCACGAAATATCCTATTGGTGATGTCCTGATGAAACTTAAATATTTGGTTTCCATTTATATTTCCTTTTGATTCCCATTAGTTTTATAAAGTTATGTATCATCGTTGTTCACAGTGTTTTAATACTATTGTTCACTTAAGTAAGTCGATTTATAGTTATTGACAGAGTTATATGTAATGTCGAAAATCAAAAACGGAAATGGTTAGTTCTAGCTACCATACTTAAAACCTCTTATATATAAGTTTCTTTTTGTAATTTGTATATTATTCTCAGATTATTATTTGGATTCTGCCTTGCCTCCTCTCTTTTTCAAACATTATTCTGTAAAGATCTTTATAAACCTTCTACTTGATCTGATTTTATTCAATTTTTTCTATGGAAAATGTCCTTCCTCAGCTGCCTATCCTTGGTTGTTTGTATCTGACATCGGTTTTTACCTTGCCACTACTCATTTCCCGACGCCAAGGTTGGACGGCTATATCCTTGATTTCCATAACCACCACCTTGATTTTCTGCGTACTGTAATTGCCAGCATTGCCCCTTTGCCCATCACACTACGTGAAGCTGATTACTCACACAAAAAGTAACAGTCCAGATGCTTATTAGCAAGCGCACGTGGTTTATTGACCACAGATGTCAGAATAGAAGGATCTTCAAGTTCCGCTTCCAATTACTATTCCGGGTTTTCATTCGAGATTGCAAGAATAAATCTGCAATAAATGGCGAGCCTGCAGCGGGCAGCACACTGCTTTGGCCGAGAATCTACTGCCGGACGATGGGTTTTAATGGCAGTCACACAAAATGATGGATGAAGCTATTGGATATGCTTTGTGAGGCGATTAGCGCGAAATATTTCACAACAATTGTCAGAACAAAACAACACTTTCACTTCATCTTGTTTTCTGCGCCCGCATGCAACCGCAGTCCCTTATTAATTCCTCGGGTATGGATCCAGGCACGTAAGGTCAAATCTTCCCATAAGGTCTTTAATTTAGACAGAAAAAGATACATAATACAGATAACAGCATCTATCTACGTTGGCTTACCTTCTTGATAACTGCCTGATAAGATGAGTTACTGTAGTTATTCCCGTTCACCGCTACCGATTTGCCACCTTTTAATGGAAGTTTTTCCCTAGTGAACTTTTACAAAACATCTTGTACACCTGACGTCTAGTTATTCGTTTACGACCGACACGAAACTAAATTTCACAATTATAAAGCGATTTTACACTTTTTCCGACACCTGTCTCCAGAAAAACACTTTGCAGCAAGAAGACATGAAATTACCTCCACACTTCACTTTGACATCTGGCGGTCAATTTCGCTTTGACATCCCACGACAAAATTGCCGCGGGATGTGCACCCGTCCCAACCTACATGAGATGCCAAGACACTTGGTGGCAAGGTGTGTTAGTGAGTCGCCAGCGGCGTCACAAGATTCATTACAGCTCTTTCGTGAGCTTTCAACCTAAATTCTCTTTAAAGGTGCTGAGTAGCCGGACACGTGCGCTCTCATTCCACGAAAGCTTTTCCTCCCCCCTTGGTCTCACTTACTCGGATAGTGAGTATGCGAAACTGGAAAAATTAGCAAAAGAGTGCTTTTCGCTTAAGATCTCGGCTTTCCGACGATCTTTTGAGGTGAATTAGCGGAACTGGGGACATTGGACAAGAGAGCGTTTACGCCGGAACTTTCGGTTTTCCTTTCCACTTAACTGTTTTCGAAGCACACCCAGGATTATCGTTCAAAATGTAATAATCACATGAAGCGCATTGCGGGTTAATCTTTTTTGTTTACTTTTTCACTCGCTTATTTACTTTTACGCTTGCACATTGGACGACATGCTTCAATAGCAATGGGCCCATGTGCTTGTTTCACTAATTTCATTGGCGAAGTGCAAGTAAATAGGTAGTATTTGCTCGCTCGTAACTACTTCAGTGCTGAAGCGTAAGTATGCAGGAGTATGTTGTATGTGTTCTCTCGCAACAGAGTCCTTAACACCGTAGACTCAACCACGAGTATCAAAGCGCGAGAAGTCATCGGCAGCTGCCAGCCTGTTTCCACCATCACCTCTTTGGAAGCTACTCAGCACAACCATTATAAGAGGAGGCAAGAAGGATAAAGCCCGGGAATCCACGTCTGCAATATTGAAGCAGGTCAAATTGTCAGTGCAGCTATTGAAGCGAGCCTCTTATCTGGTCACCAAGTACAGTGACATCTTCTCAACATGCCCAGATGACCAAGGCCGAACGAGTATGGTAGCTCACGTCATAGATACACAGGGAGCCAAGCCAATTCGACAAGCGCCGAGACGTCTTCCTATAGCCAAACAAGGAGAAGTGAGCGGACTGATCTCGGACATGGAAAAACAAGGTATTATCGAGCCTTCTGTTAGTCCATGGGCCGCGCCAGTAGTTGTCGTAAAAACAAAAGCATGGTAGCACTTGTTTTTGTGTCGACTATAGGCAGCTTAGCGACGCCACTAAGAAAGATAGTTACCCGCTTCCACGCATCGACGACATCATGGACACTTTAGCCGACGCAAAATGGTTTTCTACAATCGATCTCAATAGTGGCTACTGGCAGGTAGAAATCGACAAGAAAGACCGAGAGAAGACCGCATTGTCAGTTGGGACCGGATTGTGGCAATTTGTGGTGATGCCATCTCGGCTTTGCAATGATCCAACCACCTTCGAACGCCTGATAGAATACGCGCTACGAGGCCTAACCTAGAAAACCTGCTTGGTGTACTAAGATGACATCATTGTTATCGGAGAACGTTCGAAGAGCATGTGCGGAACTTAGAAGCAGTGTTCTCCCGAATGCGACTGGCAAATCGGAAACTTAGTCCCGACATGTGTACCCTTTTCGCAGCTGAAGTAAAATACCTGGGACATGTTGTATCAACATGAGGGGTTAAAACTGAGAAAATTGAAATCACGAAAAGCTAGCCAACACCAAATAACAAGCGCCAACTACGAAGTTTTCTGGGTCTGGCGAACTACTATCAAAGACTCATCAAAGGCTTCAAAATAGCTAAGTGTCTCCATCAGTTAACCGACGAAAATCGTCCGTATGTCTGGAATGAGCAATGCCAGACAGCCCTTGAGAACTTGAAGGAGAAGCTCTGTGAATCACCCGTGCTGGCATATCCGAAACCCGGAAAAATGTTTGTGGTTTACACCGATGTGAGCAACGCCGGGATTGGAGCTGTACTCTCCCAGCTGATCAATGGCGAAGAAAGAGTCCTTTCGTATTAAAGTTGAGTTCTCTCAAAAAGTGCGAGGAACTACTGCGTGACCACGAAGGACATATTGGCTATAATAGAGGCCACAAAGCAGTTCTACAAGTACCTATATGGCGGGATTGGAGCTGTACTCTCCCAGCAGATCGATGGCGAAGAAAGAGTCCTCTCGTATTAAAGTCGAGTTCTCTCAAAAAGTGCGAGGAACTACTGCGTGACCAGGAAGGAGCTATTGGCTATAATAGAGGCCACCATGCAGTTCCACAAGTACCTATATGGCCAGAAATTTGTTCTTAGACAGGCCATGCATCGCTGAGATGGCTGCTAAACTTCAAAAAACTCGAGGGACAAGTTGCGAGATGAATCGAAGGATTGCAGTCATACGACTATGAAATTATTCATTGGAAGGGCGGAGTTCATGGAAATGCTGACGCCCTATCTCGTCGTCTATGCCCAGCTTACTTCAAGCATTGCCAACGGATTGAGGAAAAGGAAGCGCCCGTTGATCAGTAACTGATAACGGCAGAATTCGATGAAGATTGGTCATCGGAGGAGATTCGAAATGGCCAGTTAGCCGATGAAGACATCGGACCATTGCTCATATAGAAGGAGACAACTGGGCGACCTGAGTGGAAAGACGTTTCAATGTATGGCGCAAGCCTGAAAAGCTATTGGGCACAATGGAACTCCCTTTAGATGGAGGGTGGCATACTCAAGCGGAAATGGGAAACGACGGATGGTAGCTCTATAGGATGCAAACTATACTTCCCAAAAGCCGAATCCATAATGTGGTTAAGGAGATGCACGAAGGATCCTTGGGAGGCCACCTCGGTATTAACAAGACCTTAGCGAAATTGCGGGAGAAGACGTAGAGGACTGGTGCCGTCGATGCATGATTTGCGCTTCCGTTAAAAGTCTACAACGACGACTGAGAAGACAAATGCAAACCTATAACGTGGGGGTACATTTGAAAGGATTGCTGTTAACATCGCAGGACCCTTTCATAAATCCGAGTGGGGAAATTGATACAAGCTGGTTGTGGCCAATTATTTCAGCAAGTGGCCCGAGGTCTACCGCATTCCCAACCAGGAAGCAACTACTGTAGCCGAACAGCTAATATTACAGGGTTATCCATTTCGTGGTTGGGAAACTAGTCAGAATTTAATGTACAAAGCATGTTTTTTTAGCTGAAAGTTTGCCATTTGGAAATAAGGATCGTTTAACAGTCGAAAATGCGTTAAAATTATTAAATTTCATTATAAAAATGGTGATTCTGCTGTATCAACATTTAGGGCTTGACGAGCCAATTACGGTTGACATAATCAACCTACACAGCCAACAATTTCGAACACAGTGAGAAAATTTGAAGAAACTGGATCGGTTATTGATATTGCAAGGCCTGTGCATCATCGCAACATTCGTTCTGTTGAAAATATCGCTTTCGTTGCTCAAAGTGTGGAGGAAGACCCGAATTTGTCGATTCCTGGACGTGCTCAACATTTGGGCTTGTCTTACGGCTCATTGTGGCTGATTTTCGTTTTCCACACAAAATCCAACTCACTCAAGAACTTAAGCCTCAAGACCCACAACGCAGAATGTATGCGAATTGGGTGATTGAACAACAAGCCATTGATAACGATTTTTCGAGCAAAATTTCATTTAGTGATGAGGCTCATTTTTCGCTCAGTGGCTAGATAAATAAGCAGAATTGCTGCATATGGGGCTCTCAAAATCCTTCGGTGATCACAGAAAGGCCTTTGCATCCGGAAAAAGTGACCGTTTGTTGTGTATTATGGTTTGGTGATGTTATTGGCCCGTATTTTTTTGAAAATGATCAAGGAAGAGCCATTACAGTCAATTCTGACCGCTATGGACGGATGTTAACCGATTATTTTTGGAGAGAAATTGAAGATGATAATCTGGAGAACATGTGGTTCCTACAGGATGGAGCTACAAGCCAAACAACACAGGCTAATTGAGCAATTTGCAAGAGCAATTACCAGGACAAGTAATTTCAAGATTGAGTGATGTCATTTGGCCCGCAAGATCCTGTGACCTAACACCTTTGGATTTCTTTTTATGGGGCTATGCAAAAGACCATGTTTACGCGAACAATCCTAACAATCTTGAACAATTGAAAACCAATATTCGTGAAGTTATGGCCGAGATTTTGCCGGAAATGTGCCGAAAAGTCATTGAAAATTACCTCAAAAGGATTGAGGCCTGTAAGAGGTTCCGTGGAAGACATTTGAATAATGTTGTATTTCACGTATAATGGCAAGGTTCAATCTTTTTATTAAATAAACAATTTTGTTTCCATCTGATTATATTATCTGTTTTCTTTAGCTTTACTTTCCCAAGCGTAAAATGGGTAAGCCTATAAATTGGGTTAGTAGGTATGGCGCCCAAACTTGCAGCATAATTGGGAGGGACCATACCGAGTTACAAAGCGAATCAACGACGTCGTATACCGCATACAGGAACACCGTAAGCCAAGAGCCTAAATAAAAATCGTGCACCTGGACCGTCTTGCCCCATATTACATCCAGGGAGAATTGATTACAACTGGCGACACATCTTTTCGGGGCGAAAAGAACTGAGGTGGGGGCAGTGTTACATGTACAAATAATTCTGCGAACTACTGTCACAATTGTTTTCACAACCATTAAGAACATCAACAAACGAATGTACTCGAAAACCCGCCAGCATGATCAACATCTGAAAGTGACGTCACTGCCCATTCATTAAGATGCTCGAATATTCCAGGCAGTTCGCTAATGTACGAGAAATAGATTGAATGACTAGAGACCCTATATAAACCTATATGACCCTATATGAATGGGGGGATCCATAACAACCACGATATAGTTAAACTGCGATAGTGTGGAGTGCGAATTGAAAAGCGATATTGATCGAGTTATAGTCAAGTGATTTTCGTTGATATATAACACAGTTAAAATAAAAATTTATAGACAAAGTGAAAATTAAAATCAGTAAAATAGTGAAATCCATTATTGTGCAATTTTTTAGTTAATAAACTCTTTTAACTTAATTTAAAAGACAGTGCGTTTTCACTTTCACATTAAAATGATTGGCCGCGAACCATAACACGCGACAATATCTATACATATATATATATATATATATATATATATATATATATATATATATATATATATATATATGTATATATATAAATATACACATATATATATACATATATATATATATATATATATATATATATATATATATATATATATATATATATATATTTATATATATATATATATATATATGTGTACAAATATATATATATATATATATATATATATATATATATATATATATATATTTATATATCTATATATATATATATATATATATATATTATATATATATATATATATATATATATATATATATATATATATATATATATATATATATATATATATATATATGTATATATATATATGTATTTTGAAAATTCATTATTGATTCTTCCAAATCAATTTCATCCCCTTCAAAATGATTCCCTCCTAATGCAATGCATTTATGCCAACGGATTTTCCAATCTTCGAAACACTGATTGCTGTCACTTTCCAGGATGGCCTTCAGTTCCGTCTTCGCTGCAGCTTGAATCTCCTCTATCGTATCAAAACGGTGTCCCCAGAGGGGTCTTTTGAGCTTGCCAGAAGTCGCACGG
Source organism: Odontomyia ornata (assembly GCA_963969285.1). NCBI lineage: Eukaryota > Metazoa > Arthropoda > Insecta > Diptera > Stratiomyidae > Odontomyia > Odontomyia ornata. The sequence continues at coordinate 111,722,240 of OZ017741.1, read as the reverse complement.
TGCCAGATCAGGTGGATACGGTAGTTGGGGAACGATATGGGCTGAGTTTTTGGCGAAATGATCACGAATTACGCGTGCAGTATGGGATGGTGCATTATCGTGGTGTAAAAACCAAGAATTGTCTTTCCACAATTCCGGCCTTTCTAGGTGGGTAGCGTTACGCAAACGACATGTAAATTTGACATAGATGTCACTGACAGTACTACCAACCTAAAAAAAAAATAATTCTCCAAATCCTTCGACGCGCGCAGTTTAAATTCAAATGTCATCTTATTTTTTGGGCACAGTATATATGTATATATGTAACACATATATGTATATATGTATATATATATATATATATATATGTATATATATGTATATATGTATATATATGCACATATGTATATATATATATATATATATATATATATATATATATATATATATATATATATATATATATATATATATATATATATATATAAGTATATATATATATATGTATATATATATATATATATATATATATATATATATATATATGTATGTATGTATATATGTACATACATATATATATATCAGTTAGTCAGTATAATAATCCATCAATGTTTTTCGCTTGATATTAACTTAATAAGTTAATGTCTGGTTTGTTTCTATGCAATGTTTTGTTTGATTCAATCATAAATTAATACACTAATATTTCGTTTGGTAGCATAAGTTAATGCTAATTAATATGTATTACATGTAAATGCTGCGTTCATAAACTACTACAATTATAAATTAATAAGTTGAAGTTTGATTTCATACAATGCTTTGTTTGATTCAATCATAAATTAATACACTAATATTTCGTTTGGTACCATAAGTTAATGCTAATTAATATGTATCACATGTAAATGCTGCATTCATGAACTACTACAATTATAAATTAATAAGCTGAAATTTAATTTTATACAATGCTTTATTTATTTCAATCATAAGTTACTGCAATGATACTCTAGTATTTCTTTGGATGCAATGAGCTAGTTTGGTTCTATATAATCGTGGATTAATATTTTGTTTGATTCAATCATTAATCAGTATAATTATTCACAATTGCTTTTATTTGATAAAATCTTAAGTCAACAAGTTTGTGTTTGGTTTTATTCTGTACAGTAAATAATCGGTGTTTCATTTAATACAATCATAAATTAAGATGTCAATATTTCATTTGACGATAATGGAATAGTGTTACGTTTGATTCTTTCGTAAATTACAGGATTATAAATTTTTTCGTTTTACTATAATATTGAAAAACATACTGAACATAGTTTCCGTTATTTAATCGTTTTTTCTTGAGAACAAACTATTATATTTTTTTTACATTTGAAGAATACCGGAATTAAATTTTTCTTTTGATCGGCTTTACTTAATAGTACGGTTACATGTTTTCCTTTTTACATTCACAATCAATGCCGATTTCTGTTTTTTTTTGGAAGTTAATGGTTTGCTCTTATTTGTATCATAACATACCTCAAAATTATTTTTTATATCTAATTGTTATATGCTTTGCATACTTTTTTGTATAATTAATTTTTCTGCTCGTAATGCCTCAAAATTGCCGATCCTAAGCGGAGGTACTGCGGGACATCAGGGGAAACGTAAGGCCCGAAGATACCAATACTACCATTAAAGTAGTACGACCAACGCGGCCGGGCCACATACTGATCGGATTCGAAGCAGAGGCCGGTAATAAAGAAGCATTCTGCGACGCGGTAAAGAAAAACCTCGGCAAAAGCGTGACCACAGCCCCGCTCGAGCCAATGGCAACGATCGAAATACGAGACATTGACTGCGTAACGGATCTGGCCGAGGTAGAAGAAGCCGTCAAAAGGGAGTTCCCTAGCGTGGGAAGGATCAAAGTGAGACTGACAACAGAAAACAACAGGGGACAACGCATTTAGTGTGTACCTAACGCCTAACGAGTCGATATCATCTTTCCAAGCCAAGCTTAATGCTTTGGAGGGCGCTGTCTCGAACGCAGAGGGCAAAGTGCTCGTTGGGGGCGACTTCAATAATAAAGCAATCGAATGGGGCATGCCTCAGATGGACCCGCGGGGAAAACGAATCCTGGAAATGGCGGCCAGGACGGCCCTGTCGTACTAAACTCCGGAAACACGCTGACTTTCCGCCGTATTGGCTGTGAGGGAATCATACAGGACGTGACATTCGCCTCGGAGTCCTTAGTACCGAGGATACAAAACTGGAAAGTATTAGAGGACTACTCAGCCAGTGATCATCAGTGTATTCTGTTTGAGATAAGTGATGCTGTCTCCCGACGTCCGTGCTCTTGGCCTTCTACAACTGGATGGAACATCGAAAGGATGGATGTCGAGAGGTTCGTCAAGGTTCTCACAGCAGGTTAGCCGCTGCAGGGAGCTTCAGAGGGGACGGAAGAACAGCTCAAGAAGTGGCGAACTTTACTGTGAGCATCATTATGACTGCTTGCTGCGTTTCTATGCCCCGTCGAAAACCCCGGCACGACAAGCCCCCAGTGTACTGGTGGTCAACTGAAATCGCTGAAAAGCGGACGTAAGGCTCAACGGGCGTGGAACGGTGACGAGGCATGCAACTGGGTTGCAGCATATAAGTCGGCCAGGAAATGCCTTCGCAAACTGATGAACAGTAGCAAGGCTCACTGCTGGCAAGACCGAGTGGACAGTGTGAACAAGGATCTATGGGGCCTTGGCTACAAGCTGGTCATGCGGAAACTTGGTGCCCTACGGAAGCCTTGTATACATGATGCGGAAAAGATGGACGTGATAGTGCGGGGACTCTTCCCCACCCATCCCGTCCATGTTGACGCTGTCCATGGTGAAACATCAGTCGAGTGCCCACCCTTCACACAGCTGGAACTGGAGGAGGCAGTCCTCTCATTGAAAGCGAGGAAGGTTCCAGGTGCAGGTGGTGTTCCGACTGAGGTGTTGCGGCTCATCTATCACCATTGCCCTGACTTGCTGCTCAGCACATTCAACGCTTGCCTACGGGACGGGATTTTCCCGGTACAATGGAAGTTGACGAGGCTCGTGCTGATCAGCAAGAGGAAGAGAAATCCCGAATCGCCGTCTGCATACCGCCCGTTATACATGCTAGATATGGCTGGGAAAGTGCTACAGAAACTCATCAAGGAAAGACTCACTAACGCGATTCATGCTGCTGGGGACCTATCTCCTCCGCAGTATGGCTTTAGAGTAGGACGTTCTACCATTGATGCGATTGCTGTGCTACTCAGCATATTCAACGCTTGCCTACGGGGCGGGGTTCTCCCGGTACGATGGAAGGTGGTGAGGCTCGTGCCGTTATGCATGCTAGACACGGCTGGGAAAGTGCTACAGAAACTCATCAAGGGAAGACTCACTGACGCGATTCATGCTGCTGGGGACCTACCTCTTCCGCAGTACGGCTTTAGAGCAGGACGTTCTACCATTGATGCGATTGCAGAGGTAGTGAACGCGGTCCAAAAGGCAGAGGTCATCCTAACCGACGGATCGTCCTGTTGGTGACACTCAACGTCAGGAATGCCTTCAACTCCGCTAGATGGGTGGATATTCTGGACACGCTGGAAAACTCTTTTCAAGTTCCAGAATATCTAATGCGGCTTTTGAGGAACTACCTAAAGGACCGAAGCCTGCTCTACCACACGAGACAGGGCCAACGAAGGATGGAAATTACATCGAGTTTTGCCCAGGGATCTATCCTTGGTCCGGACCTGTGAAACGTGTTTTACGACGGGCTACTGAGACTTGAGATACCAGATGAGTCACGCTTGGTCGGCTATGCGGATGATGTTGCAGTTCTGGTCACCGGACGCACCATTGAACAAGCACAACTTAGGCTAGGTATGCTAATGCGCCAAGTGAGGGACTGGATGACTACTCGCGGGCTCAGTTTAGCACTGGAAGTGGTCATCTTGACAAAAAAGAGAGTCCATAGAGTAAGGCTGATCAGTATTGGCGACTCACGAATCGAATCGAAGCCAGCGGTGAAGTACCTGGGGCTACTGATCGACTCGAAGATGAGTTTCTCTGAGCAAATCAGGGCAACGGCTGAGAAGGCTGCTTCGTGAATATCGGCTCTCAGTCGACTTACGGCCAACGTAGGGGGACCCAGCCCATCAAGAAGACGCCTCTTGATGAGTGCTGTAGGATCAGTGCTACTGTACGGAGCAGAGGTATAGGGCGACGCTCTCAGTAAGGAGGTATACCAAAAACGTTTGGCACAGGTACAGAGAAGAGGAGCACTGAGAATTGCATCTTCGTATCCAACAGTCACTGACTCGGTGCTGAGAGTTATTGCAGGCGTGATGCCTGTCACCCTCCTAGCTAGAGAGCGCCGCGCTATTTACCTGCGCCGAAACTAGGGGGCGAGGGAGATGGTTGTCCGCGAGGAGAGACAGCGCTCGCTCAACGATTGGCAGCAGTTTTGAGTGAATTGCACGAAGGGAAGGTGGACTGCGTGCCTCATCCCGGATGTGAGACCGTGGCTGAATCGAAGACATGGTAAGACTGACTTCTATCTGACCCAGCTTTTGAGCAGGCATGGGTATTTTTAGTCTCACCTGCACAAGATCGGTAAGTCACGGTCCTCCGATTGTCGGTTTTGCCCAGGAGAGGAGGAAAATGCCTGTCACACATTTTTTGGGTATACAAAATGGGTCAGGCTGTGAAGGGAACTCTACAGGGAGACGGGAGAGCTCACCCCGGATAATAGAGTTGCGGTGATGCTCGAATCGGTTGACAAATGGAACCAGGTGGCACATTATGCTCGGGCAGTCCTAAAATATAAAAGGGACACACAGCAGCCGGTGGCGCTGGGGCTGGGGGATCGCTTTTCTGGCATTTCCTCTTCCCCTCTCCCCTCCCCCTAGGATGGGGACTTCCCAGCTTGAAGGCACTCCACGGCGTAACAAAACGAGACCTGGCCCGAAGTTATGTGTCAAACGGTTCCAGGCTGGGTTCTCAGGTTGATAGGGGAGGTGTTTGGTGGGTATTCCAGTCGCGCATGGGGTCCCAAACTCTTCGCATGAATGGCATTCACCTCCCTACCACAAAAAAAAAAAATTTTTTTAAATACCGTAATTTCAAACGCCAAAAATAGAATTCGACGTTTTGTTACTTCTTCTAAGCACTACAGCCCCTCCCGGGCCTTCACTTCCTGCAAACAGTGCCTTCAACTGTCTCGGTCCGTTGACCGCGTCCTCCAATTCCGAAATCCGAGCAGCGATGAACGGTCTTCGTCGACCGAGCCAGACCAGCGTTTCCTCGGTTTCCCCACTGGCTGCCGGCCTTCAGTTCTCCCAACGAATACCTTCTTGGGTACCCGTTGTTCGTCCATACGATTCATGTGTCCAGTCCATTGCAGCTTCCGCAGTCTTACAATCCTTGAGACCTCCGGTTCGTCAAAAATTTCATACAGCTCATGGTTGTATCGAATTTGCCATTGGTCCCCGTCTAACTTCGCTCCGATTATTTGCCTCAGGACCCGTCGCTCAAAGGCGTTCAATATATTTGGGAATGCTTGGGTTAGGGTCCATGTTTCACACCCATAGCATGACACAGGTCTTATCACAGATTTGTATACTTGGAGCTTTGTTTTCCTGTGTATGCAGCTGGTCTTCAAGATCGTCAATATTGAATAAAATATCTTATTTGTGAGCTGAATTCTTCGGCGTACTTCGTCTCTTTCAGTGCCCATTCTCTATATTTTGGCACCTTAATACACAAATTCTCAATGCTGTATTCGCTAAGTGTGATATTTTGTGTATTTGAGGTATTTTTCCTCGACTGCGTCATAAACTTTGTTTTGTTTTCGTTGATTTACAGCCCTACTAGTTTTGTTTTGCTGTCGGGTTTCAGGAAGAGTTCTTTGGCAGTTGTTAATGACCGTGACATAATGTTGATGTCGTGCGCATAGGCCACTACTTGGGTCGACCTGTATAGTAATGTACCTCGCGTATCAACAGGTAGCTTCCGTATGACGTACTCCAGAGCCAAATTGAATAGCAATTGGGCCAGCCCATCTCCCTGCTTTAGTCCGATATTTGTGTCAAAGGCATCGGTTAGTTGGTTATTGATGCGGACTTGGGAGGTCGTCGACGTCATTTTCATTTTGGTAAGATGCACTAATTTGGCTGGGATGCCAAAACCAAGCAATATTTGGTACAGTATGCGACGATCAATACTATCGTATGCTTGCTTGAAGTCAACGAAAATTTGGTGTACGTCTATGTTGAACTCCCGGCACTTTTCAAGTACCTGCTTGACTGTGAACAATTGGTTTGTTGTTGATCTACCTGCTCTAAAACCACCTTGATACTCCCCAATAATACTGTGGGCGTATGATCCGATTTTATTTTCTAAGATCATTGAAAATATTTTGTACGCCGTACATGCCTCTATAATTTTCGCACTGTAGCTTGTCACCTTTTTTGTGGATAGGGTTCTTTTCATCTAACGCATTCTGGCATTCATCATCGAACCAATCATTCCTCTTGTGCCGGGCTTAATGTCCGATCGTCTGTTCTGCCACGGTCCTAGTAGCCACTTTCACTTCCATCCAGAACTCGTTGCTCATCTTTAACTCTCCGTGAAATTTTTGGCTACAGACGCCGTTTGGAGCCTTTTGATGTCAAATTTTTGTAGCGGGCTGGTCTTCGTTGAATATGCCTTTGACATACGACATCGATAGGTCAATTTGATCAGGTAATGATCTGAGTTACAATTGGCTCCTCGGTATGTACGGACGCCAAGTATGCTCGAGGCCCAATGTTGTTGGATCAGAACAGAGTCGATCTGGTTTTGTGTGTTGCCATCTGGTGATACCCAGGTCGTTGTATGAATGCGTCGATGTGGGAAGCAAGTCGAATGTATGACTAGATTTCTGCTACATGCAAAGTCAATCAGGCGCTAGCCGTTGTCATTTGTTTCATCTTGGAGGCTATTTCCTCCAGTCGTTCCCTGATGAGATAGCTCATTGCCAACCTCAGCGCTGAAATCACCCAGAATTATTTTTGTGTCGTTTGTGGGCAATGAGTCGACCAGTCTTTCCAGGTGATTTTAAAACGATTCCTTCGTTTCTTCGTCCTTTTCTTCGGTCGGGGCGTTAATATTAACCAGCCAGATTTTGAAGAATTTCGCTTTTATACGGATCGCACACAACCGTTCATTGACTGCCCCAAAATCAACAACGTGACTGTGCAATTTTGACATAGAAAAAGCGTGTCTGCTGATGGTTTTGGTTTGGAGTTTTGCCGGGGTCTACCGACTTGACTGCCACTTTTTCCGTTTCCTTAACATTATGAAATGGCACATTTAGTGCTGGATGTAAATTTGGCGATTTGAGAATGAATTGCAATGGTACTTGAAAAGGATAAATTGTTTGGGGTAAAATCGTTTGCATTGTTGTATTGTTCTAATAACTGAAATTCTATTGTTTCATAGCTCACGTACTTAAATTATTTCCATGTAACTTGAAATTAACTTAACTATATGTTTATTTGCGTTGTAAAATCGCCGTTCTCATGTAAATTATCAATTATTTTGTTTAACGCAGTTGTTTTATTCCGTTTGCTTTTTAATGTTATTGTATTTCAAAAAATATTGCCCAGATATCTAACTATTCAATTTGTAGTTAAATGATTGTTTTTGTTTGCTCTTTTAATTGCATCTCAGGCAATTCGAATGCTCATTCAATTCAAAAGATAAGACTTTTTTATGCATGTGGGTACGCGATATTGCTATTATTGTTATTTAAGTAGTCAGAGTGATAGATGGTATCATATTTTCATAACAATGGGCATGCGTTTGTTTTCTCGCTATTAAGTCTTCGTTTTGTTTATTTGTGTTTAATATTTACTCGTAATGTTTAATGTTTTGCATGTTAGTTGATTGAAACTTTATATTTTTTGTAAATTGTAGGTTGTGTTTGAATGAGTTAGGAGTTGGTTTGAATGACCTTCAGATAAGTAAGATGAGATTTAACATATATGAATGAAGAATATGGGTTGAAGGTTTCTGTGCTTATATTAATATTATATTTTGGTTAATTAAATGTTCAATATGACTATTTGATTTTAGGACTGATCTTACTTGATGGACAGTATGAGTAGGATTAATATTATTTTTGAATATTGATATTATGTTTTGGTTATTAAAATGATGAATATAATTATCTGTTTCATTTACAGGCTAATTTGGGTAGATGATCAGTATGAGTAGCGTTTGTATTTGTTAACTTAACGACTAATATGACTATTTTATTTCTACAATATTTTGTTGAGAAAATTGATCTAGTTTTAGGCACAGTATATTTAGCATCAATATTATATTTGGATATTAATTTTTTTTATTTAAATAATTAAAATTATTGTTTGATTCTTTTAAGAAGGTGTTATGCATTTGACCTACGCCACTGGCAGCCAATCCATATGCACATTGCTACCATATGGCTTCCCATCTGACGACAGTCGTGACGACTGCACATCCCACGTCAGTTTTTTTGTGGGGTGTTAAAAGCGAGTGGGACACAGTCGCATGGTGCGTGTGAAAGTTCGGCTGCGGGTGGAAGGAAAAAACTTAAAATTGATTTCTGAGATTCGCCCTGTGATTTTTGTTTGCAATTAATTTAACAAATATAATGAAGTTTAAAGTGGTAGACGTGCAGACCGTCAACAAGCTGTGTGTCATTTTACTATGAATGGATTGTCTGAAAAGGGTGGAAATGACAATAATTCAGATTGAAGATCAGGCGCTTCAGGTGAAGAATCCATGAATATGGACGCATCGCCAAAGATTAGATCGAGATCGGAATCAAGTAAATAGTTTGACAAAAAAGCTTTGCATTCATTGCCATTCAAAACCTTAAATAGCACCTGGCGAAATTGTGGGGTTCACTACCGTACTTACTTGCGCGAAGTGAGCTTGCCTACATGTGAACTCTGAGCAAGTCAAGTTTTTGTTGCAAATCCCTCGACCACCAGGTATAAATAGTGTACGCCAATTTCTGGAATTATCTTCTGGCACAAACGCTTTATCCCGGATCGTAAAACTCGCACAGTACAGCCCACGCGGTTGCTTCAGAAGATTAGCAATACAAGGCAAAATGGGCAAAAGCCTGGGTCCTCGATTTTGTACTGCACTGTACATTCAACGCGCAGTCCGAACGAACCCGGTGCTGGGCTGGAAACTGTGTTGAGTCAGAGTCATCTGGAGAGGAAGAATGTGATTTGAGGTCAACTCGAAGTAATCGCTACATCTTGTCGTTTGTGGACTATTTTACAAACCTGTCTTTTATTTTTCCAATCTGACAGTCTGCCACCCCGTCGTGATTGCACGCAAATCTATAAGTAAGCTCACTGATGAGAGGTAGAAAGATTTCCCCATAAAATCATTATAGTTTATTTTCATGGAATTTTGAAGTTTGAATAAAGTAAGGTGGTCTATTTTAAGCAATAAGTAAAAAGTGCCACAAAAGTCTATTTTAACTAATCTCACGGTTTTGCTCTGCTTGAGTTATTGCAGACGCTTGATGTGTGATGTCAAATTAACCGAGGAGCCACAGAATATTGTGATTACAACACGGCAACAGTACTTCTGGTCAGATGATGCAATTGTCTATTGCAATTTCAATCAATTGTATAAAATTGATCCACTTACATTACACATGTGGGTGAATATTTTAAAGCATTTACCAAACTCTGTGTTGTGGCTATTGAGATTCCCAGCCGTAGGAGAACAGAATGTTAAGCAGACAGCCGAAGATTTACGAATTTATGTAAGTAGGATTATTTTCTCAAATATTGCAGCAAAAGAAGAGTACGTTAGGAGAGAACAGCTAGCAGGTGTTTGTTTGGATACGCCACTTTGCAATGGTCACACAACACCAACGGATGTTTTGGGCACCGGCACTCCAGTTGTTACGTTGCCGGGAGAGACACAGGCTTCAAGAGTCGCAGCATCTCAACTAGCTGCTCTTGGATGTCCTGAACTGATAGTACGAACACGATATGAGTATGAAGAAATTGCCATCAAATTAGGCACTGATCGTGAATATCAAGCAAGCATTGCGTGCCAAAGTTTGGGAAGCACGCGTTGAAAGTCCTCTCTTCGATTGCCAACAATATGCCCAAGGACTAGAAAAGTTATTCAACAAAATGTGGGAACGATTTTCGTGATGCGACCAACCAGATCATCTATCTGCGAATGACAAATAATTCATTTGTTTATACTCAACAACTTATTAATACTTTCATTACTGCCAGTACATATAGTTTAAATGTGCATTTCAAGCAGGACCATCAAAATTCCTTCGTTTTATAAGATGGCGTTAGTTAAAGTTGAAGATCGAATCTTATTTGAATAAATTTATTGAAAAACCAACAATTCAGAGGGAAAGGAAAAATTATACATAAAGTAAATTTTATTTAATTTTATGAAATTCAGAGGGAAAGGAAAAATTATACATAAAGTAAATTTTATTTAATTTTATGAAATTATAATTTTATATCTAAATATATTTTATACCATTCAAAATAGAAGTTTATATATTTTTTATATACAACAAACAAGTAATAAAAAAAAAACTTAATACAAACCGCGTTAATAGCCAGCAACCAATACAATTAATAACAAAATATATATAAGAATATATTTAATTTTATTTTAAAAATTATATTAAGAAATATGTAAATTTTCTGTTTATGTATAAATAATTTAAAGATTTATCTTCAATGACTTTTCATAATAATATAAATAATCAATAATCATTTAAATTTATGTGAATTAAAAATATAAATTACATTATTTATGTGTATTTTTGATCATATTTAAATTCATAATAATCAAATATTGTTATTTTTTGTATTAAATTTTTTAATTCTATATTTTTGATCAATTTTTTCTCAAACTAATTTATTTAAATTTTCTTATATTTCTATTGTATTGAATTTCATTCTGAATTTTATCATATATTTTACATTTAGGGTAAATTTTTTTCTTCAAAATAATTCATTTAAATTTTATTATATTACTATTATATTAAATTTTATGATTCTATGCTTTATCATATATTTTATATTTTTGGTCAATTTTCTTTCAAACTAATTTATCTTTTTATATTCTATTCTATTAATGTTTTTTAAATAAATAAACATGGATTGCTGGGAATACCACGACTTTCCTTTCTAGCCTGCCCTTTTTTTTCAGCGGGAGTGAGGACGATCGGTAAGTATGCCATTGAAGAGGGTAGGGTTCTAGAAATCCGCGAAATTTAAGTTAGTTTTTTTGCTGTTGACTGAGAGAATGGAAGAAATACGGAATAACGTAGAGATAGGTGTCGCTTCCGAATGTTTGAATTTTTGACGCGTTTGAAACGGGCACTTAATGGTGGTCGAAACATGTAATTTGAGCGTAATCCATTTTAAGGACCTGTAATGTTTTTATGTCTACGTCCGAACGCGGAACCGACCTCTCATCGGTTCTAGACGTTAAGTCTGAGTAGTGCCAACAGATGGTACCAACCGGTCAACCAATCCGTGCACCGTAACCCATTCGCGCGGTGGCTGCTTGTCGGCCAGCTAGATCGGAGAGGATTTCGGTCGCGGGTCTCCGAATGGGTTACGCTCATTTACAATATTCAGCCACCTATACATGCCCGTTTTCAAACGCATTACAAAACAAAACCATACGGCGAGGAAACCTATTCTACGTTACTCCGTATTTCTTCATCAACCAGTCAAAGAACAAAATCTAATTTTTACTTCGCGTTCCCGAATTTCCGACGCGGTACCGAAAAGTATACTACGTTAACTCATCCCAACGAAAGCTACTCTAATAAAACGCAGAACAACAAAGGTACCGCATACCGCGCGCAACTCGAAACCGACTTCAGCGGATTTTCTCAAACCCTACCCTCGCGACGGCAAACTTACCCTGCATCTCACTTCCCGCTGAAAAGCAGAACTACTGGAAAGAAAAGTCGTGTTTTAATTAGCAATTCATGTTATATAAGTGTTTATTCATAAATATAAATATGATATTAAGAATTCTAAATTATTAATTTAGTTTATTTTAAATTTATGATCTTTATATACAACTTGTACTGATTTGTTTGCATCTATTTTATTTATGTAATACCTTTAAGTTTAATTTTATGGAAGATTCTTATGGTGAGTGAAGTGATTTTTGTAGGGCGTAAAAAGATGAAAGCTCAAAATTAAAAATGTTTAATCAGAAAAAAAAAGGAAACAATTGTTAAAGCATATGGAAATGTTCATAGTGACAATTGGAATTTAATTATTTATTAATTTTTATATGATTGCTTACTGTTTTTTTTTCCAAAATTATCAAAGAGCAGTCTGGCCGTTTAGATAGTCGAGACGATTAAATTAACTAGGTTGGATAGATTTTTCAGACCTATTTTGCTTTCTACATTAATTAATCAGGCCGATTTGTTTCCAAAGTACAATAGGGTTGTGATCAGTATGTTTTCATTCACATGATTACAACGGTGCGGGAAGCAAATGGGAAGGATTTACTATTCTAAATGGAAGGTATATTTCGGGAAGGTTTCTTGAAGTTAATATTTGAAGTTTTTTGTTAATTAGATTTTATTAATTTACAACAAAGTGTAAATATTCATTTCAAATGAGTATTTATGATTCAAATGTTTGAATGATTTATTTTATAGTTCAATAAACTGGATACGTTATGACAGACTGGAAAAGATATCACAAGGAGTGAAAGGCGCCAGGGGAAAGATTTAGTAAATTAAATTATAATTTAAAATATTTACTGGGTATTTCATGGGTTATTTGTGTTTTACGTAATTGAATGTAAAAAATAAATAATTCACTTATACTCATGACAAAATATTAAGAAAACTTTTCTTGCTTTGTGCAATTAGTTACAACCTTTATAAATGCTAATCAACGCTTCCTTTTTCAATACCTTGTCTACTACTGTTTCATTATATCAATAAGTTTTCTTACTTTCTTTTGACACGTAACATTTTCACTCATTTCTAAGAACAGCGGAACCTTGCTTTCAATCAAACAGAACGTTCTCTACATTCTTGCACCCTATATCAAAGGAGTTGGCGAAACAGTAATGCAGTCGAATTTGATGAATTCTTTTCTTAGATTGGACCTACTTTGGGAACTCTTTTAAAGTCAAAACAGCCCACCTTACCGTTGTTGAGGTTTATGCTAAAAATTCCAGTGGTTACGATTTTCGATCAATTAGCTAAAGGGTCGCAGCTAGATGATTGACTTCCAACAATAGGTGCGGCGGCAGAAATTTCGATGAGGATATAATTTTTGTAGTTTCAGTTTCCGCACCTTTGAATATTAGACTGAAGATTGTAGTTGCAGGGATCCAATTTAAAATTAATTATTCGAATCTCGCAAAATTTTGAATGGTCCAGCCATTTCAGACGATTTTCTCTCCCAAATTATGTTTACGCCACTTGTATCAAATGTTGTCACATCTAACTACCGGGTATTGTTTGAAGGTTTCCGACTGCTTCAATAAATTAATTATTTCAGCCATATGCTGCGCTGCATTCATTCCCCTATTTTCTGCGGCGATTTTTCTTCATTCTTTCCTGTGTTTTCCTGAACCCATCCAAGAATGTGTTGCAACGTTATTCTTTCTATTTCATTCGTAAACTTTATTGCTAAATTAGCATTAGAAATGTTGATTATTCTTCGCACAGAAAGTGTACCTTAGCCTCCAATTTTTACAGTCGGCAATTCATCATCAAAAGAAAGCACTCCTTTGTAGTAAAAATGATTAAGTTTTATTCGAGGATCTGTTTCGAATATTTCTCAACACGTTTTACTGATTTCTTTTCAGATTTTTCTTTTTTAAAGATCCATACATTAGACTCAATTAAACTGTTTTTCTCTTCTTGATTTTAATCTTAAATCATTCATCCTAAACACTTTGAACTGATATATTTCCCCACGTAGAAAAACGACGTATCCAATCAATACTGAATACGCTCGTCTAGAAACTTCTGTATTATATTGTAGTATTAATTATGTGTAGTTTACTTTTTTCCTTAAAATCGAGATATTGCAAAAGCTTCCTATAGCTAGAATGCATCTACGCGCCGGTCACCTGCGCTCCTTACTTGGATTTATTCGTTTTTAAAACTAACCTGCAACAGCCGGTTGCCAAGCGTGTATCCATTAAGAGCACGTATCGCCATTGCAGCTTCATCAACATTTGTCATCGACACGAATCCGTATCCTTTTTTGTTTTGCACTCTAGTTTCCAACGCTGTTTTTGAGAGGATTGAAACAGTTTTCGGGACGAATCGACCGTGGGCAAGTTCTGAGTACTGAACACGACCAGCTGTTAGCGCCACAAAATCGAAATATTACACAAATATCCAAAAATTCAAAGAAACTTCGTGATTATACATACATGCGACCACTTCGTATTTGTGCACCGTTCGTTCAGTTTGATACTTCGCTGTCGGTTAAAACTCCTTAAAATTCCTGCTGCGTGGCGGCCACTTCAAGATAACCTCCTTCTGCGTCGCGGCCACTACCTCCACACTTCAATTCCATGTGGCTGTCAAATTCTGTTGGCATCCGACGACAAAATAGACGTGGGATGTGCACTGGTCGCAACCAACGTAGAATGACAAGCCACCTAGCAGCGAAGTGTGTTGGTAGTGGGCACCAGCGGCGTCGCATGATTCATTACAGGGCAGTGTCCACGATGCCTACCAGGCATGGGGAGACTGAAGGAAATGCTTCTTGGCCCTATGATGTTTTTTTTTTCTTTTTCTCTCAGCGTCGTAGGTCTTTGGCATGGTAGACTCCCAGCTCCTTTCCAGACATGTCCGCAATGAGGTACCGCGTGGGACTCAAAACTTGTAAGACTCGACACTTCACGAACTTCTTATCTAGTTTGGCAGTGTTATGCCGACCTGCTTCACTTTGTCTAAAATTCCGTCGGTAGATTTCGTCGCCTGCCTTGAAGCCAGAAGGATGGGATCGCACATTGTACCGCTCCTCACCCACCCGTCTACTGTCTTTAATCCTCTCCCGGATTTTTTCTCGTAGAATTTGGAGTTTCTCGTGCGGCTCCAGCACCACTATTGGGTCTTCCAACCCTTTCAACTGCCGCAATAGCCGGTACGAGTTTCCGTGGCAAATCATATGCTGGCCGAACACGGCAAAGTATGGGGAGATGCCTGTGGTGGAGTGATACGACGAACGCAGGGCACAGTTGATGGCGGAAATCCTGCGGTCCCAATCCTTCTGATCCGGTTGGACGTAGGCCCGAATGGCAGCTATGAGGGTGCGGTTCAATCGCTCGGACGCATTGGCTTGCGGAGAATAAACGGCAGTCCGCTGATGCGTAATGCCATACTTCTCCATTAATTCTCGAAATCTAGACGAGGTGAACTGAACTCCGTTGTCGGAGACCAGCTTCTCCGGTACTCCAAATATATGGAAAACGCGATTTTCCAGAAAACTGACTATGGGGCCGGTGTGCAGGTTTCGAAGAGGTTGCACAATCGGAAATTTGGACAAGTGGTCCAGGAACACGACAGCTCCCGTGTATCCCGAAGTCGAGCGAGGGTACGGACCGATGAGATCTATATACAGGCGCTGGAACACTTGCTCCGGTAGTTCGAATTTTCCCATCGGGGGCCGAAGAACAGAATTGGGTGCTTTCGTGCATTTGCACAGCTCACAAGCGGCTACGTACTTTTTCACTTGCTGCGCCATCTTCGGCCAAAAGAAGTAAGTCTTCAGCCGCCGAAGCGTACGACCATAAACGCTGTGTGCACTCAATGGGTGGTCATGAGCCCGCTTAATCAATTCGCATGTCAGTTCTTCGGGCACCCATAACTTCCACTGTTCCTCTTCTTGAATGGGGTCTCTGGAGGCGTGTCTCGGCCACTTGTATATAAATCCCTCCGTCACCCGTAGTTCTGGCAGTTGTGGCAACTGGTTCTGAATCATATTCATCAGCTGGGTATAACATGCTGACTTGAAGGCGGAATGGTCCAAGTCGATCCATAGGGGGCTGTCGTCCTCCTGGGCCAACTCGGCTCCTTCAGGGGCGAACATCCTGGATAGTGTGTCCGGTACCACGTGCTGACTTCCTTTGCGGTGTCTTATCGTGAAGTCAAACGCCTGTAATTTCAAGGCCCATCGGGCCAAGCGGCCGTGGAGATCAGTTTGGCTCATCAGCCATTTCAGTGACACATGATCAGTGACGATTTCAAAAGGATGTCCTTCTACATATGCTCGAAAACGTTTCACTGCCAGCACAGCCGCTAGGCATTCCTGCTCCGAGACCGTGTAGTTCCGCTGGGCCTGGTTCAGCTTGTGGGACATGAAGGCTATAGGTCTCTCCTCGCCATCTTGTGCAACCTGGACTAAGACTGCTCCCACCCCATGTTGACTCGCATCACAATGGATTGAGAACGGTTTGTCAAAGTCCGGGCTGTGCAGTACGGGGGCTGTAGTCAGACTCTTCTTTAGCTCTTCAAAGGCTCGCAAGCTGGGCTCTTCCCAGACGAACTTACGTCCCTTACGCAGCATGTCGGTCAAAGGAGTGGTAATGGTGGCATAGTCACGTACGAAACGCTGGTACCATCCGCATAAGCCTAGGAAACGGCGTAATTGCTTGGTGGTCTTGGGTAATGGAAAAACGCCAATCGCTTGAGTCTTGTCCGGATCAGTTTTGATATTGCCATGCCCAATGATGTGACCTAAATACTTCACCTCCGTCATCACGAACTGACTCTTCTGTATGTTGATTGTTAACCCTGCCCTCCGGATGTGTAGCGCCACCTCCTGAAGCAGGTCGATGTGTTCGTTAAAGGTCTCGGTTATAAGCAGCAGATCGTCCAAGTACACGAAAACTTGGTGCCGTAAATGGGGTGGTATCACCTTATCCATAAGGCGCGTCATTGTTTGAGGGGCATTGCACAATCCGAATGGCATGGTCACGAATTGATACAGGGGCCGACCTGGGACTGTGAAGGCTGTTTTCTCCTTTGAGCCAGGGTCTAAAGGAATTTGCCAGAAGGCGTCCTTGAGGTCTAAGCTCGTGATGAAGTAGGCTTTAGGCAACCGACTCAAAATGCCTTCAATCAACGGTAGAGGGTATGCGTCCTTGACAGTGACGGCGTTCAAGCGTCTGGCATCTAAGCATAGCCGGACCTTGTTCGGCTTGACAACTAAGGTAACTGGGGAAGCCCACGCGCTCTGCGATTCTTCGATCACGCCTAATGCTAGCATTCGATCAACTTCGGCATATAACAACTTTTCCTTCGCCGGAGATATGGCGAAATGTCTCTGTAGCTCTGTAGCATCCCCCACATCTATAGTGTGTAACACCAGTGCCGTCCGCCCGAGACCTTCCTTCTCATGCAATGGAAAAGCCGATATAGCCGAGTCAAGTCGCAGTTGTTGATTCACATCCAGTGTATGTCGTAATAAGTGAGTGGTTTGAGTTTGGTCAGGAACTGTGGTGACGGACTCCAGGGTCGTACCGGAAAACAGTGCCGGGGCCAAGTCAAATTTTCGAACGAAATCCACTCCTAGATAAAGATTCTGGGTTAATTGAGGTATGATGTAAAATTCCAGAGGTTTAGTTACTCCCTTAAAGGCAACATCCGTCGTAATTTTTCCCACTACAGAGTGACGAGTTCCATCCGCCGTGCTTAACCAGGTGGTAAAATGGTGAATTTGGTCCGCGTGCATTGCCAGTACCTCCCCTGCAAAATCGGCTGATATGCAATTCACACTGGCTCCCGTATCGACTAAACCTGACACTCGTTTTTGCAGGAGGTGTACTGACGCATATGGTCGAACGTCATCCCTCAATAATTCGTCTAAGTGTATGTCCTTCAGCACCTTCCTCGACTGCCTGACCCTTTTCCAGAAGCTCCGCATCCGACGCGTGGCTCGCTTTCTTCGCGGTGGGACAGTTGTAGCCAACTCCTCATGGAAGATGCGCTGCCGAGTAGCCAAATAATTCCGCAGTCTGACGTGGAAGGGTTTGACATGCCAAGGAACTTTCGCCTCGCTATCATTTCCCTGCACGTTGGCCTCGACAAAGGATGGCGTCGGTTGTGGAACTTCGGGAGAACTGTGTTTGGCGGTGCGAGTCAGCAGAATTGGAGTCATGTCGGGGGCTTGGTCATAGCTAGTGATGGGGTCAGCCTTGGTTCGTCCGGGTTTTAGGAGTGCCGACGGGTGGTCGCGGCACTCGCTGGCAAGTTTTTTCGCAGTTTGCAATTTGCGCAATCAGGTGCGTACGTGTCGGCCTTCCCGCATCGGTAACAGAAACGCGTTGGTTCCGCTGGACATGCATAGAACCGATGCCCCGTTTGTCGGCAGTTCCAGCAGACCGTCGGGCTTGTAATTGCTTCAAGGTAGGGTCTATCAATCATTGCTGGATCCGCAAGCTCCTGTGGTGCTCCGCTCCTTGGTACTGGTACTGGATCAGCAAGTAGGTGGTCCGCTGCCATCAACTCCGCGGTGTGATGACTTCGGGGATTCGGTCCCGTTATGCGAGGTTGTGGACGGAAGGTACCTCGCCGCTCATCCAATTGTTCTTGCCTACGGGCATGGAGGCGCAATCCCTGTATGGTGTTGATGGGAAAATGCAGAAGGCTGTTCTGGAGCTCCCAACGCATATTCTCTCTGATAATTTCTACCAGTTCGTCCTCGGGCATGGTTGTTCGCAAGCGAGTGCTCAATCTCACTATACTTGTGTAGTACTGGTCGAACGGTTTGTGAGCGCCTTGTTTCCGTTTCTTTATCTGTTCCCTTAGTTCTCTCTCAGTGAAGCCATCATCAAATCGATTGCGGAAGGCTGCACTGAAAGAGTTCCAAGTGGGACGTGGCGTCGATTCCTTAAAACTCCAGTACCAGTCGGCAGCATCTCCGCTGAACAAAAGATGTGCATGCCGGAGGAAGACCGAGAAATCACCTCCCAGGGTGCTGGATACTAACGCCTGAGTCCGGAAAAGGAACCGGTCCGCTGATATCATATCGTTGAAACCCGTGAAGTTCAGGTGCCAACTCTCCATGATACGAGGCGTCGGGTCTCGGAAAGGTGTCCATGCGTTCCCGGGGGGAATCACATCCTCGATTGACCTGTTGTAAGGGACTGCCTCGGGGACGGGAGGTACCAACGGAGGTGCGGTGCTGTGTCATGGTCTATACTCGGGCGCTCTGGGATCCATTCCCGAGTTTCTTGGAGGTAGGGCCCATTGATCAGATGGTCGAGAGTGGGGCATAGCCACACTGGGATTGGGCTCCCAGCCAAGCGGAGCTCTCACGCGGCTGGGTGGTTGGCTCATGGGGAGTTTCTGGAGCCTTCCCTCCAAGTTGCCAATCGTCTCCGACATATCCCGCATTAACGCCACGAGGGTGTCAATGGAGTGGGTGGAAGGCGCGGGTGGAACCTCGGACGCGACAACTACAGCAGGAACTTCACCACCCACGGCTCCTTGCAAGTCCATCAGGGATTGGGGCGGTTCAGCATCTGGAACCCCTTTCGCCACTGCTCCACGCGTGGGGACGGGCGTTCCGAGGGGGACGTCTCGGGCGGTCCGCTCGATGGGTCGCCGACATAGTGGGCAAAGCTCGAACGTGAGGAGGAGTTGTTGGACACAGGCACGATGGAAAAGGTGTCCACAATCCAATCGCACGCTGTGTACGCCCTCCACCACGTCTTCGAAGCAGATCCCCCAGTTAGCTGGTTGGACAGTTTTGGATCTGGTCCAACGCTTATCTGGGATGCGCTTCGTTGTCATCTTTGATTATTAATGTGTGTTGGCAATGGGTATTCCTAAAAAAAAGAAGGGTAGATTACTCCTACTACTAACTTTATATATATGAAAGCTTAGAAATATGTATTAGTGGCCGATAGTGGCGAGCTATTTCTATAAAATAGAAAAAAAAATTCTTTGAATTCACACTTTCCTTTCCCGCAGTCGACTCCTCCAAAGGGAAATGAGAGTGCGTGGTAGTCTGCCGAAGAAAGGGTGCTTTCGGTCGATTCACAACAATTAACCCCTAAACCCACATACATCACAAAAACCGTCTCTAAACTACGTTAAATGACTCGACGAGACAAGTGGTAGAGCTACCGTAACGGTTGCGTACGCGGTCAAAATTCCCAACGCGTGGAAGCATTCCGGGCTCCGCAACTCCAGCATATGACACCGAACGTTGAACCGTCGTCTATCAGGCATACGAAATAGGTAGAATCCTTCCGCGACATAAAGGCAAGGTATCCTGCTATCTTCTTGAGAGTCCAGGCCGACAGGAGAAACCCCATCTGCCTCACAGTTCCATCAAGAAAAAAAAGGTCCTTACAGGGGTTAACCTGGGACAACACATCGGAAGGATTCTGCCGCGAGAAAAAAAATCAAACAAAGGAGAGCGGAAGCTACAACTCACGTGAAGCGACTGTTAGTGTGTGTATCACACAACTCCACTGCTCCTGTTTGTGAGGCCCGAGTACTAAAGTACCTTACATCCTCCGTACAGGACCAACTCGTCAGAAGACGCGAATCTTTTATCCCCTTAGGATGTTTTGGGCCCCACGTTGGGCACCATTTGTAATGTTTTTATGTCTACGTCCGACCTCTCATCGGTTCTAGACATTAAGCCTGAGTAGTGCCAACAGATGGTACCAACCGGTCAACCAATCCGTGCACCGTAACCCATTCGCGCGGTGGCTGCTTGTCGGCCAGCTAGATCGGAGAGGATTTCGGTCGCGGGTCTTTGAATGGGTTACGCTCATTTACAATATTCAGCCACCTGTACACGCCCGTTTTCAAACGCGTTACAAAAACAAAACCATACGGAGAGGAAACCTATTCTACGTTACTCCGTATTTCTTCATTAACCAGTCAAAAGTACAAAATCTAATTTTTATTTCGCGTTCCCGAATTTCCGACGCGGTACCGAAAAGTATACTACGTTAACTCATCCCAACGAAAGCTACTCTAATAAAACGGCAAAACAACAAAGGTACCGCGTACCGCGCGCAACGCGAAACCGACTTCAGCGGATTTTCTCGAACCCTACCCTCGCGACGGCATACTTACCCTGCACCTCACTTCCCGCTGAAAAGCAGAACTACTGGAAAGAAAAGTCGTGTTTTAATTAGCAATTCATGTTATATAAGTGTTTATTCATAAATATAAATATGATATTAAGAATTCTAAATTATTAATTTAGTTTATTTTAAATTTATGATCTTTATATACAACTTGTACTGATTTGTTTGCATCTATTTTATTTATGTAATACCTTTAAGTTTAATTTTATGGAAGATTCTTATGGTGAGTGAAGTGATTTTTGTAGGGCGTAAAAAGATGAAAGCTCAAAATTAAAAATGTTTAATCAGAAAAAAAAAAGGAAACAATTGTTAAAGCATATGGAAATGTTCATAGTGACAATTGGAATTTAATTATTTATTAATTTTTAAGGGTTTTGTACTAAAATACAAAACCCTATTGCAATCACGACCTGTGTCCGTCTGTCCGTCCGTCCGTCCGTCCGTCCGTCCGTCCGTCTGTATGTCACAGCACTTTTTCTCCGAAACTATAGAAGCTACCGCCATGAAACTTTGTGAAAAGGTCAGAAGTGGTGACCTCTTGAAAGTTCAAGGGTGGAAAATTTTTTCGAAGGGTTTAAGGGGGGTCTCCCCATATAGGGAGGTGACCCCTCAAAAAAAAATTTTCACCATTGGTAGTCGAGTAGGGTGTCATTGGAAAGGTCTCAATGAGATCTTTTCAAAACAAGTCTTAAAATTGCCTTGTGAGTACCGAGGAGGGCAGGGGAAGGGGAAATGTACGAACTTTTCGCGTACCCCCCCCTCGCGATTGGAAACCTTCCATCCGAAAAATCTGAAAAAAATCATGAATGTAGGCCTTAATGAGTACAACAACAACAAATACATGAGAAGTCAAAATTCACTCAACTTTGTTAGTAATAGTATGATTTATCGATTTTATGTTTTCTTGAATAAAATCCAAACGGTACCCTTAAATTCAATAAAATTTAGCAAACAGATGACTTTCTATAAGATTGATCTTTTCTGAAAGTTTCATAAAGATCGAATAGTATTTAATGAAGTTATAGCGATTTAAATTTTCCTGTATTACTATGGAACAATATGCCCTGTACTACTATGGAAACATATGGCTATGGAGCCATATGCGCTTCTTATCGATTTAGACACTATAGCTTTGCTGGGATTTGCATGAAAATTTCAGGAATGATAGGTATCATGAAAATGAGTACATACAATTGAAACAAGTCGAAGAGGCAGGAGAGAGCTCCTAGCAAAAGGGCTTTGTAACCATTCTAGGATTCGAAAAAATAGGCCATGAATCGATGATTACAGTACAGAGGAGTGGGCCCTGAAAAAAATTTCATGAAATGTAGCCGATATGAATATCAACTGAAAGTTCTCTATGAGAGCTTTTCAAAACAGTTCTTAAACTGACAGTTTTTGCTGCAGTGGAGGCAAAGGGGGGGAATACATGAAAAATGTGTTTCTAAAAAATCTGGAAAAATTATCAAGGGAGATATCTATGGGTATAAGTAAAACAAATACCTCAGAAGTCACAATTCTTTCAACTTTGTTAATAATAGTATGATCCTCGAATTTCACATTTTCTCCAATAAAATCGTCTTTGACATGTTTCTTGATTTTATTCGTTGCTGGTTACTGCATTTTGTAAGTTGAGTACAAAAGCCTTCTGACATGAGCATAGGTCTGTCTACCCAACTTGTTATATGATTGCTTATTGTTTTTTTTTTCCAAAATTATCAAAGAGCAGTCTGGCCGTTTAGATAGTCGAGACGATTAAATTAACTAGGTTGGATAGATTTTTCAGACCTATTTTGCTTTCTACATTAATTAATCAGGCCGATTTGTTTCCAAAGTACAATAGGGTTGTGATCAGTATGTTTTCATTCACATGATTACAACGGTGCGGGAAGCAAACGGGAAGGATTTACTATTCTAAATGGAAGGTATATTTCGGGAAGGTTTCTTGAAGTTAATATTTGAAGTTTTTTGTTAATTAGATTTTATTAATTTACAACAAAGTGTAAATATTCATTTCAAATGAGTATTTATGATTCAAATGTTTGAATGATTTATTTTATAGTTCAATAAACTGGATACGTTATGACAGACTGGAAAAGATATCACAAGGAGTGAAAGGCGCCAGGGGAAAGATTTAGTAAATTAAATTATAATTTAAAATATTTACTGGGTATTTCATGGGTTATTTGTGTTTTACGTAATTGAATGTAAAAAATAAATAATTCACTCATACTCATGACAAAATATTAAGAAAACTTTTCTTGCTTTGTGCAATTAGTTACAACCTTTATAAATGCTAATCAACGCTTCCTTTTTCAATACCTTGTCTACTACTGTTTCATTATATCAATAAGTTTTCTTACTTTCTTTTGACACGTAACATTTTCACTCATTTCTAAGAACAGCGGAACCTTGCTTTCAATCAAACAGAACGTTCTCTACATTCTTGCACCCTATATCAAAGGAGTTGGCGAAACAGTAATGCAGTCGAATTTGATGAATTCTTTTCTTAGATTGGACCTACTTTGGGAACTCTTTTAAAGTCAAAACAGCCCACCTTACCGTTGTTGAGGTTTATGCTAAAAATTCCAGTGCTTACGATTTTCGATCAATTAGCTAAAGGGTCGCAGCTAGATGATTGACTTCCAACAATAGGTGCGGCGGCAGAAATTTCGATGAGGATATAATTTTTGTAGTTTCAGTTTCCGCACCTTTGAATATTAGACTGAAGATTGTAGTTGCAGGGATCCAATTTAAAATTAATTATTCGAATCTCGCAAAATTTTGAATGGTCCAGCCATTTCAGACGATTTTCTCTCCCAAATTATGTTTACGCCACTTGTATCAAATGTTGTCACATCTAACTACCGGGTATTGTTTGAAGGTTTCCGACTGCTTCAATAAATTAATTATTTCAGCCATATGCTGCGCTGCATTCATTCCCCTATTTTCTGCGGCGATTTTTCTTCATTCTTTCCTGTGTTTTCCTGAACCCATCCAAGAATGTGTTGCAACGTTATTCTTTCTATTTCATTCGTAAACTTTATTGCTAAATTAGCATTAGAAATGTTGATTATTCTTCGCACAGAAAGTGTACCTTAGCCTCCAATTTTTACAGTCGGCAATTCATCATCAAAAGAAAGCACTCCTTCGTAGTAAAAATGATTAGGTTTTATTCGAGGATCTGTTTCGAATATTTCTCAACACTTTTTACTGATTTCTTTTCAGATTTTTCTTTTTTAAAGATCCATACATTAGACTCAATTAAACTGTTTTTCTCTTCTTGATTTTAATCTTAAATTATTAATCCTAAACACTTTGAACTGATATATTTCCCCACGTAGAAAAACGACGTATCCAATCAATACTGAATACGCTCGTCTAGAAACTTCTGTGTTATATTGTAGTATTAATTATGTGTAGTTTACTTTTTTCCTTAAAATCGAGATATTGCAAAAGCTTCCTATAGCTAGAATGCATCTACGCGCCGGTCACCTGCGCTCCTTACTTGGATTTATTCGTTTTTAAAACTAACCTGCAACAGCCGGTTGCCAAGCGTGTATCCATTAAGAGCACGTATCGCCATTGCAGCTTCATCAACATTTGTCATCGACACGAATCCGTATCCTTTTTTGTTTTGCACTCTAGTTTCCAACGCTGTTTTTGAGAGGATTGAAACAGTTTTCGGGACGAATCGACCGTGGGCAAGTTCTGAGTACTGAACACGACCAGCTGTTAGCGCCACAAAATCGAAATATTACACAAATATCCAAAAATTCAAAGAAACTTCGTGATTATACATACATGCGACCACTTCGTATTTGTGCACCGTTCGTTCAGTTTGATACTTCGCTGTCGGTTAAAACTCCTTAAAATTCCTGCTGTGTGGCGGCCACTTCAAGATAACCTCCTTCTGCGTCACGACCACTACCTCCACACTTCAATTCCATGTGGCTGTCAAATTCTGTTGGCATCCGACGACAAAATAGACGTGGGATGTGCACTGGTCGCAACCAACGTAGAATGACAAGCCACCTAGCAGCGAAGTGTGTTGCTAGTGGGCACCAGCGCCGTCGCATGATTCATTACAGACCTGCGACCGAAATGCTCTCCGAACTAGCTGGCCGATAAGCAGCCACAGCGAAATGGATTGCGGGTGCACGGACTGGTTGACCGGTTGGTATCATTTGTTGGCACGACTCAGACTTCACGCCTAGAACCGATGAGAGGTCGGTTCCGATTTCGTTAAAGTGGACGTAGAGGAAAATCATTACAAAGGTTGATTTAATTTGGTGGACACTACGAGTAGCAATGGTGTCATATAGGAGTTGAAGGGTTTCGGATACCGGCTGGGAAGATCGGTTTTCAGCCCATTTAAATTTGCTACACAATGCGCTACATTGTGGTCTCTAGAAAACCGATATCCTACCGGCTGCGCCAATTTCGTTACATAACCAGTATAGCCTATGTATACTGGCATGAACTAGGAGCTCGCTTTGATGTTATCCTATATACATCATCAAGGCTCCTAAAAAGAAATTTCCCTCTACGACACTTCCCTGCTGCTCTATTCATCAAAACTAAAACAATGAAGTCGAGAGTTAACCTTAAAGCATTATTTTTAGCAGCACGCTCCCTTTTGGACTTGTACAAAACTGCCTGGCATGCTTATCCCAAGAACTTTAAATACTGTTCTTTCGTGAGCTTTCAACCTAAATTCTCTTTAAAGGTGCTGAGTAGCCGAACATGTGCGCTCTCGTTCCACGAAAACTTTTGGTAAATACGCGAAACTGGGGAAATTGAGCGAAAAATGCTTTCCCACGATCTTTTGAGGTGAATTAACGACACTGGGGACATTGAACAAGAGAGCGTTTACGCCGGAACTTTCGGTTTTCCTTTCCACTTAACTCTCTTCGAAGCACACCTAAAGCTTATCATTCACAATGTAATAATCACATGAAACGCATTGCGGGTTAATCTTTTTGTTTACTTTTCCGCGCTTATATATTTTTATGATTACACATTGGACGACGTGCTCCAATGGCAATGGGTGTACGTGATTATTTCACTAATTTCATTGGCGAAGTGCAAGTAAATAGGTAGTATTTGCTCGCTCGCAACTACTTCAGTGGTGCAGCGTAAGTATGCACGAGTGTGTTGTATGTGTTCACTCGCAACATAGTCCTTAACACCGTAGACTCAACCACGAGCATCAAAGCCGGAGAAGTCATCGGAAGCTGCCAGCCTGTTTCCACCATCACCTCTTTGGAAGCTACTCACGACCATCATTGGAAAAGGAGGCAAGACACAGACAAGGCCCGTCTGCTATATTGAAGCAGGTCAAATCGCCAGCGCAGCTATTCAAGCAAGCCTCTGATCTGGTCACCAAGTACAGTGACATCTTCTCAACAAGCCCGGCTGACCAAGGCCGAACGAGTCTGGTAACTCATGTCCTAGATACACAGGGAGCCAAGCCGATTCGACAAGCACCGAGACGTCTCCCTAAAGCCAAATAAGGAGAAGTGAGCGCGTTGATCTCGGACATAGAAAAACAAGGCGTTATCGAACCTTCTGTCAGTCCATGGGCCGCACCTGTAGTTCTAGTAAAGAAATAGGATGGTAGCACTCATTTTTGTGTCGATTATAGGCAGCTTAACGGCGTCACTAAGAAAGATAGTAACCCGCTCCCACGCATCGATGACATCATGGATACTTTAGCCGACGCAAAATGGTTCTCTACACTCGATCTCAAGAGCGGCTACTGGCAGATAGAAATCGACAAGAAGGACCGCGAGGAGAACGCATTGTGGCAATTTGTGATGATGCCATTTGGGCTTTGCAATGCTCCAGCCACTTTCGAACGCCTGATGGAGTACGTGCTACGTGGCCTTACCTGGAAAATCTGCTTGGTGTACCTAGATGGCATCATTGTCATCGGGAGAACGTTCAAAGAGCACGCGCGAAACTTAGAAAAGGTTTTCTCCCGATTACGACTGGCGAATTTGAAACTTAGTCCCGACAAGTGTACCCTTTTCGCAGCAGAAGTAAAATACCTGCGACACGTCATATCACCTTCTGCTGCTGCAGAACCTGAGAAAATTGAAGCCGCGAAAAGCTGGCCAACACCAAACAACAAGCGCCAGCTACGAAGTTTTCTGGGTCTGGCAACCTACTATCGAAGATTCGTCAAAGACTTTGCCAAAATAGCTAAGTGCCTCCATCAGTTAACCGAGAAAAGTGCGAGGAACTACTGCGTGACCAGAAAGGAGCTATTGGCTATAATAGAGGCCACCACGCAGTTCCACAAGTACCTATATGGGCAGGAATTTGTTCTTTGAACGGACCATGCATCACTGAAATGGCTGCTCAACTTCAAAACCCCGAGGGACAAGTTGCGAGATGGATCGAAGAATTGCAGTCATACGACTACAAAATTGTTCATCGGAAGGGCAGAGTTCATGGAAATGCTGATGTCCTATCCCAAGGTCCATGTCCAGCTTACTGCAAGCATTGCCAACGGATTGAGGAAAAGGTACCACCCGTTGATCTGCGATTGATAACGGTTGAATTCGATGAAGGTTGGTCATCGGAGGAGATTCGAAACGCCCAACTACCCGATGAAGACATCGGACCATTGGTCTTATGGAAGGAGACGACTGGGCAACCTGAGTAAAAAGACGTTTCAATGCATGGCGCAACCCTGAAAAGCTATTGGGCACAATGGAACTCCCTTCAGGTGGAGGGTGGTGTACTCAAGCGGAAATAGGAAATGGCGGATGGTAGCTCCTATGGATGCAAACTATACTCCCCAAAAGCCGATGTGATTAAGGAAATGCATGAATGATCCTCGGAAGGCCACCTCGGTGTTAACAAGACCATCGCAAAATTGCGGGAAAGGTTTTACTGGCTCCACGCACGAGAAGACGTAGAGGATGCAGATGCACAATTTGCGCTTTCGTCAAAGGTCAAAAGCGATAACTGAGAGGATAAATGCAAACCTATAACGTGGGGGTACCGTTTGAAAGGATTGCTGTTGACATCGCAGGACACTTTCCTGAATCCGAATGGGGAAGTCTACACACGCTGGTTGTAGCCATTAATTCAGCAAGTGGCCCGAGGTCTACCCCATTCCCAACCAGGAAGCAACTTCCGTAGCCGAGCAGCTAGTGTTAAATTGGGTTAATAGGTACGGCGTACCTTGTGAACTACATTCAGATCAAGGTCGAAACTTCGAATCACTAGTTTTTAAGCAAAATGTGCGAGCTGCTGGGAATACGGAAAACGAGGACAACACCGCTGCATCCCCAATCCGATGGAATGGTCGAACGTTTCAACAGCACTCTCAATAAACACCTGGCCAAGATGGTTGACGAGAACCAAAGAGACTGGGACCGAAACACTCGACTATTTTTGATGGCGTACAGAGCTGCCGAACATACATCGACGGGCCAAGCCCCAGCCAAAATCATTTTTGGAAAGACTATTCGTCTGCCAGCTGATATAAAGTTTGAACACCCCCCAAGAAACCCAAACCATCTCGGAGTACGCAAGTGAGCTAAGACAAGGGTTGAACCAGATACATCAGATAGTGCGAAAACACCTCGAATCGGCTACTGACCGCATGAAGACCAGGTATGATCTCAAGGCAAATTCTACTGGCTTCCAGCAAGATGACTTGGTGTGGCTATATAACCCGCAACGGCGAAAGGGTAGGTCTCCAAAGTTGCAACATAATTGGGAGGGACCATACCGAGTTACAAAGCGAATCAATGACGTCGTTACATGAATATCATAAGCCAAGAGCCTAAATGAAAATCGTGCACCTGGACCGTCTTGCCCCATATTACATCCAGGGAGAATTGACTACAACTGGCGACACATCTTTTCGGGGCGAAAAGAACTGAGGTGGGGGCAGTATTACATGTACAAAGAATTCGGCGAGCTACTGTCGCAATTGTTTTCACAACCATTAAGAACATCAACAAAATGAATTTACTCGAAACCACGAGAACCCACCAAGCATGGTCAACATCTGAAAGTGACATCACTCCATTCATTAAACTGCTCGAATATACCAGGTACCTCTCGGCAGAACATTCGCCAATGTACGAGAAATGGGTTGAATAGGTAGAGACCCTATATAAAGGCGAGCTGAATGAATGGGGGGCATCATTGATTAGATCCGCGATATTGTAAAAACTGCGATAGCGGATTGAAAAGCGATATTGATCGAGTAATAGTGGAGTGATTTTCGTTGATTGTTAAGTGAAGACAGTTGTTAGAGAAATTTAATTGAAAAGTGAAAGTTAGATTCTAATTAAAATTGCGAAATAGTTAAATGAGTGATTGTGCATTTTTAGTAAAATAAATAAACTCTTTTAGTTTAACTTAAAAGACATTGCGTTTTCACTGCCCCGGAATATTAAAATTATTGGCCGTGAACCATAACACGCAACAATATATATATATATATATATATATATATATATATATATATATATATATATGTATATATATATATATATATATATATATATATATATATATATATATATATATTTTTTTTTTTCCGCAATAAAGCATCAAATTTTGCTAAAAAAAAAATATATGTATATATATATATATATATATATATATATATATATATATATATATATATATATATATATATATTAGCAAAATTTGATGCTTTATTGCGGAAAAATCTTACAAATATATTTTATTCAAGGTAATGTCCATCGGAAGCTACAACGTTTACCCATCTTTCAGGCAATTTATGACATCTTGGCAGCCGAAAACGAATCTATCCAATTTTGGGTGCCTTGCTGTGAAGTGAAGCGTATTGCGGTGAGGGCGTTTCGCATCTAGCGAAATAAATGAAAGTCAGACGTAGCAAGGTTCGGACTATAAGGCGGGTGGGCCAAAACTTCCCATCCACTATTTTCCAAATAGTTTTTCACGAGTCTTGCAACATGTGGCCGAGCGTTGTCATGATGAAAAATTATAGCCTCGTGTTTGGTCGCATATTCCGGGCATTTTTCGATGATGGCACGCTTCAAACGTATTAAGTGTATTCGGTACAGGTTACCTGTGATTGTCTGTCCGTATTTAAATAACTCATAATATAACGGCTCCTTCTGATCCCACCAAATAAACAGCATAACCTTGGTGCCATGGATATTTGGCTTCACCGTTGATTTGGCTGGTTGGCCGGGCTTCACGTATGACTTTTTGCGCTTGGGATTGTCATAATGGATCCATTTTTTATCCCCAGTCACGATCCGATGCAAAAATGAATTCTTTCTCAACTCATAGGGAACCCAATTACCTTGCTTCTGAATGTATCCGGTGGCTTTCAAACGTTTCGAAATGACTTTCTGAGTCACTCCCAACGATTTGGCAAGTTCGTCTTGCGTTTGACATAAATCTTCATCGAGTAGCGTCTCCAATTCTTCATCTTCAAACTTTTTTGGCTGTTCTGGGCGTTCTTTGTCTTTGATGTCAAAATTGGCACTTTTGAAGCGTTGAAACCATTCAAAACACTGTGTTTTCGATAAAGCATCGTCGCCATAAACTTCTAAACTTAAGCATGGAAGCATTTTTCACCTTTTCTGTTTCCTTTGTGTGAAATGGTTAGTATTTATTTTCAATGAAATTGATTAGGAGTCGATCAATTTGTTTCAGTGACATTTAATTGTGCACCTTAGGATAGGCAAATTGAACAAAACGCGATTTTTTCTATTTAATGACAATTCTTATTGATCAGCCCGAAGGTAGGCAACCTGAAACTACAATTTTGAAATATAGTCTAACCCTACGAGGTATTAAGATTAAACATTAGAACTTTCCCAAATTTTGGAAAATAATAATAATATTAATAATATTAAATAATTAATTTCAAATTTAATAATTAATTGTATTAAATCATTAAAAACTAAATAAAGTCAATAATAATTATAAATAAATAAAACTAGGAATTTCCAGCATGTCGTGCAGTGCAGTAAAATGTATTGATCCAATCAA
This sequence comes from Odontomyia ornata, assembly GCA_963969285.1. Taxonomy (NCBI): domain Eukaryota; kingdom Metazoa; phylum Arthropoda; class Insecta; order Diptera; family Stratiomyidae; genus Odontomyia; species Odontomyia ornata. Next base: position 111,691,083 of record OZ017741.1, on the reverse strand, counting down.
TAAAACCCCTATGGTCCTTTGCTTTGGCTTTTGTGAGCTTTCTTACCATTCGGCACGTGTTAACCTTAAAGTTTCTTCAGCCGACCTGATCAATAAGGCTGGTAACAGCGTGTACTGGTATTGTGATTCTTGCAGGAGATGCTCTTTGTCAGAATATGTTTCCAGTCTGCAATTAGCTGATAAAACAATAAAATCGCTCGCGGGTGAGCTTAAACAGCTTCAAACTAAATGCTCAAGTGCATGTCTGGAATTCGAGACGTTGCGATTTATAGAGGACGCGTCTCCCAAACTCTGGCTTCAGTGAATATCACTGATGTAAATAACCAGACGCAATTACTTACACTGACAGCTCAGCAGAAATGCATTAGTGGCTCAATTACGCTTCTACAAAGGTCTTGCATCCTTACTCGTAGTAAATCGCTGGCAAAGTTATCGGTTCCTAAAACCCCGAACATTGCTGCTGGTTCTAGGACTACTACGTCGTGTTTTGATTCTCCTCTGCCTTCAGCAGCAACTCAGCATATGCTGAGTAATGAATTACCTGATTGGGGGGCGATCCCTAAAATCAAAAATAATCAATCGCCTAGTCTTCCACCCTCATCTGGTGTTGACATCTCGGCTGTGGCTACTCTGATTTCGGATGACGAAGTCCCAACACTTGACATCGTATTCCCTCCGAAGGAGATCTTTATTTCACGCCTAAGCTACCATACAACTGCGGAATACCTAAAAAACTGCGTTTGTAAAAAATTTGGGCCAGCTGTTAAAGTTATTAGTTGCTACAAATTAACTAAGGACAATCTGGAGGACAGAGTGGTAGCTTCTTTCAAGCTTACAGTGCTCTCAAATTGTGATACTACTTTGAATCCTGAAGCTTGGCCACCTGGAGTATTTATCAATTCCTTTCGTGCACCGGAAAGACCGCAACCTACAAACTAGTATAAGATTTCATGACTGTAGCTTAACTTCAAATATTTCAGTATATTACCAAAATGTAAGAGGGTTAAGGACCAAGCTTTATAAGCTCTTTTTATCGTTACAACTCAGCAAAGATGTATTTATATGTCTTACGGAAACCTGGTTAAATAGTAACATCTTAAACTCGGAAATATCCCTTGATTTTGATATGTACCGTTGTGATCGGGATTTGGCCTCTGCAAATAAAGTAGATGGAGGTGGTGTTCTTGTAGCTGTTAGTAATACAGTGCGTAGCTCTCTTTGTGCTGATTTTTGCTTTTCCCGTGTTGTGGATTGTGTGATTGTCAAGATCTTCCTTCCTAACAATACATCTTTATAAGTTTCCTCTGTCTACATACCTAGTAACTCTCCTTTGTATGTCTATGAGACATTCTTTGATGAGTTTTCCTCTTATGTCTTATTGCATCATCCGCAATCTATAATTCTAACATGCGGTGATTTTAATTTGGGAACAGTGCAATGGACGAAGAACCTTCCTTTCTCTGTTTCATCAACCGATGCATCTTCTCTATCCCTCTCCTCGTTTCTATCACTCTGTTCACTATCGCAATTAAATAATATCCCTAATGCTAATGGTCGGGTACTTGACCTTGTTCTTTCTAACTTTCCCCTTAACTGTCTATCTGTTTCCACTGCAATAAATCCTCTAGTGAGTATTGATAGTTGATTGCACTAAGTAACTGGTGTTCGTCTCACTACCTCTGTCTAAATGTTACCAAATGCTACAAAATGGCTTTTCATCTAAATCGTTCTCCGCTGACTTTCACCTATATGTTGAATGAAGTCCCACTCGCTGCTGTGAGCTCTTCTAAAGACCTTGGCGTTACTTTTGATCCTAAGCTCAATTTTGATGCACACATTCAAATCGTGACTACTAGGACCTCGAAAATATTGGGACTTATTTTCAGGCATGCTCATAAATTTAACAATATATCTACCCCCGTCCGATTGTTTATCTATCTTGTCCGTCCTATCCTCGAATATTGCTCTGTAGTTTGGTCTCCCCGACACTCCTACCTCATTGACTCGATAGATAATGCCCAGCGTCAATTTGCTCGTGTCTTGGCTTACAAATTCAAAATCCCATACCAACCCTATGACTGCCGTTTATCCTTCCTACGTTTGCCTACTCTGTCGACCCGTCGCATGTATCTAGGTCAGTGTTTTCTGTATCAACTCTGCCACAATCAAATTTCATTAACATTGTTTGCAGACTTACGTCTTCGTCAATCATCGCGTTCTTCTCGGGCAAACATTTTTTTCGTGCCACCGTATGCCCGTACAAATTTATATTTTCATTTTCCCATTATACGAATGGTAAGGAATCATGATAAGCTTGAGCTTGGCCCTTTTTCTGACTCAAACCTAGTTTTTAAATTGCGATTAAGAAGCCTGATTCTTAAAACTCGACTGGAGTAAATATTAGACTTTATTTTCTTATTTGTGTGCTTTAATTTAATTTTACATGCATTGAATTTCTTTTTTATATTAACTTTAACACTTAATTCTAATTTTCATTAATTTTCTTTTCTGTTTGTTTTGTT